>JACEFZ010019818.1:182500-527122 GCA_014155875.1 Cepaea nemoralis
CTTTGGTGTTATGAATCAACTCTGCTGATGATATTCCTCCATGCCACCGTCTCAATCCATTCAGCATCATTTCTCTTTGGTCTGCCTCGGCCTCTCTTCCCCACGATCTTTCCAGTCGTCGCGGTGTTCTCCAATGCCTCTCTTCTCATCACATGACCAAAGAAAGCTGTTTGTCTCTTCCTTATTGTTGTATTTAATGTACTAGTCCTATTAGCCTCTTCCTGGCAATCGTTGTTAGTTACTCTGTGAGTCGAAGGAGTTCGCAACATTCGTCTCAAGAACCACATCTCGATTGCTTCCAAGTTCTTCCCAGTTTGTTCATTTACATTCCAAGATTCACTGCCAAGCAGCAAATCAAGTTTTATATTTCAGTACTTTCTTTCTTACATTCAATGCAATTGACTTATTGTATAAAATACTTTCCATTTTCTGAAATGCAGCTTTTGCTTGCCCTATTCTGTTCCTAATCTCTGTTGTGCATCTTCCATCTGATGTTATAAATGCCCCTAGGTATTTAAAATTATCCACATGGTTAAGAATGTTCCCGTCTATTTCTATTTCACATTTTGGTGTCACCTTTTTTCTTCGATATCACCAATGGTACTGTTTTCTGTAATACTTTTCTCGTTTCCATGGTGGAGAGGTAGTTTCGCAGGGAGATTAAAGGGCAGAAGTTATACTCAACGCTGTGGGATTAACTTTCCCTTCTGCCTGTGATAGAAACAACCACACAATGTTTCAATGGGTACCGCTTTGTTTGGTGCATAGCCGTATTATACATGGACACAAGCGAGGCTTTTATTAAATTATTTTTTTCCCAGCTGAGGAAATTTTTGACACTGGTACCAGTGTAAGTGTCATGGCGCATGGCACTGCATCTAGAAATATTAAGGTATGCTAGCTCTCCTCAGCAGTAGGGGACAGTAGAAATTAGTAGCTTTAACACTAGCCTGCTCCACCTCCACATCGTGCAGACTTGGGAAACGAGGTAAGGTAGAAATGGTTAATCGGACAAGACTGAGCAGGCATGAATTTATCCTGACACACCATATCCCCATTATAATGTGTGCTACCATATTCTATATTAAATGGAGATGGAAAACCTTAGCTGAAACTTGCATTCTGACAAGAAAAAGACACATATGGGTGTAAGTTATACAGAAGGCAGCAAGGGGGCTTTGTCCCATCAATCTTCCATGTTATATGAGAAAGCAAGACCAGAACAAATCATAAATAAATATACCTAAAATAGTTCCACGCTTCCACATATAGTTAGAACCAGCTATATAAGAAGCTATCTTTACAAGTGGTAGCGCTGATCGTCTAATTACAAAATTACTTCCAACAGCTTCTACAGTTATTAGCTATGAGAGCTTGATTGGTCTGCTCATCTATGATTCACTTCTTAAAGACATACGACAGACTATTCCTTATACGACACGTACCAAGTGTGTGTGTGTGTGTGGTGTGTGTGTGCGTGGTGTGTGTGTGAGTGTGTGTGTGCGTGGTGTGTGTGTGAGTGTGTGTGTGGTGTGTGTGTGGAGTGTGTGTGTGGTGTGTGTGTGTGGTGTGTGTGTATGTGTGTGTGTGTGTATGTGTATGTGTGTGTGTGTGTGTGTGTGTGTGTGTGTGTGTGTGTGTGTGTGTGTGTGTGTGTGTCGCAGTTTGGTTGCTACGGAATTTTAAGAGCCAGGCACTAATTCATAAATTTAACGCAGATTATTTAACACAATATAGTCTATGAAATTACCTCATGTTGACTGTTGTTACACACACACACACACACACTCACACACACACACACTCACTCACACACACACACACACACACACACACACAACATATACACACAAAGACTGTTTACCCACGGTAAACCTCACACAGACATAGTTCACCCACTGTAAACCTAACAAATTACTATACAGTGGCAACATGATCAAACCACATTTATGTTTCATAAGACAAATATACGATGTAAGGTAAGCTACGACCAATATTTCGGTGGCTTGGTTTTAAATGAGCCGTGAATAACAAAAGTATTGGGCAATTCATTCTCAGAGTTCATTAGTGGGACATTACACTATACACTATCAGAAATTATCTTCAAACTAAAAAAAAACTATCAGAAATTATCTTCCAACTAACCCAAAAACAACTGTCATAAATAATATTTAAACTAAACAAAAAACAAATAACTATCAGAAATGATCTTCAAACTAAAAAATAAAACATCAGAAATGATCTTCAAACTAAAAAATAAAACCTCAGAATTTATCTTCAAACTAAAAAAAAAAAAATAACTATTAGAAATTATCTTCAAACTAAAATAAAAATAACTATTAGAAATTATCTGCAAACTAAAAAATAAAACATCAGAAATTATCTTCAAACTAAAAAAAAATAACTGTCAGAAATTATCTTCAAGCTAAAGAAAAACTATCAGAAACTATCTGCAAACACCAACATCAGAATACTCAGGACACATCACATGTGTGATCCGGGTCAGTCGCAAGATGCGGAAGAATGTGGATACTTGTAGTTCCAGTGTTGAAGTGCTACATAGAACCTGTACTTTTGTATGGATGCGAAGAGTTCACAATCAGCAACAAGCTGGAAATGTGGTTTCTAAGGAAAATGTAAAGAATAGCATGGACAGACAGAAAAATCAATGACAAGTCCTACAAGAAACAGATGAAAATCGTTAACTGGCAGGAAAAATTAGACGTAGACAGTCACAATGTTTGGACTCGTTACGAGAAGAAATAAATTGGAGAACTTGGTGACAACTGGCAATATTGGGGGGGGGGGGGGGGGGAGAGAGAGAGAGAGAGAGAGAGAGAGAGAGAGAGAGAGAGAGAGAGAGAGAGAGAGAGAGAGAGAGAGAACAAGTGGAATGCAGAGAAGTAAATACCTAGATGGTTTAGCCACGTGGTGTGGTTTGGACAAGAATATAGAGCTGATCCACAACTCGGCGAAACATGACCGCCCACGCTTATCGGTACGGCACATGATGATGAGTTCCAGTGATGAGTTGGTTACCAGAGTGGAAACCATTCCCATTTGACAACAATTGATAGGTGTTGACTGAGTCCAGAAATACTCGTTTTCAAATTATATTTTAAAAGAGTATTAGGCGTTGAATGAGTCACAACATACTCAAATATTCTCTTGGACAAAAGTGTTAGATGTAAAACAAGTCAAAACTTACTCAAGTATTCGCATGAGACAAAATCGTTAGATGTATTATGAGGAAAGAGATACTCAAGTATGTGTATTAGACAGCAATTGTAATGTGTCAGAAAAGTGACATCTTACAATATGCGGTTACTCACAATTCTTGCACGGTTCACACATGCTGTGAATGCATTGACTAGCGAAGAACAGTTCAGTATATCCCCTGTGTTTTCCTGGTAGCACTTTAGCACTTCTGCCTGCAGTTCTTGACAGGCAGGCTGAGGCATGATGCCCCTGCGTAAGATAATGTTATATCACTGATTTAACAAATAGTTGTTTACATACAACAAGACACAACAACGTGTAATGTCATCTTAAAATTGTCTGTCCTTGCTTCAGTCATCAACCAACTTGTTAAACTGTGTATGTAGAAACAGTACACTGTGCCAGCATAGTAGATGTTTCATGTGATTATCATCATCGCCATCTGCAGGTCAGCATGGTAGAATGGGTAAGAACGCGTTTTCTTAAACATCCGGTGTGCTGATGCCGAGGTAAGCGGTTAAACCCCTACACCGGATAGGTGGACTAAAATGTTGACCTGTCGTCCTTGACTTGGGGACGTAAATTACAAGTACCTCTGAAGTCGGAGTGGGTTCGCCTGATGGCGAGGGACGCTGTTAATATGGAAAGCTAATCCACACGCGCCGGCTTCGTGGCTTAGAGGTTATGCTTTTCTCCGTAATCTCGTATACTCTCGTCGGTGACGTGATGACGGTGAGAATCAGCAGTGGTTCGAATCGCATCGGTAACTTACGGTGTATGTGAGCCGGCCGCTCAGAAAGCAATGGCAAACTACTGAGCGTAATCTTGCCAAGAAATCAACATACAGCTGAAAGATGCTGGTGTTGACAGCGATGTCCTGTAAAGGATATGCAAAAAAAAAAAATCCACACGCAAAATTCAGTCCATCACTACTATAAATAGTGTGTATGGACTACGCTTGAGTTCAAAGCGAGCGAAAGAAAAATTTTGTTTTCATCGTCCTAAAGCGCCTTGTCAGTTGACGAGAACGATCACTCTCTTTCTCGCTTTGAAGTACTTTGAACTCAAGCGTAGTCCATGCACGTGCTTTTAGTAACACTGGGCTGAGTTTTATATGCTTTCCCTATTACCAGTGTCACTCACCATTTGACGAATCCTTCCGACTTTAGATTTATTTCTAATGTACGCCCCCAAGTTAAAGACGAGAAGTCAACATTTTGTCCATCTGACCAGTGTAGGGGTCGAACCCACGACCTCTCTATCGGCACACCGGATCAAACGATATTATCCATTCAGCCATGCTGACCTCCACACATCTTCTCAACCGCTAGTGATCAACCCATGGCTGACATCTGCCCATGCCATGATACAAGCTTGTCAAGTATATTTATCGCAGTCTTCCTTCCTCTACATCTGTCTCCATTAGTATTACCGAATGCTACAATATGCTCCAGTTGTCACTCACCTGGTACGGCTTATTTACTTCCCACTACGGATGTTTGTGACAACCAGGCATATGGCACAGATCGCAAAATAGTGAAGTGTAGTGAAATGGCTCTACATATGCAGATACCCTTTGAATATCGATAAGCAGCCAGACCAAAACATGTGGTCACTGACAGGAGATAAGTTAGTTATATAGGGCAACTAACTATCAACATAAAATAACTACAAAATCTATGACAAGGCCACCAGCTGGTAAAGAGCGCCACAATCTCTTTTTCCCTTTGGGTTGAATAGCAAACTGATTTAAGTCAAAGGGAAGTCACCACTGTAATAATCCCAAGAACAATTATCTACCTTCTGCTCTTTACCCGCAGTTGGGTCAAAAACTCAGCAATAACTGTCACACTAATGATTTCATCAGATCGTGCTGTGTACCAGAGAATATGATAACACATCTCAAAGGAAGTGACGAGAAGCGAGCATTTAAAATCACTTATGCTCTACAAATTGTTTATTATACGGGAAACAACAGACAACAGTTTTGGCGATTCCTTTCATGTCTTTTTTAATTTCTCATAATATTTTCACTCTTTAGCGGAAAAAGATCTGGAGCTATTACACATTTCTGTCGCACACCTTGTTTTAGTTGGATGGTATTTACCTACTTAATTATCCATGTTTGTGACAGTATAGACTTTTCAATATATGTTCTTTACAAGTCTGTGGTCTTTCCCGTCAGTTTGTTTTTTGTCCATCAAGAATGATGATGACCATTCATTTCATCCAGTGGGGTTGAAAGTATGGAGCCGTGAGTTCTAAGATGGCTGATAAGGCCTATTTTGGCTCGAAATGTTCTTTGACAATGTGGACAAAGAATTCTTGACGTTTCTGGAGGAAGATTTTCTGCAGTGGTTTTTCTGTTCTGTCTTTTCTTCACAGCTCTTGCAGTCCTGGTTGCCTCACAAGTGACTGCACCCTTGCGTAATGATGTACGCCACGAATTTCGGTCTCTGGCTGCAGTCTCCCAGGTGTCATGATTAATTCCAAAAGCATTCAGTGAGATTTTCAGAGTGTCTTTAAAGCGTTTCCTCTGGCCGCCTATGGAGCGTTTACCACAACGCAACTCGCCGTAAAACATTCGTTTAGGGAGCCTGTGATCTGGCATGCGAGTCAAGTGACCAGCCCAGCGAATCTGATTCTTCATTAGTAAAGTGTGGATACTGGGCATGGACGCTCTTTCTAGGACTTCAGTGTCTGGGATCTTGTCTTGCCATTTAATCTTCAGTAACTTCCTAAGGCAGACTGTGTGGAAGTGGTTTAATTTCCTAGCGTGTCGCTGATAAACAGTCCAGGTTTCACAAGCATATAGCAGTGTGGATAATACAACTGCTTTGTAGACTTTCAGCTTTGTTTGCAGGCTTATTCCATTTCTGTCCCATACATTCTTGTACAGTCTGCCAAAGGCCGCGCTGGCCTTGGAGATTCTTGCAGTTTGCAGTTTCTTGCAGTTCCCGTCAGTTTAGAGGTCTGCAAGCACGTGTATCGTGCTTACATGCCTTACTATATCAAACGTTTTTGTGTAGTCAGTTAACTAAAGAAGTCTTTTGCTTCGCCCTTGCCTATCCCGGTGGAACGTATGCCGTCGGCCAAAGATGTGTGTATTTGTTTACTTCTCACGAACACTCTGTTATTTTTCTCATCAAATAGACAGCATGGGCTGACCCTTGCCATCTACAAGCCCAAGCTGTTCTTCCCATATTCATGGTTGTAATTTCTTCCTAACCACGTATATGATGACTCTTATGAAAATTGTTGTGATGTCACTCATTATGCTAAATGTTCCATGTTGATCAGATTACAAGGCATCTGAATCCTTCGGAAGTGCAATAAATATAGATTTGCATAAATCAAGAGTCATATCTCCAATATCATATACTGTGTTAAGCAGCCTGATGACCTTGTCTATTGAACACATTCCAATGCATTTATTATCTGATGTTGTCACGAACCGGGGTCTCACTGGATTTCATATGGTTAAGAGCTTTCTGAACGTTCGCCTTTAAAATTGGTGACCCTTCATTATTACTGAGAATGTCAAACTGTTTCTTGTGTGAATCGTTGTAAAGATACTTTATGTATCTAAAATCTCCTTCTTGGTCATCATGATTTTGGCTCCTTTAGTTGTTGAGAAACCCGTTGATGTGGGTGTACCATGCCAAACAGTGTTACTCTGTTGTATGAAACAGATGACTGTGCTGTCTTTGAGTACCGACTGACCAGCAAGCGCCAGGACATTGTTATTTAATACTTTATTATTTGCTATTCCAGCATGTGCAACTATTGTTGCTATTTATATCAATACATTATTTTTAAAGTTCTTACGGGGTATTTCATGAAGTTGATTCAAAATAATAATTTACTTCCTTTAATATATTGCCATTACCTGCTCAAAGTGCCCGTCTTATCCATTTGTACAATGCCATTTTGTCAAGCAATCATCATCATCTCATCATCATCATCATCTTCTTCTTCCACTTCTGCCGTCAAGTATCGTGGGGAGGAATAATTTGCGTTCCAGCGCCCGGTAGGCGGCACTGGATAGTGTCATTCCGTGTGGTTGTACAATGCCTTTGATGTCGTCAATCCATTTTCTTCTTGGACGTCCTCATGGTCTCGTCGCAGATGATCTTTGATGTAAGGCCAGTGATGGTAGTTAATGGTGTTGCATTCTAACGACATGGCCAAACCACTTGATCTTCTGTTTTTCAATAAATGTGGCACAAGGTGTTGATCCCACAGTCTGTCTGATAATAGCATTTCTTACTCGGTTTTGGATTGTTAAGTTGGCAGCTCTCCTCAGGCATCTCATTTCGCAGGTTTTGATTTTGTGAAGGTGTAATTTGGATAAAGTCCAGGTCTGATATTGGTAGCAAAGGGTTGGTGTGAATATGCTGTTTATTATCTGTCGTTTTGCGGGCATGGGTATATTTGGATGTTTCAGTAAGGGTGATAGTTGATATGTAAGTGCACTAGCTTTTTGACATCTGATTTCAATTTCTCTGTCTAATCTGCCATCTTCTGTGATCATACTTCCAAGATATTTGAATTCTTTAACTTGTTTCAGAGTTGTGCTATTTAACTGTGTACATAGTGGGCCCGGCGATCTGCTAAGTCGCATTACTTCGGTTTTGGCTGTATTTATGCTCATATTGTAACTCCTGCATGTTGAACTCAGATTATTAATATGATTTTGCAGTCTGCCATCGTCGCTATAAAACAGGCACTGATGGTCTGTAAATATAAGTTCATTTATTTCCTGTGGATCAGTTGTTTCATCTGGAGTAAAGAGTTCTAAGCGATAATGTCTAGTATTTAATAATCAAGCTGTTACATGTTCCACTCACCTGAACCTGTGCTCAACCTGCTTCACAGCAGACGCAAACTGTTTATTTGTGATATTTTGTAATTCCGTGTTCTGTGTGAAAATGAAACATTACTGTGTTATATTCTTACGTGTTTATGCTGTATATGGACATAGTGTGTGCAACTAACTAACCAGCTGAAGATGAAAGCCTAATGATGATTGCCTGGGTGATAGTGTCATATGACAATTGTAGAATATATTAATGGTGTAAGTAGTTTATGTAAATAATTATAACAGGAACATTAAATGTATCTAGTTAATAAAAAAAGTTAAAACTTAAATACAAGACACCACGGAAACTGGAATGAATAAACATTAAGTAAAAGTAAAGCGTCTGAAATAATTTCTTGATGGCATTAATGGCAATTAGTGATGAATAATGTGTGTATGTAGAGAGAAAGGGCACAAATAATGACATGGTAATCTCAGGGTACTATTAGAAAAAGCTGTAGAAGTAAGAACAGATGTGTATTTCTGTTTTACAGCTACATAAAAGCGTTTTACATTCTTGTTTTCATTTACCGGCCATCCCACAGAACTGTGTGACTTACTTATTGACTCACCCTCGTAACTTTTTCTACCCAGCTATGCACCGCTTTACGAGACAAACATTTGTCAGCATAAACACTGACAACACACCTTGGTGGGAGACATTTCGTGAATGACGCCGAAGTTGAATGTGAAGTGAAAACGTGGTTTAGAAAACAGAGCACGCAGTTATATGCAGCCGGTTTGGGAGGAGTGGTAAAATGATGGGATAAGTGCATCAATGTTGGTGGCAATTATGTTGAGAAATAAAGGGACAATGTATGTATAAAAATAAACTGGTTTCAAGTTGCTATCATGTGTAGTTATATTTCTACAGCCATTTGTGACTTACGTATTGACTTGCCCTCGTAAATATATATATATATATATATATATATATATATATATATATATATATATATATATATATATATATATATATATATATATATATATATATATATATATATATATATATATATAGGTCTAGTTGTATATGACCAATCCGCCATGTGAATGTACAAGGGCATTTACTTTACTTGCTCACTATAACGATATATGTCTGCATGACACACATATTCACACATACAGAAGCACACTACTCACTATAAAGATATGACCGTTACATATATATCTGCATGACACACATATTCACACATACAGAAACACACATAAAATGCTCTACCCTTTGTTGAAGTTCCTGAAGCTTCCTGACATAAAGATCTTCCATATCCGTGCTGCTTAGCAGAGAAGATACAGACGGTGCCTGTTTGATCATGATTGTATATGAATTACCCTGAGTGACAATGAAAATAGCCGATATACTGTTCTCCAGATAAACATTTACGATTAGAGAAACTACCATTAGTACAATTTACGCTGACGCACCACGCTGATTATGTCATGAGCTCCGTCAGACTAGGGTTCGACGCCTGAGTTCGTCGTCCGCTAACAGATGGAAAGACTAGCCACCTATGCCTCCGTGCGATCAGGCTCACAAAATGTGGTGGCCCAATCACATCACAGATCCACAGCATGTCCTTGCTTCGGGACAACTTGTACGTACACACGAAATGACCTTTACCAACCTGGCAGAGTCATTATACCGGGTGTTTGTAAAATCTCACTACACTTTGCATGTAGAACACATTTGAATTTTTTTTTCCCCGTTGATAATACCATTCTGTTTGGAGTGCAAATATTACTCTAGCAGACAACAGACATTCGCTGCATATTGCTTTAAGATGGACTGTGGAGCACATTTTTTATGACGTCATATACATCATTTTTTCAAATGTGTTCTACATACAAAGTAGTGAGACTTTACAAACACCCAATATTAACAAAAATGTCATAATGGTGTGTCAGTTCTATGCAACTATTTTCTTCGACAGCGAATTCTATGACACCTACTACCATACGAGTGTTATGTCTTGGCCTTCGTGTACTAGAGCTTGATATTATGAGGTGAAAAGATCAGCTCCCTTCCTCATAACCTTTCCTGCCTGGCAATTATGTGGCTTTCATGGTGATGGGTCGACTCCAGAGCTGACTGCAGTATATGGACAACACATTTTCATTTGAGAATTGAACCCAGACAAGTGTGCTGGCAAGGCAATGTCTCTTCTACTATGTCACCATGGGCCCTAAGTAAAATACTATTACAAATTTATAAACTGTAATATGTCGCGCTTGAAGACGCTTTCATTGATACATAAGAAAATTGTACAAGAAGTGAAAAGTGGTGTAAAACTTAAGGACACATTTTATAAAACAGCGGCAGAGGTACACGGCACTGTGAATCATAAGAGGCAGGAATGGTTTGCGGCAAACAGCCAGACACTTCAACCCTTGATTGATAAAAAGAAGCTGGCTCTCTTAAGAAACAAGAAAAGAATAACTGCGTAACACTCTCAGTGAGCTTGAAGCAAGCTAGGAAGGATGTGCAAAAGGCTGCCTGGCTGTGTGTAATTGACAATTGGATCAAGTTATGTGAGTCTATTCAAAATGCAGGTGATAAGGGAAACATCAGAAGCATGTATGAAGGGATAAAGAAAGCCTGTGGTCCAAAGATCAAAAGAAGTGCACCACTGAAAACCTTGACTGGAGAAATCATCACTGATAAGAAACAGCAAATGGATAGATGGGTAGAGAATTATTTGGAACTTTACTCAAGTGAGACTAAACTAGCGGATGGTGCCCTCAACGCCAAAGAGGCCCTACCAACTCTTGACCACCTGGACACACTTCCCACTATAACAGAAGTTAAGTGTGCTATAAATGAGGGTTTCTCGTGAGGGTTTCTCATGCACGAGTAACAACGCTATCTATGCGATCATCTGCACACGTTGTGACATGAGATATAGAAACAGGCCTACGTCTTGCTGACAGATTTAGACAGCATCTAACTGATATAAACAGTGGTGCCCATAAACCGATATCCCCACACTTTAACAGTTCTGACCACTGTGGCGTGGCAGACATACAGGTCACGGCGCTCAAATCGTGTGCATCTCACGAACGTGATCGTAAGACATTAGAAAACCGCCTCATCTTCCAGTTGGGTTCACTCTCCACTCATGGCCTCAATGTTCAACATAGTTTCATTTAACTTTAAACCTCCCCTTCCCCCCTTTCCATCCCCGAAGTTGTATAGCCCACTAGAAAAACGTGTCCGCATATCTTTTACAGGGGGTAGCAATCAACCCCAACATTACTTTTGCCGTTTGTGATTTCTTAGCAAGTTTACGTTCAGTGACTTGTCATTGCTTTCTGAGCGACTCATGTCATTCTGTGCAA
The DNA here is from genome assembly GCA_014155875.1 of Cepaea nemoralis. Classification (NCBI taxonomy): domain Eukaryota; kingdom Metazoa; phylum Mollusca; class Gastropoda; order Stylommatophora; family Helicidae; genus Cepaea; species Cepaea nemoralis. The sequence continues at coordinate 193,917 of JACEFZ010019818.1, forward strand.
ACCAACGCATGGCGGACTGCATTCCAAGTGCCTGCCGCTGTGTTCCTGTGCGGTATGCGGGAGTGCTTACTACACCTTCGCCACAGAGCAGGATATAGTTCACTGCTAATCCGCTTTTCACCGTTCGCTCACATAGGCGTCCCTCCATCCCTCCCACCATGCAGATAATCCCTGTTGCCCATCGACCCGTTTAAACCATACGTCCGGTTCTTTCCATTCACATCAAACGGTAAACGCGTACGGCCCTTTCGGCCAAACCAGGATTCAGATAAGTAACCTTTGTATTTCCATGTTAGTGTTTTTCGTGTATTATGTGTTTATTTGTGTTTGTTTGTTCTGTGCTGACGAAGGCTTTAGCCGCAACGTCTATTTTGTTTCTTGTAATCGTAAAGCTCACAAGATACTTCTCGTTTTTCTGTGATTCATTCAATGCCTATAAATGAACTTGCATCTGTCAAGGTCACAGGTAAGGATGGGATTCCAATAGAGGTTATCAGGAGTGGGCAAGACACACTCACTCTACAGATCCACCAGCTAATAGAGCTATGCTGGCCAAAATGACAAGTCTTACAGGATTTCAAGCATCATGACACTGTACAAGAACAAGGGCAATAGAAGCGACTTAACTACTATAGGGGTATCTCACTTCTGTGTATTGTTGGGAAAGTGTTTGCCAGAATTGTTCTGCGCAGACTTCAAGTCCTAGGAGATCAAATTTACTCCGAATCGCAGTGTGGCTTCCGACAGAACCGGTCTACCATTGATATGATATTCTCATTGCGACAAATGCAAGAAAAATGCCGTGAACAGAATCAACCACTGTTTATTGCCTTCATCGGCCTCACAAAGATATTTGATTTGGTCAGTCGCGAGGGTCTGTTCAAGGTACTAAAGAAGATTGGCTGTCCACCATTTCTTCTGTCCATTGTGGAATCGTTCCACACAGGCATGAAGGGTATAATCAAGTTTGATGGTGCAACTTCCGAGGAGTTTGAAATCAAGAGTGGAGTTAAGCAAGATTGCGTACTAGCTCCCACCCTCTTTGGAATATACTTTTCACTTCTACTGAAATATGCCTTTCGTGATCAGGATGGTGGTATATACATTCACTCACGCTCAGATGGCGGCCTCTACACTGATCAGAGATTGAAGGCCAAGACCAAAATTAGGAGGGTACTGATCAGAGAGTTGCTTTTTGCAGATGATGCTGCAATTACGACCCACTTTGAGGAAGAATTACAACGTCTACTATTTGCATTCAACAATGCTTGTTCTGAATTTGGTTAAACAATTAGCAAAAAGAAGACATAGATTATGTCACAAGGTGCACATGGGGTACCATCAATCTTTATTGATGACACCGAACTAGAGATAGTAGACCATTTTACATATCCAGGATCAGATGTAAATAGCAAATTATTCCTAGATCAGAAAAACAACATCAGGATTGGTAAGGCAGCAAAAACAATGAACAAGTTAAGAAAAAGAGTCTGGGAGAACAGGAAGCGTACTGCCAAAACAAAAGTCCTTGTCTATCAAACCTGTGTCCCTAGTATTCTTCTTTATGGCAGTGAAGCCTGGACAACTTACTCACACCAAGAGAAACGTTTAAACAGCTTTCATATGCGGTGTCTGCGAAGAATATTTTGTATTAAGTGGCAAAACAAAATCACAAATACTGAAGCATTGGAAAGATCAGGTTGTGTGACGGTATGCTTGCTTGCTTGCTTGTGTTCGTTGGCTTGAGCTCCAACGCGAAGTCCTGTATGTCGGATGAAGACATCCTGTTGTCCAACATCAGTGTGATGTCATACAGGACCTGAGGTTTGCGTGAGTATCCGTTGTCCCATGTCTGGCTTATTGGTGTGCAGACTGGTGGTTCCTCGCCGTACAGGCAGACACTCTCCGACTTCGGAGGAATCAGCGATCCTATTGACTTCAGCCAGGACCCCGAAGGGACCTGTTGCCCAGGACGCTCGACGAGGACGCGTCAATAGGTCTTGGCCAGTATATAACCCGGCCCTGGTGCCTTGGAAACACCTCTGCGTCCCGTGTGACGGTATATTCCATGCTCAGTCTTCGTAGACTTAGGTGGATAGGATAGGTTAGGAGGATGGATGATGGTAGAATACCAAAGGACATCTTTTTTGGTAAATTACAGATGGGTTAGAGTTCTCAGGGTCGGCCTCTTCTACGATACAAAGATGTATGTAAGCGGGACATGATTGATATAGGAACTGATAATGCACATTGGGAGCAAGTCGCCGCTGAACGTGTTGCAAGGAGAGCAAATATCATGATTGATTGATTGATTAATTGATTTAGGAATCGACATCACAGCATTCGGGGCATTCCCATAAGTGCTCCGTCCCCATCCTCAGTAGCCAGCGAAGAGTTCCAACACTAATAGTACCCGTAGCAATCTGATTATAAGTCCGTGAGCAAATATTAGAAATGGAATAAAGAGAAAGGAGAAATTTATTGCAGATAAGTCACACACAGAGAGTGTGAGACGTAAGGTGGTGCATGGTGGTGGAAAAGACCATGTGTTCACATGCATCCACTGTGGACGAACACTTACATTGCGAATTGGCCTTATCAGTCACATTCGCCACCGCCATGGGTTGTAATTATTATGCCTTTGTGAAGCACAATGTAACAAACTATCGTCTGTCAAAACGGCAAGGTGCCAATAAATATGCCGCGCGCGCGTGTGTGTGCGTGTGCGTGCGCGCGCGCGTGAGTGTGTGTGTGCGTGCGTGCGTGCGTGCTTGTGTGTGTGTGTTGTTGTTTTTTTTCTTTCAAGCTGTCTTCTGTTGCTAACACGCCAACAGAATCTGCAATATACACGAATGATGACAGACCACAGACAGCACACCAAGTTAAACATACCGGTGAAGTGCTTTGTTCATCTGTTGAAAGAGAAAAGAGTGCAACGTTACATGAACATATTTTAAACTCATTCCGTGCCGAACCAATCACAATGCATGAATTAGTTACTCCTTACATGGCACACTTGTCTTTACTTTTGCATTGCATACAGTCTCTACATTAACCCGCTCTGTGCCAATTGTTACTTATCTTCTTCTGTCTCAATATATTGTTATTATTTCTCGTTCAGATCCAGAGACGTAGAGAGTTTAGGATTAGTACGAGTTTAACAACCGAGGCTGTGGTTCAGTGAATAGTTACATTGCGTAATTAGACCGCTTTGCGATGATTTCAATGGTATAAGGTGTCGGTCGTTCAGAAATAATGGCAGCCTAAGGAACTAAAGGAACAACTAATAAATGTTGAGGTGGATTATGACGTCCTGTAAAAGACATGAAACCAAGAGTTAAAAACATCACATGTACAGGCATGGATGTCAATGCTCGAGTGTTTAACACGCATACATTTTCCAACACTTTAAGATTGTGAGATCAGCAATGTTGGATGGTGTAGTGCCGTGATGACCCAGTGGTTAGCATACATGCCCAGTGGTCGTGTGTTCGGAACCTCATCGAGATGGATGTTGTAACAATTGTCATGGCCTACCCTGTGGATCCTGTCTAAAATGTTTTGGAAAGTAAAAGCGGCCGGCGGGATATTAACAACATCCAGCATCGAGTACCGACAGGTGTATACAAACATGGGGCGAGCACCATATACCCCAGTACGGCCCAACATGTGGACAGTGCAGTGAGAACGCTGTCTACGCTCATCTCATGCATGTTGCCTTGTAATATCTAGTCAGGGAAACTCAAGTACGCGTGCGTGCGAGCGTGCGTGCGTGTGTGTAAATACCTTGTTTTCTATGTTTGCTCTGTCTGTCTATCTCTGTCTGTCTGTCTGTCTGTCTGTCTGCCTGCCTGCCTGCCTGCCTGTCTGTCTGTCTGTCTGTCTGTCTGTCTGTCTGTCTGTCTGTATACCCAACCCACCCATCCAATAATCCATCCATCCACCCATCTATCCATCCATGCATCCACCCACAACTCATCCACCCACCCGTCCTTCTGTCTTTTTGTTTATCTGTATAAAGACATTAAGATAAATATAAGCTGTAGAAGCTGCCAGATCAGCAAAGCAATACTGTAACTGTCAGCCTGTTGGAGCTTCCATCCTACACTAGTTTCTGATCAAGGCTTAGAGCCAGGTCTGCCCTGTCATGATTTTTAGTCTTCAGGTTGCATTTCCTCGCACTAGAATAAGGCTTGTACCCTCCCAATTGCTCTCATTCCTCGAAGCCCTTGGCATAATGTGGGATCTCGGGTTTGGTAAGCGCCGCCCAAAATTCGGCGCACACTACTATAGCTAATAATAATAATAATAATAATAATAATAATAATAATGCTTTACATGAAGGAGAGTAGTTAAAGTTGTCGCTTTCTCTACTATAAACCTATACGCATATGCAAAGCTAAGAATGTTATGGCTAAGAGGTTAACTATCTAAGTGCATCAAGTCCATGATGTTACCCACATCAGGACAAGAAAATCATAAGTTTTATGGGTCACGTTATTCTATTCCTCTGTGCACATAGGGTCACAGGGGCGTTGTGACAACCCGGAAGATTGTGTGCATTAGAAGCAGAGGAAGAAAGTGCTGAATGTGTTGGCGGAGGGCCACGGAAGATGATCAGAAGTCAATCTTATCAAGAAAACATGGCAGATGACAGTGTCGGTATATAATAACTCGAACGGCCTGGCATGGCACATGATCATTTTTTTTGTTTCCTTTTTATTTTGGCGAAGGCTCGCTTTGATCTCAAGCGTAGTCCATATACACTATTTTTAGTAGTGATGTTGTCGCGAGATGCAAGTCAAACAGCTGGCTTCGTACAAGGAATCTCCATTGTACGGGAGTAGGTCAGTAGGGAATTCCCCGGTTATATTTAACTGGGGAAACGCCGGTTGATTTGCATAAATTAGAACGTTCTAGAACTGGTAGTTTCTAGACCGAAAGGTCGAAACGGACACTAGTTTTATCTCGTGAGGAAAGTAAACGTGGTCACTAAGTCCGGAGAAAAAACATGATTCTCACTTAGAGTGAGTAAGTCCTGTTTCATGACTTTTTCCGGGTTGGAGAGTCGCAGCCGGAACAAGGGATCTGGTCATCACTTCGCATCGAGCTCTCGACCAGCGCACTGCTCTATAATTCGGCCACTATTGTCCATTATGCGGCTAAGGAGCCGCCGACAGTAATCAAGGCTGATTTGGGGTCTGTTCTTGGTTTCAGGTAATACCTCTTTACATTCTTTCGTTGTGTAATTAAGCGAAATATCGCGTTTGAAAGACATCTCATTAGTTATGCGAATATGTAATGAGTTGGCGATCGATAATTGACAGCGCGCAGCTGCAATTCGCTCGTGTTGACATTTCGTTTGTGCTTTGCGTTCGCGAATTGTAACAGTTTAGTTACACAATTGATAACTTGTAAGTCCATTAATATGGCAAACTACCGTGTAGCTACAAATATATTACAAGTTGTGAGATCTTGTATTTATTAGTGAAGTTACAGTGGTGGTAAAGTAGTATTATTACCTGTTAAATCCAAGCCAGCTCAGTTAAGCAGGTATTACTGTTACGGTGCTTAGTAATTATGTGGTTAAGGCTGTAGGAGGAATTCAGACAGTGCCCTGGCAAGATGAAGTGTGGATTCGTGGATCAACACAGAGCATGTAGTTCTAAAGCACTCTAGAATGTGATGCAACTATTTGTGATAGATTAAATAGTGATGATGTCAGTTCTAGGAAGTGTTTTCTTGCTAGTAAGGGAGTGATCGTGTGCTTTGCTTATATATATATATATATATATATATATATATATATATATATATATATATATATATATATATATATATATATATATATATATTGTGCTTTGAGGCATGTATATATATATATACTGTTATGTAATGCGTAATATACCTGCGCGAATCGTCGACGTTTGAGGCGGTCCAAACGCGAGATACCTATGCGCTATCGTCGCGATTGTGTGACACCGGTTTAATGTCTTCTCTACACTGCCCTATGAATTTTTCTTGATGACCCTAAGTGCGGGAGTGCTTGGATGATTTATGGAAGAGAAAGTGTATAGCTGTTGAATGAAATTCGGAGATGTGTGGGATATGGGATGCAAGCAAGTATAATATGTATATAACTGGTACACCAGGCCAGTTGTGATGTTCGGTCACCTCCCAAGGCTAATCCGCTTGGGGGACCAGAACAGGTAAGAACCCTTTGAACATGTAGGGTAAAACATGTTTAGACAAAGAACTTTTCGCCTCAAGGACAGAGGTGGATGAAGAAGAGTGTCGCTGTTATGTGGGAAGGTATGCCACTGGCGAAATGGATTTTGCTGACATTAATTGTTTATTATTTGGTATTTACTTAGTTGTTAATTACTGAATAAACATGTCAATGTAATGTGAAGGGGAGTGGTCTATGGACCAGCTCTTCCCGAGGTTTAGTTTTCAATTAGTGTAAATAGAAAATGTACAGTTATTCACACGCCCACTGAAGACAAGAGTGAGTTAAGAATATGAGACTGCAGTAGTATCAGACTCGACCTTCACGGAACTCATCCTTCCAACGGGCTGATTCAGGTGCCATGCTATATCGGTTCAGGAATTCTACAACGATGTGTTGTATCAACATTCTACAAGACCCCTGGTTGGTATAGAAAGACTACCAAGAACCTATGTGGTAGTGGCATTCTTCAAGTGTTGTTTTGTGATTTCTTCGATAAAATGGTATTGTATATAATTTCTACAATGCAGCTGAGCTTCCAAGTGAAGATTGTGTTTGTGTATTTGATCCAGAGGACAACCCCGGCTGGGGCAACGTCAGCGCTCTGTGAGCATCTCAGCTAGATTATTATCGCAGCACGACACCAAATCACCTGCTATACCCGGAGAAACCTTAGGTATTACACGGTGATAGATCTTCATATGATTTACCAGAGACTCAGCTTGTGCTTATAACATTAGACATCTTGTTGTTATGATACAAGACATTGTTCTCGGCCAGACTCAGGTGGAGTCGGGTCAACCTTGAGTTCATCATCCATCGATATATTCATCTATTAGAGAGGAGAAATCCTCAAGAGACACGTTGCCGACTTTGTATAATGCTAACCTCAATTTTCCATGATAGTAAGGCCATGAAGAGTCCACCTATTAGACATTTACATTGTTTGGTTTGTGGCCCGACTATGATTTCCGTTATCATCAAGATGCAGCAGCGGAGACATCATGAGGGATGGACTCCCATTCAGAATGTGTAGGCAAAGCAGTTAAAGAGACAGTAGTAATTAACTTTACTCAAGAGTGTTGTGGTGTTGGCACTCCAGTCCAGTCTTTATGGTTCAGATGCCTAATCGCATTTGATGATCATCTGGCGCTTGCGGCAGGAAAGTCCATAAGTTTCCTGTCAGCATTACTGGAAGAGAACCGGGTGTGTCTAACGGACCGACTCGACGGAAGCACGTTGCAAATTTTCTGCTACGCTCAATGATGACGCAGTACCTCTCTGACTCTATCTTTAACCTTTACTCTACATTGTAAATAGATCATTTCCTATCAGGATGTTCCTTTCAGACCTGTGTCTATAGTGTAAATAAATTAATGAATAGTTGACATGTCTTTCCGACGATTATTCGGTGTGGTCTTGGACGAGTCCTGAGAAGTACTAAGTACTAGGTAGAGGGTAGATAGTAGAGGTATAGAATCTGGGAGGGGTTTGTAGACTAACAACACTTGTTACTTTGCAGAGGGGGTCAGTAATAGTAGTATAAGTGTATCTACCTGTCCAACCCCTGGGGTTAGTATACACGTGAATGTCTGGGATACCTGGGGCTTGTGTTAATTTACAACAACCAAGGCCATCCTGTTACACTCAAGTTAGCTGGAGGATCGTCCGGGATCTCTCCTAATGTGCTGACCTCTCGTAGGGATACTGACTTGTGTCTATATCATCTATATGTTGTCTACTTTAGGATTCTACTACAAGTCTACCTATCTTCTTACTCAGACTGACAGACATGTGTGATGTGATGTCCTTAGTTAGTACAGTTAGTTAATTCATGTAGTTAGTAACTGAGTTATTGATTGTATTGACTTGCATCCACACACACAAACATCCAACCACATCTCATTAAAAACATGTCCAATAGAGAATTAGACTTTTCCAAGGTTCACGCAACTGCGCGGGAGTTGGGACTGGAAGGTAAAGAACTGAAGTCCTATGTTCAAGAGGTGGGACGAGATTTTCGCCATGAAGAACGAGATAGGAGAAAGGCAGACTTAGAACTTGAGGCCAGTAAGGTAGCATTGGAAGAGAATCGAAGCAGCTCGTGAAGAAAGACGACTACAGATGGAAGCGAACCGGGAAAACGAGAACACGAATATCGTATGAAGCAGCTTGAGACGAAAGTCCAAGTTACTAATGAAGTTGAGGGATCTGTTGGAGGTGTGGCACCTCCAGACTCAGCATCAGCCAGCAGACATGAGTATCACTCTATGAAGTGGCCGTTCTCTCCATGGGAACCTGAAAAAGAACATGTTGACCAGTTCTTACATAAATTTGAAGCGATGGCTGCTGCAATGGGTTTAGATCCAGGTAAGTGGAATTTGAAACTCTCACATGGACTTCGCGTGGCATCGTACGAAACGTATCTGCAATTACCTCCGGGAATGCAGAATGATTACCCGGCATTGAAAGCTGCACTCTTGAGGAGATTTGAGATTACCGTGCACTCGTACCGACGGAAGTTCCGAACTTCCAAGCGAGAATCTGGTGAGATGTTTACAGCCTACAGTATAGGTTAAATTCCTACCTCTTGAAGTGGATGGCTTTAGCCAGATTCAAAGAGGAGTATGACAGTTTGCGTGAGTTGATGGTTGTTGATCAGATGCGAATGCAAATGTCTAAACCTTTGCGAAACTTCTTAGGTGAGAATGGGGCTGAAAGGTTAGATATCGTTAACAAGTTATCTGAACGATATGTTGAGGTCTATGGCGAGACAGGTGACTCCAGTCCAACCGACCCGAGGTCGAAAGACAAGGGTCAAGGTAAGCAAGGTAAGAAAAGTAAGGTCAAGGGATCTAAGGAACCAACACAGCAAGCAAACACTTTAGAGGTAAACTCTAACCAGAAACCCGGTAAGAATAGCCCATCTAGCTCTATAAAGAGGAAGTGGAGTGCAAATTGTGGCAAATTCTGTAAGTCCAGCAATCATAATACGAGTGAATGTAAGATTAAACTCGAGGACTTACACTTCGCTTGTCTGGCGGCTAGTCAGGATGGACCTAGCCAGACAGTGAAGGCGGATGAGAAGAACCATGAACTTGAAATACCACCAGTGGTGGAGGCGGTCGAAGTGAACGGGCATCAGGTGAGGTATCTCTATGACACTGGTCTGCAATATCAGGCGATTATTGCATCACACCTGGTACGCCCTAAGCAACTCACCGGTGAGACAAGGGAAATCAAGCCAGCAATTAAGTGTCGCTGCGCTACTGTGCCCGATTGCTAAAGTGGAGATTCGGTGCAAGTACGTTACAGGGACCATTAAGGTGGCTGTAGTACCAGATCCGATCTATCCTTTGATCTTAGATCGTATGTGCAGTTGTGGGAACCCAACCACCCTAGCGTAGATAAGTCTAGGCAGACCATATCTGGAAAGGGAGCCGGACATCAGAAGGTAGTATTCCCTAATCCTCAGCCGGACATGAGTGGTGCTCAGAGCAAGGATACTAATGCGTGTACTTGCTCGGGTAAGTTGTCCAACGATACGACCCCGCTAATCCAGGGTCAGTTCTGCTCTGAAAATCGGTCACTGTCCACTAGGGCCGGAGCAGATAAAAGGCAGTGGGAAAGAAAAGAAGTCCCACAAGTCCACAGGTCCAAACTGCTGCAGAAACTACACGTCATCTCCCTAACCGGACATATGAGTGTAGGGGCAACTGGTAAGTGTCTTTCCCGCTATTACAAGTGGCCGGGAATGACAGGCCACGTGCGAATGTATGTCAGGTCTTGTCCTGTGTGCCGAAGGCATACTCCAGGAAAGGGGAACAAGCCTAAGATAACCTTAGCGGAAGGAGACCGAGTTCTAGTACTCCTCCCAATCGAGGGGAATGAATTCGATGTCAGATGGCAGGGCCCATTCCTAGTGGATAAAGTGGGGACCCACAATCACTATGGAGTGGAGATCATTGGAAAGTCTTTTACTTTCCATACCGCTCTCCTTATGCGACATGAGGGGAAATCCGAGTTTCAGTTTCTCCACCATAGAGCGCACGAAGTCGCTGAGAACGCGGTTCGGGGTTCAGGCGTGGTAGCAGAAAACTTGTCTTTTCATAGGGGATCCTATATGCACGTGCAGGTAACTTCCGCGGTTTCACCCGGGAATAGGGGAAACATGACCGGCCAAAGGAACACACACAGTGCTAGCAACATTGAGGACCGTGGTGGGAAGAGGTGCGTAGTGTCAGGTAGAACACAAACACCTGGTGCCTCAACCCGACCAACTGCAATCCAGCTGGGTTCTCGAAAGGGGAAGCTGGACATGCAGAAGACCAGTAAACTCTGGCAGAAAAGACTGTTAAATTGGGTCGATACGGGAGATCCGGGAACGAAGGGAACCCGTGGATGTACTTGAGGGGAGGGCTCTTACTTCAGTACGTTGTCCAATCGCGGGAGCTGAACCGGACATTCAACACCCGTGATACATATTAGATTGCCTCCACGATGACCAAGAAATTGGTAGATATGTATATTGATTATGTGGTTGTTTCGGGATTTGAAATTTAAATATTGAGCACAACCCACTACTGGCAACGCCGATCACATTCTGGTATGAACCTAAGGCCTATCCACGTCAATATGGAAGCACTATACTCGAGTTTCGCCCTCATTTAAGCTCATCAGTAGTGCATATCCCTGACCGGATCCGGAAACAGTCCCGGATCACGCGTGTGAAGCGGGTGTGTAACCACGCGGCACACACTGGACACACCAAATTATCACAACAGAACATCACAACGCTACCCATCGTAGGCTATGCTCAAGATTGCCCAATCGCCGCGACCGACGTCCGTCAATCGATGGGACCCGAACGATCAGGACTTCTCACTGGCAAGGAACACCAGGCCTCCTAAATCCAGTGAGCAATAATCAATTGATTATGTGGTTGTTTCGGGATTTGAAATTTAGCAGATCCTAGCAGATCCTAACCCTGCCGGCTGCAGGGCCAGGCGCATTCCACACCTTGCAGATATGTATATATCCCAGGGAATTAGAATGTCGGGATAGACTTCCACTCCCGCCATCCGGTCTCTGAAGTAGTAGAGTAATGTACTCATACAGCTTCTTTGAGTAGAGTAGAACGATGCGGTCGATATTCTTAAGAGGGGGTCTAATGTCGCGAGACGCAAGTCAAATCAGCTAGCTTCGTACAAGGAATCTCCATTGTACGGGAGTAGGTCAGTAGGGAATTCCCCGTTATATTTAACTTGGGAAACGCCGGTTGATATGCATAAATTATAACGTTATAGAACTGGTAGTTTCGAGACCGAAAGGTCGAAACGGACACTAGTTTTATCTCGTGAGGAAAGTAGACGTGGGCACTAGTCCGGAGAAAAACCATGATTCTCACTTAGAGTGAGTAAGTCCTGTTTTATGACTTTTTCCGGGTTGGAGCGTTTACTTCGCAGCCGGAACAAGGGATCTGGTCATCACTTCGCGCCACTATTGTCCATTATGCGGCTAAGGAGCCACCGACAGTAATCAAGGCTGATTTGGGGTCTGTTCTTGGTTTCAGGTAATACCTCTTTACATACTTTCGTTTTGTAAAAGACATCTCATTAGTTATGCGAATACGTAATGAGTTGGCGATCGATAATTGACAGCGCGCAGCTGCAATTTGCTTGTGTTAACATTTCGTTTGTGCTTTGGGTTCGCGAATTGTAACAGATTAGTTACCCAATTGATAACTTGTAAGTCGATTAATATGGCAAACTACCGTGTACCTACATATATATTACAAGTTGGAAGATCTTGTATTTATTAGTGACGTTACAGGTGTGGTAAAGTAGTATTATTACCTGTTAAATCCAAGCTAGCTTAAGTTCAGTATTTACTGTTACTGTGTGTAGTAATTCTGTGGTTAAGCTGTAGGAGGAATTCAGACAGTGCCCTGGCAAGATCAAGTGTGATTCGTGGATCACCAAAGCACTCCAGCACAATATATATATATATATATATATATATATATATATATATATATATATACATATTATATATATATATATATATAATCAAAACACACGATCACTCCTTATAGCAAGAAAACACTTCCTAGAACTGACATCATCACTATTTATCTGTCACAAAATAGTTGCATGTAGTTCTAAAGCACACTAGAATGTGATGCAACTATTTTGTGATAGATAAATAGTGATGATGTCAGTTCTAGGAAGTGTTTTCTTGCTATAAGGAGTGATCGTGTGTTTTGATTATATATATATATATATTGTGCTGGAGTGCTTTGGTGATTGATGGAAGAGAAAGTGTTTGGCTGTTGAATGAGATTCGGAGATATGTGGGATATGGGATGCAAGGCAAGTATAATATGTATGTAACTGGCACACCATGCCAGTTGTGATGTTCGGTCACCTCCCAAGGCTAATCCGCTTAGGGGACCAGAACAGGTATGAACCCTTTGAACATGTAGGGGAAAACATGTTTTGACAAAGAACTTCTCGCCTCAAGAACAGAGGTGGATCAAGAAGAGTGTCGCTATTATGTGGGAAGGTATCCCACTGGCGAAATGTATTTTGCTGACATTAATTGTTTATTATTTAGTATTTACTTAGTTGTTAATTACTGAATAAACAATATGTCAATGTCCTGTGAAGGGGAGTGGTCTAGGGACCAGCTCTTCCCGAGGTTTAGTTTTCTATTAGTGTAAATAGAAAATGTACAGTTCTTCACACACCCTCTGAAGACAAGAGTGAGGTAAGAATATGAGACTGCAGTAGTATCAGACTCGACCTTTACGGAACTCATCCTTCCAACGGGCTGATTCAGGTGACATGCTGTATTAGATGTCTATTCATGCTTCCACTATGTATATAGGGATGATTCCCTTTGTAAGTATATATATTACTTAACCCTGATCAGGGCAGATAGGTAGTGGATGATCGCATGTGTATCCTATTTGGCACCGATTGCTCTCACCGACCGCTCTTTTGTTTCAGGTGTTGCTTGTTGTTGAAGACCTGAGGTACCTGTTGTTGAAGATCTGATGAATCTGTTCTTGAAGACCTGATGTACCTGTTGTATGATACCGACAGGGCTGTGGTATGCTACCGGCAGTGCTGTTGTTGGACTTGCTGTGATGTTGTATAAGGTCGACAGTGAGTTTATCTGAGACCGACCCTGTGTGGTTCAGGAATTCTACAGCGATGTGTTGTATCAACATTCCACAAGACACCTAGTTGGTATAGAAAGACTACCAAGAACCTATGTGGTAGTCGCATTCTTCAAGAAGGTTTGGTTTTTGATTGCTTCGATAAACTGGTATTGTATATCATATCTACAATGCAGCTGAGCTTCCAAGGGAAGATTGTGTTTATGTATTTGTTCCAGAGGACAACCCCGGCTTGGGCAACGTCAGCGCTCGGCTAGATTATTATCGCAGCACGACACCAAATCACCTGCTATACCCGGAGAAACCTTACGTGTTCCACAGTGGTAGATCTTCATATGATTTACCAGAGACTCAGCTTGTGCTTATAACATTAGACATTGTGTTATCATGATACAAGACATTGTTCTCGACCAGACTCAGGTGGAGTCCGGTCAAACCTTGAGTTCGTCATCCATCGATAAATTCATCGATTAGAGAGGAGAAATCCTCAAGAGACACGTCGCTGACTTTGTATAATGCTCACCTCGATTTTCCATGATAGTAAGGCCATGAAGAGTCCACCTATTAGACATTTACATTGTTTGGCTTGTGGCCCGACTATGATTTCAGTTATCATCAAGATGCAGCAGAGGAGACCTCATGAGGGAGGGACTCCCATTCAGACTGTGTAGGCAAAGCAGTTAAAGAGACAGTAGTAATTAACTTTACTCAAGAGTGATGTGGTGCGGGCACTCCAGTCCAGTCTTTATTGTTCAGATGCCTAATCGCATTTGATGATCATCTGGCGCTTGCGGCAGGGAAGTCCACAAGTTTCCTGTCAGCATTGCTAGAAGAGAGCCGGGTGAGTCTAACGGACCGACTCGACGGAAGCACGTTGCAAATTTTCTTCTACACCCAATGATGACGCAGTACCTCTCTGACTCTATCTCTAACCTTTACTCTATATTGTAAATAGATCATTTCCTATCAGGATGTTCCTTTCAGACCTGTGTCTATAGTGTAAATAAATTAATGAATAGTTGACATGTCTTTCCGACGATTATTCGGTGTGGTCTTGGACGAGTCCTGAGAAGTATTAAGTACTAGGTAGAGGGTAGATAGTAGAGGTATAGAATCTGGGAGGGGCTTGTAGACTAACAACACTTATTACCTTGCAGAGGGGGTCAGTAATAGTAGTATAAGTGTATTTACCTGTCCAGCCCCTGGGGTTAGTATACACGTGAATGTCTGGGATACCTGGGGCTTGTGTTCATTCACAACTTCCAAGGCCATCCTGTTACAGATGTACTGAATCTTGCTTGTGGATTAGCTTTCCCTATTTACAGTGTCCCTCGCCATCAGGCGCACCCGCTCCGACTTCCGAGATAACACATGATAATGATGTTACTGACCCAAAGCAACTGAGGTTATTCTTCATGCCATCCTTCTACCATCATACTTATTTCTTAATTACAAAGTTCGTGTTGACACATATAGAATAATACTTAATAAAATAATACACTTCTTCGGAACAAACGTGTACTCTGGGTACTCCATCATTGGTTTCACAGCTTGGGTACCTGCCAATGAATGAACAATGAATAATGCGTAAAGGATTGAAAGCAAACATTGAGATTCACAAAGCTTGAAAAGCACGCTTCAACCAAACATCGAGGTCGCGTGATCATCTGGTTGATATAAACTGCTGGAAAACAGCATCAAAATAAGAAGCTTAAAGCTCACATTAATTACAGGTGATAGATAAGTGAAATGCAGGTGAGTACATCACACTACAGAATATATATCATTGCTTGAACACAGTGTAAAGACAACAATATAATACCAGTGTTAGTTACAAATGTTAGATAAGTGCACCACAGTATACATATCCTTAGGCAATACATTAGTTCCTTACGTAATTGTTTCACTTCTCTGATAACAACAGGAATTGCACGGTACGTGTATCTGCTCTATATTTAGAGTTAAGCTATCATAAAGATATACTAAAGTTATAATATAAAGTTACATGGAAGGAAAGGGGTAGCTATTTACAAACCCTTTCTTGAGATGTCCATTCTGTAAGAATTCCTAAATCTGGCTTTGGGTATATGCCTACTCTAAGTCCATGTATCAACAACGAAACACTGCTTGATGTTGCTGAAACAAGAAGTGGATTTTAAAGAAATGTGGATTCCAATGTTGGGGAGATGAACAAAGACAACACACAAACTGCTCTAAAACCTAGACTGCTGTTCAACAGTCGTGCACTACTACAACTGGGAATTTCCCATTTACATTAATTTACTTTCGATAGAGTAGACAGATACAAATTATTGACCATCCTTGAAGACTATGGGATACAAGGGCAACTGCTAGAAAACATCACAGCCATGTACCACTCGAGCCTAAGTGCAGTAAGAACACAAAAAGGTATATCAGATATGTTCACCGTGGTGGGGGAGCTTGCGTGTCCCATCGACCCCATGTGCTTGCCGATGGATGAAAACTACATATCGGACAGCTTATGGGATAGGGGCCAGACTAAGAGAGACACAACCTGCTGCTCTGCAGGTAGACTGAGGATAGCAGTCAAAAGTTTAAATCAGGCGCACGAAGGCAGAAGTTCTTGGTCCGGACAATACTAAGGCTCTCTGTCGAGGGTTTAGGCCTCTAAGCCACAAACCCTCGGGTGTGAGAGCCGGGCCGTTACCCACCTACCGAAAAATAGAGGTGGCATACTGAGCACGCTACATGCCCAGTTCTGATACTTGTTCGACGGCTCTCAGCTGGAGGATATGAGGGATTCCCGGATGAGAGGGCCTGGCCGTTTCTCGTTCACTGCTGCACGGAGGTAAGGTGCTCAGCCGGCAGCACATGTAGCCTACCTCGTGAGCGAGTACTAAAATGCAGAAAGTGTCCCAGTCGAATGAAATGGTTACGAAAACTGTCTGTATCTAACTCATAGAGTGTAGACAAAAGTGAAAAACGTCTCAATAACACGAAATGGAACGCACGGCTAGCGAATCCATTGCGTGGTCCGAAGTCAAAAGCAAAAGCTTACCGAGTGGATGTCGCCCGCAGTCTGACCGTTCCTGGTGTGTGCTTGAGCGACCAGTGGCAAGCGAGATGCCCAACACATGGAAGTGAGGAACTAAAGCAGCCATGAGCAGGACGTCGCAACTCCTTGGGTGAGCCCAGTCTCAGAGCAATATGTGCCGGCTCTGCAATTATGGAAGCCTCCTTGGATAGCTTTGGATTGGCCCATGGTCTGCCCCTGCCTTCCCTTGAGGGATGACCGTGACGTCGAGGATCGTTCTATCTTGACCAGCTGAGATGTGGGCGACATCACAACAAAAAGTCTAACGTGCCTCGAAACCCGAGGAAGGCTAACCTCACTAAAAAAATGCTCGCCGAAGCCGGAAGTGCCGTCTTACGGGTGGCAAAATAAAAATTGGCACTACGCATTTACGTCCGGGTGAAATGTCTCGTCCGAATGTCTCTCGTGCTAGGAACAGCTCTGACTACCTAGTTTCCGAATGCCGCTCTTGTTCGGAACAGCTCTGACTAGGTAGTTTTCCGAATGTCAGTCGTGCCTGGACCAGCTCTGACGGGCACAACGACAAGCACATGTCCGTGTCGAAAACTCGCTGAGTGGATACCGTCTGCAGACCTGTCTGGTTTGTGCGGGAACGGCCCGGGGTTAACGAAGTGCCCAATATATTGAAGTGAGGAATTAAAGCAGCCATGAGCTGGACGTGACGATTCCCTCGGTGAGCCCAGCATCAGAGCATTATGTGTCGGCTCTGCAATTATGGAAGTCACCCAGGATGGCGGAAAATGCTATGGACTGTCCCTGCCTTTCTTTGAGGGATGACTGCAAAGTCTTCGACTGTTCCAACTCGACCAGCTGGGAGGTGGACGGTACCACAAATGTGAGTCTCCCAGGAATGCTAACCTGGTCAAAAATGCACGCAGAAGCCGGATGTTTTGACCTAAGGGTTTCGACCCAAGGGTGCCTAACGCACACCGCAATCACATCTGAAAAAACACTCCGGATGAACGCAAAGAAGAAGAAGAAGAAGAAGAAGAAGAAGAAGAAGAAGAAGAAGAAGAAGAAGAAGAAGAAGAAGAAGAAGAAGAAGAAGAAGAAGAAGATATGTTCACAGTCAATACAGGAGTGATGCAGGGATGTGTGCTCTCTCTCCTGCTTTTTAATATCTACATGGACAGAATTTCCAAAGAAGCAAATCTCGAACAGAACAGATTCAGAAAATGTAGAACTCTTTACTCCAGATGAAACAACTGATCCACAGGAAATAAATGAACTTCTATTTGCAGACGATCAGTGCCTGTTTTATAGCGACAAGGGCAGACTGCAAAATCATATTAATAATCTGAGTTCAACCTGCAGCAGATACAATATGAGTATGAACACAGCCAAAGTCGAAGTAATGCAAGTTAGCAGATCGCCGGGGCCACTAGGTATACAGATAAATAGCACAACTCTGAAACAAGTTAAAGAATTCAAATATCTTGGAAGTATGATCACAGAAGATGGCAGATTGGACAGAGAAATCGAAATCAGGTGTGAAAAAGCTAGTGCACTTACATATCAACTATCACCCTTACTGAAACATCCAAATATACCCATGTCCGCAAAACGAGAGATAATAAACAGCATATTCACACCAACCCTATGCTACCAATTTCAAACCTGGACTTTATCCAAATTACACCTTCGCAAAATCAACACCTGCGAAATGAGATGCCTGAGGAGAGCTGCCAACTTAACAATCCGAAACCGAGTAAGAAATGCTATTATCAGACAGACTGTGGGATCAACACCTTGTGTCACATTTATTGAAAGACAGAAGATCAAGTGGTTTGGCCATGTCGTTAGAATGCAACACCAGCAACTACCATCACTGGCCTTACATCAAAGATCATCAGCGAGGAGACCACGAGGACGTCCAAGAAGAAAATGGATTGACGACATCAAAGAAATTACAACCACACGGAATGACACTATCCAGTGCCGCCCACCGGGCGCTGGAACGCAAATTATTCCTTCCCACGACGCCTGACGGCAGAAGTGGAAGATGATGATCATGATGATGATTATGATGATGATGATGATGATGATGATGATGATGATGATGATGATGATGATGATGATGATGATGATGATGAATTTACTACAAATTCATTCATTCATTCATTCATTCATTCATTCATTCATTCATTCATTCATTCATTCATTCATTCATTCAGTAGCATGCTCCTTTGCAGAACCTCGCTCCCAAAACAATCTTCCGGAAAACTTCTCGATCACAAGCAAGATGTCCCGCGTCCAATACACTAATCTGGAGATCATCCACCACATCCTGCACCCATCTTCTCTTTGGCCTTCATCTTTCCTCTCTTCCCAGGCATATACCCCTCCATTACTGTTCTCTCCAAACTTTCATGACGTTTCAAGTGACCAAAATATTTCAATTGTCTTTGTTTTATCGTCTTTAATAGCCAACACTCTTCAATATTTAGCTCTTGAAGTATGGAATTTACTAACACAGCGTGGTCGATAAAGACTTTATTTATTTGGTACTGCAAAATATTTTGGTTATAACAGACATTGCATTCTTGTAAAAATCATACTGGGGTGAGAAATTGAAGACAGACAAGCAAGAAATTGACAACGACACGTGAGAAAATACTACCAAGAGATGGACGAACAGTAGTTTGTCAGTGTGTATAATAAGGACGATAGACCGTGTTAAAGTTCTATTGCAGCAAACGATTAGTAGTATGCCTCTTTGCTGGCTGTTGAACGAGGGGACGAAGCGTGTATGGGAATGTTATGCGTGCAATAATGTCGGTTCTTAGCTCAACTCAACTCATCTCAACTTGCAGCTAACGTTCATTGTGGAGAGAGTACTGGATTGACTGATTATTAGGTACTAGTAAACCGAGGGGTTAGCAGCTTTCTCCGCTAACCCCGAATACTCTCGTCACGTGACGCGACGAGAATTAGCAGTGGTTCAAATCGCAAAAGTGACTTATGAGAGTATGGAGCCGGTCGCTCAGAAAGTCGTGGCGTGCTGATGAGCGTAATCTAGCCTAGGAATCAACATACAGCTGAAAGATGCTGGTGTTGACCGCAATATCCTGAAACAGGATGGAAACGCGGGAAAAAAAAAAAAATTAACAAACAACGATTGAATGGAAAAGACCAGTGAAAGTAGAACAGTATATGCTATTATAAGAAAGAAACCAAAAAAAAATGTTGTTAAGTCGTGAGATCTGATAAAAGGCATTTGAAAATACTATGACGACGACTGGAAAGTTCAGAGATACGAGTAGAAGAAACGAAGGCAGACCGAGAGAAATGCTGGATGGCCTGTGGCGATGACATAGAGGAAGAACACCAGTAGAATTGATCCAGTAGGCCTACACCAAGGACTGAGATCTGTGGAGAGACCTGAACGTCTACGTCACTCAGTACAGTCGTTATGATGAGTAAAATAAGTGTCTAATAAACAGTCATGACTTGGACACTGAAATACTATGACCACATTTAACACACAGTGGTCAGGAATGAAGTCTGGTGAACAGCATGATTCGTGGAAGACGAGGCTGAGGTCCACCAGAACGCAGATAGACACAGGATATTGAAGACATCTTGGGCATGAAAATGCGTGAAACAGGGAAAGTGGCTTAAGCCAAAACAGAATTCCATAGAATGAGGATTCTTTTATTAACGAATCTGTGTCAAGAAAGATGGGGGGGGGGGACGGGGGGAGCGGGCGTGTGTCCTAATATACTGTTCAAAAAATGAAACGCATAGCTATCCGAGGGTGCGTTTCTATGAGTTTGTAAGTAAAATTTGGTGCTAGGGTATATAAAAACCAGCCTCAAATGTTCTTTACAGTGTCACATGCACGTGTTGACCTGAATTGCTTTCGTTTTTGTAAACGTTACAATGCAGTGGTCAACAGTGTTTATGGCCAGATTTTTACCACAGCTCATGATGCGCACACGTGAAAGCAACAACATTTGGGGTGAGAACTATTCACTGACTACGCAACTGAAACCCTATAACAGGATAACGCTACACAAAACAAGTCAGATCATTTTCAAGCAAACATCTATGGCACCTCTATTGATGCGTGCTTGCTTGCTTGTGTTCGCTGGCTGTGAACTCCAGCGTGAAGTCCTGTATGTCGGATGAATACATCCTGTTGTCCAACATCAATGTGATGTCATACCGGACCTGAGGCTTGCGTGAGTATCCGTTGTCCCATGTCTGGCTTATGGTGTGCAGACTGGTGGTTCCTCGCCATGTAGGCAGATACTCTCCGGCTTCAGAGGAATCATCGACCCTACTGATGTTAGCCAGGTCCCCGAAGGGACCTGTGGCCCAGGACGCACGTCGTGGACGTGTCAGCAGGTCTTGGCCAGTATAGATCCCGGCCCTGGTGCCTTGGAAACACCTCTGTGTCCCACCTCTATCGATAAATTTAAGGAACGTTTGTTATTGGCCAACTGTATGCAGGCGAAAGTCAAAGTCAGGTTGTCAGGCATTTAAACGTGCATCAGAGTACCATCAGTCGACTTTGGCACCGGTTCCAAGCCTCTAGCTCAGTTGAAGACCGGCATCGCAGTGGTCGACCCATAGTGGCAATAGCAGCGGATGATCGCTTTATTCGGCTTCGTCATCTCAGAGGCAGGTTTATAACATCTTCCTCAACCGCCCAGTCATTGCCTGCAGGACGTCATGTGTCTGATCAAACTCCGGAATAGACTGCATGACGTTAGACTTCGGGCACACCGACCTCATCGTGGATCTATCCTTACACGCCACCATCGCCAAAATCGACTTCTTTAGGCTAATAAGCATCGTCCCTTGGCAGCAGACAACCAATGGAGATGTGTCTGGTTTAGTGAGGAATCTTTATTTTTATTGCAGCGTCATGACAGTCGGAGAAGGGTCTACAGTGGGTGAAATTAACGTTTTGCCCACAGTTACGGTAATGAAGCTCCACCGCACGTTGATAGAAGTGTAATGCTGTGGGGAATGATCAGTTACAGAGGAAGGAGTCAATTGGTTCACATTGAAGGAGGCTTTAATGCGCCACGATACGTAAACGAAATTCTTGGACCCCGTGTCCTTCCACTTTTGGCTACCCAAAGTTCGGTGTTTCAACAGGACAATGCCAGACTCCATTGTGCACGGTTGACCACGTAGTTCCTGACTGCCAACAACATTCTCACCCTTCTCTGGCCATCCCTGTCTCCAAGCATGAGTCCGATTGAGCACCTGTGAGATAAGCTGCGTAGACGTGCTTGTCGCCGAGACGTTGCTCCAGTCAATCGTCGTGATCTGTTCCAGGCACTCCGGGAGGAGTCGGTAGCCACCCCACAGGCCTACATCAGACGTCAGGTCTCATCCATGCCCAGAAGATGCCAGTCACTAATCGATGCAAGAGCAGGCCACACTCAATACTAACGGGAAAGTCTGTATGCCTAAAACCTCTCGTGACCCAGATGAAAAGCAACTGTCAATTGATTGTCTGAACCCTAAGTTGTTATTCTGGTGTGCAATGTGAACATTTAACTCATTATATAGTTAGTTAGTCGACAGATCATCCTCATTGCACATCGAACCATTCAGTCCATAAGTGCTCGGATCTCCTCCTCGGCAAATCCAGCAGCGTGTAGCGACTAAAGACGCCAGTTCTGTGTTGGTTTATCAATCTTCTTTGGCTTCCTGCGTAGTGTTCTTGTTTGGCCACCCCTCATTTAAAATTGCTGTTCTCGCAGTCTGGCCATGGTTGTAGATTCACAGTCATCACTTGGTTCTCGCAAAAGTCTTACTTCTCGTAGAGCATTCAGAATGTCAGTCTGATCCATGTCGCGTCCGCCCTCCACAGTAGCCTAACATGCCAGCTTGTCAGCCTGCTCATTTCCTTGTACTCCCGCATGCCCTGGCACGAAGATGAAACTAATCTTTGCCAGCCGAGACCGCTCCAGAGACAGCAACCATTCTCTTCGGATCCACCCCATCTCTATCCTCTTGAGCATGGTCATTGAATCGCAAAGGAAACATGCCCTAGTTAATGTCTGTGTCTCGAGCCATGTTATTGCATTACTTACTGCCATGACTTCCATAGTCAGGCTACTTGTGGTCTCAGCAAAAGCACCAGAGTCCTCCTTCACAATTCTCCCTCCGGCCTGAGCCGTAAAGGCCCATGAGCTTCTCACATGTCGGACGACCGACCCATCTGTGTAAATGACAGCTTAGTTTAGTTTAGTTTAGTTTAGTCGATGGATCAACATCACGGCACATGGGTGTAACCCATAAGTGCTCCGTTCACCTCCTAACTCAAACCTGAGTTTGGAGAAACTCAGCTCAGTGCACGAACTCCGTAGCATCGGCGAGGATCCTGAAATACTTTGGGTAGATTTTTAACTAGAAATTTAGGCTACTCTTTTTTCGATTTCCAACTGCCAAGGGATTGTTTACGTGCGCAACAAAACACACAGGCGTCCGATCTCAATACCCAGAGACCAGGGGAAATTTTATTACTTGAAGTCCACGTGAAAAGCCCCGGTCCTCACCGGGGCTTGAACCCGGGACCTCCAGCACTCGAGGCGGACACCACACCTCGAGACCACGCAGCCCCCTGTAAATGACAGCATCACCGTCTAGTAAATGACAGCATCACCCTCTGAAGAATTCTCGAAAATCAACGCTTGTACTTCCGCCTCCACAGCTGCCGGATTTTCTTGTCTGCATTTTCTTTCTAGTTGGATGCAAACTGAAAAGGACGCACAGAAATTCTCATTTCTCATAACTCATTATATTTTTAAAAAGTTATTGAATATCAAAATTATGGCTATGTATGTGCCTTCGTCAACTATGCGTTTCTTCCTCTTCCTCTTCTTCTTCTTTTTTTTTTTTTTTTTTTTTTGAACAGCATAGTTCCATCCATTCATAATGTGCCATGCCGATAAGTATGGGCGGTCATGTTCTACCATCTCACTCGATCACCAGAGTCGTGGATCAGCTCAGTGTTTCTGTCTCTACCATGCCACGTGGCCAAGCCATCCAGGTATTTACTTCTCGATCTTCCTTTTGGTCTCTTCCCTTCGATCTTACCAGTCGTCACCAAGTTCTCCAAGTCACTTCTTCTCATAACATGCCCAAAAAATTTTGACTGTCTACTTCTAATATCTCTAATCAGTTTACGATCTTCATTTGTTTCTTGAAGGACTTGTTCATTGGTTTTTCTGTCTGTCCATGGTATTCCTTGCGTTTTCCTCAGAAACCACATTTCCACAGCCATCAGATGTTTTTTCCGGCTTGACTGCTCATTGTCCACGCTTCACATCCATACAAAAGTATAGGTTCTATGTAGCACTTCAACACTCTTTTTCTCGTTTCAGTTGATATCTTTTTATTGGTCAGTATGTTTTTCATCTTGAAAAAGGCTACCTTCGCAATGGCAATTCTTTTTCTAATCTCTTGAAGGCATCTCCTATCAGATATTATGACTGTGCCGAGATAATTGTATCGATAATTGTACCAATTCACTTGTTGAAGAATATGCCCATTTACTCGTATATCACATTATGGTATTTCCTTCTTCCTACTGACGACCATAATCTGTGTCTTCTTAATATTCAGTTCTAACCCTAGTTGTTCACTGTGTGCAACAACCGCATCGACTAAATTTTGCAGTCCTGTTCATTGTCTGCAATCAAGACTATCATCTGCATATCTAATGTAATTGATGTATCGTCCCCCAATGTTGATTCCTTCCATATCTTCTATATTTCTGAAAATATTTTCACTGTACATGGAAAAAGGGATCTGGAGACATTATACATCCCCGTCTCACACCTCTTTTAATAGGCTGATATTGACTTACATTGTTATCAATTCTGATGACAGCTTGTTGTTTCCAATATATGTTTTTTACATGTCTAAGGTCTTTTCCATCAATTTGTAGATCTTCAAGCATCCTTATCATGTCGACATGTCTCACTTTATCGAAACCCCTTGTGTAGTCAATAAAGCAAAGATATATATCTTTGTTTCAATCAATCATCAATCATGTGCCATGCCGGAAAGCGTGGGCGGTCATGACTCGCCATTTCACTCGATCACCAGTGTCGTGGATCAGCTCAGTGTTCCTGTCTCGTCCATGCCATGTGGCCAAGCCATCCAGGTATTTTCCTCTCGGTCTTCCTCTTGGTCTGTTCCCCTCGATCTTGCCAGTTGTCACTAAGTTCTCCAACCCATTTCTTCTCATAACATGTCCAAAAAATTTTGACTGTCTACGTCTAATTTCTCTAATCAGTCTACGATGTTCATTTGTCTCCTGTAGTACTTGGTCATTGGTTTTTCTGTCTGTCCATGGTATTCTTTGCATTTTCCTTAGAAACCACATTTCTGCAGCCATCAGATGCTTTTCAGCTTGACTGCTCATTGTCCAAGTTTCACATCCATACAAAAGAACAGGCTCTATGTATCCCCTCAACACTCTTTTTCTCGTTTCAATTGACATCTTTTTATTGGTCAGAATGTTTTTCATCTTGCTAAAGGCTACTTTCGCCATGGCGATTCTTGTTCTAATCTCTTCAAGGCATCTCCCATCAGATGTTATAACTGTTCCAAGATAATTGTACCGATTCACTTGTTGAAGAATATTTCCATTTACTCGTATATTACATTGTGGCACTTCTTCCTTCCTACTGACGACCATAACCTGAGTCTTTTTACAATTTAATTCTAACCCCAGTTGCTCACTGTGTACAACAACCGCATCTACTAATTGTTGCAGGTCCTGCGCATTGTCTGCAATTAATACTGTATCATCTGCATATCTAATGTTATTGATGTTTCGTCCTCCAATGCTGATTCCATTTATATCCTCTACATTTCTAAAAATATTTTCACTGTACAGGGAAAAAAGATCTGGAGACATCACACATCCCTGCCTAACACCTCTCTTAATTGGCTGATACTGTCCCACTTCATTATCAATCCTTATTGCAGCTTGTTGTTTCCAATATATGTTTTTTATAAGTCTAATGTCTTTCCCATCAATTTGTAGATCATCTTTGTTTACTTCTATAGAACGTTCAGTTACTGTTCTCAGTATATACACAACATTTACTGTGCCCTTGCCTTCTACAAACCCGCATTGTTCTTTTCCTATTTCGGGTTGTATTTTCTTCCTGACTCTTTGCATGATAATTCTCAGCAGAATCTTCGTGATATACTAATTGTTCGATGTTGATCGCATTCCAAGGCTCCTGATTTCTTTGGGATTGCAATAAATATAGAATTACATAATTCAGGAGGTATATCTCCAGTATCGTATATTGCGTTCAGCAGTCTGGTGACTTGGTCTATTCCATATTCTTCTAAAGCATTGATCATTTCTATTGTGATGTTATTTGTACCCAGGGTCTTGCCAGTTTTCATATGGTCAAGAGCATTATTATTCCGATGATCATATTGTTCTTCTCTTGTATCATCATAAAGGTCTTTCATATAATCTGACCACGCATGTAAAATGTGATCTTTTTCTATTATGATTTTGCCATCTTTGGTTTTTAGCAAACCGTTGATGTATGTGTTCTTTTGTTAGTGATGTCATTAATTCTTTTGTGCATTAATGTGGTATTCCGGTTGTTGTGTTGGTCTTCAATTTCCCTGCAATTTTCCTCAAGCCATGTTTCTTTTGCCTCTTTGCATAGCTTCCTAATTTTCCAGTGAATCTCTTCATATTTTTCCTTGTTATTTTTGTTATTTCTTCTTAATTCCATGAGTTTTAAGATGTCTTCAGCCATCGATATTTTGCGTCTTATTATTTTTATTTTTGGGATGGTTGTTTCTGCAGCTTGGTTGACTGATTTCTTTAATAGTACCCATTCGTCACCGAAGTCTTGAAATAATATTTTCATATCGGACAATGCATCGAATCTGTTCTTTACCTTTACGTTGAATTTATCTTTTATTTCCTCACTCTTCAGTGCTTGTAGATCAAATTTTGTGTTTCTTGGTGGTGAATATTTTACTTTTTTTAATTGTATATGTAAATTGCTTACGATTAATCTATGGTCGCTGTAGCATCTGCGCTTGGTATAGTTTTTGCGACTTTTAAGGCATTTCGACATCTTCTGTTGATGAGAATGTAATCAGTCTGATTTCTGGTCTTATGATCAGAACTCCTCCATGCCCATAATCTTCTTGGGTGCTGTTGATAACAGGTGTTTCCAATAATCAAATCATGCTCTTTTGCCCACTGTACCTCTTTCATTCTGTTCCCCTAGTCCATACTTGCCTACTATGCATCCGTCCTGTTGATTTCCAACTTTGGCATTCAAGTCACCCATTATGATATTTACTTCAGAATTCTTGCATTTCTTGAAGGCTTTCTCTAAATCATTATAAAATTTATCAATGCTGTCATCACTACTGTCTGCTGTTGGTGCATAAACTTGTATGACGTTGACATCAAAAGGTCTTCCACTCAACTTCACCAGTAACACTCTGTCTGATACAGTCCAATATCCTTTGATAGATTCTGCTCTCTCTTTATCCATTATAATTGCTACTCCTCGCTGTTGTTTCTCTCCACCAGAATATATTATTCTATATTCCTCAGATGTTATAATGCCCATTCCTGTCCATCTGGTCTCACATATACCCAACATGTTAATATTTAATCTTCTCATTTCATTCTTAATGTTTTCAAATTTTCCATCCCCACTCATAGTTCTTACATTCCAAGTTCCTACTTTCAATGTTGATATTCTTTTGCACTCAGTCGCCTGATGACGGTCTGTAGTCGCCTGGTGCACATGACTACCCCTACCGGGCGAGGCTGCTCCTGTGGAGCACCCATTTACGCTGTTTCTCTGATTATCGATAAGACTGCAGTACATGATATTCTTGGTATCTTTAAGGAAGGTAGTTTGCCATTGCTTTCCTTCCTATCAGTGACCATACTGGTCGATGACCGTAGCCATTGTCTCCCAAAAAAGAAATCATATGCCCACCGTCGTGAAGCTGGAGACCATAACCTACAACTATCTCTTGGTTGCTCTTTAACTTCATCCACCACCTGCACACATGGCTTCACGTAACCCTGATCGGGGGCTAAACGGGCACTCCACCTTGCCCAATGGTGTCCCGTATAGTTATGTAGAACGAATTACGTTGTAAGAAAGCGAGAAATTAATTGTGAGTTGCAGAGTTGTGTGTGTGTGTGTTGTTTTTTTTTAGAAGAATAGTATGCTGTTGATTGGTTGTTTGGTTGAGAGACTTCTAGAAGACCTGAGTTCTGGGTTCCAAATGTTGCTGTTATGTAACCGGGGGCGGGGTTGGGGTGAGCGCCCAACCTTGCATAAATACCCCAATAGCTTGTGCATTCATCACCGCTGCAGCAAAGGTCCAAAGGTGGCCTTCTCGTGGTGGACTTGTTTTAACTAACAGGAGAAAGGGCGGCGGCGAGTCACTGGCTCCGAGAAATAACCAGAACGCTCTAGATGTGTATGCACGTGCATGCATGCGCAGACACGTGCGTGCGTGCCAACACATCTAAACTCGAGTAAGACCTCAGTGTGCTCTAGCAAAGGAAAGGTGCTGAAGGCGGAGGCAACCAGCCTGGAGGCGCACCACAAAAATCAGGATGCCACGCAATCACGCCATGAAATATGTCGACTACTGCTAAATGTTATGGTGCTCGCCCTGCTTTGGACCCCAGGCAGGTGCAGTGCCGGGCCCTATGCCTCGAAAGGGTCCAACCACAACTACTGGAGGTCCTTCTCAAATGTCCTGTTTAGTCAGAGGACCTGAGAATAGAGCTTCTAGCCATACAAAACAAAGACTAAAAATGATGCACTGGAATGCGAAGGGAGTCAGCAGCAACCAAAAACAAACAAACAAACAAACAAACAAAAAAACAACAACATAGAACTAGAAAACATCTTGGACTAAGAAAAAGTAAGCGTATGTTGCTTGCAAGAAACTCACATCAGCGAAAATATAGCCTTCAAAATCAGAGGCTACCAGTGTTACCGATCTTACCGAAAGAACAGGCGAAAGGGTGAGATACTGACCTTTGTAAAAAAAAAAAAAAAAAATAACATCGCTGCTTCCCAAATTGAAGTTTACATAGAAGGGGCTGAGTATCAGACACTTAAACTTAAGGCAGGAAATACAGACCTTCATCTGATCAATTCCTACTGTCCAAGTGACCGCTCACAGGCACTGGACAAACTACCATTAAGAGAAAAAAATGATTGTGTGTGGCGACTTCAACAGCCACTCGCATAGCTGGAGCTATGATCACATGGACCAGAGAGGAGAGAGACTATAAGACTGACAGGATGAGAATAGATTCATCTTGATTAACAATCCATCTAACCCACATACTTTCTACTCAAGATCATGACACATTACACCTAAACCTGACCAGGCTTTTCATTCACCAGACCTGGAGTGGAACATTACACGAATTGTTGGGAAACAACTTGGTGGCAGTGACCACAGGTTAGTATTTCTAACTGTAGAAAATGAGCTTGTAAGTGAAAGCAGCACCCTCTCGAGGTGGAAATACAGGAAAGCAGACTGGGCAATCGGTACAAGCATATTACACAACACTAGCTTCTAACAAAATGACAAATTAATTTAATAAAGAAAAGTGTCAGGGATGTGCAAAGTGTATGTGTAGAATGTCTGTCGTATAATCTAGTGTGTATGTAGAATCAGACCGAATAGCTCAGGAGCAAGGTGTGTTTCATCACTGTACTGGCCACACAACAGCACCATATATCAAGGGCAGAAGACCTCACCCAAATGATGTGTCTCTCCGGCCAAGTGTCGACTTCCTCCAATAGCTCTTGGACAATCCGGATGCCTGGTCACCAATAGTGGATATAGTCCAATACTGACCATCAATCTGACACACACAGTGTAACTACTATGTCCCTACAAGTTCTGTGTTCAGAGAATTATAGTCCAAAAATGTTTACTGTCACTTTGGAACTAACTGT
Source organism: Cepaea nemoralis (assembly GCA_014155875.1). Lineage (NCBI taxonomy): Eukaryota > Metazoa > Mollusca > Gastropoda > Stylommatophora > Helicidae > Cepaea > Cepaea nemoralis. Next base: position 223,379 of record JACEFZ010019818.1, read on the forward strand.
TAGTGTTTAACTTCTCATAAGAATTCCCCAATTGTAACACACACTGGTAATTGGTAATGATAGGAATTCCCCAATTGTAACACACAATGTTAATTTTCCAGGTATCTATATCTCTACTAGTGTTCCTGGTACTGGTGGTATTTTCAGTGTCTTTATTTTACTGTGATGTAAACTATCACTTAGGAAACACACTTATATAATCATCGTTTCCCGCTCAGCAGATGCCAGGTCCCTGCAGACCCTCTGGGTTATAGGCCCAGTGCAAAAGCCTCTTAGTAAACTCTGCCTTCAATGCTCGAGCCATGACTTTTCTTCTAGCTTGTGGTAAATATATAGTGGAACCATATAGTTATTCCGGTTTGAGACTGAGACTACGAAATCTCACACTGGATGAATGTCCGCCGATCTAAATCAACAATAGACACTGCAGTCTCTCTCCAGAATCAAACTAGGAATATCACACACGTCCGTCTTGCTTCACAACATTTGCTCGACTCCCCCCAAAGTTGTTTATCCAGACTGTTTCAATACTGTGTCTGAATGACGTCACAAAACTGTCTAGACACTAGGCGTCTAGAGGCTATTTTTTCTTTCCTTTTCCAAACTCGATGTAAACAACTGACTGGCTGTCCCTTTCATCTGGGAAATTGTCTTCGGTACTTCAAAAAGTCTTACCGGTCTGTGATCTAGAGACAATTTCCCCCACAACAAAAGATCTTGCCGACTTTTACCCAGACAGCCTGTCTACCACATCAAAGGATGGCTGCCGCCTGCAGACTGTATGGCGCGACAGTCTTTCCTCGATCAACAACACATTAAAGAATGACGGCTGCTTGTAGACGTTTGGCGCGACATTCTGTCATCGATCGACAACTCCAAGATTTCCTGTGACAGTAGCATCGCACCAGCTTACTGGTTATAAGCCTGAATACTGAGAAAGACATAAATAACGTAGTTGAAGAGTTTGGGAAATGCATACTACAGGCAGCACGAGAAACAGTACCAAGAGGAGCCAGTAAACATTATAAACCCTACTGGAGTAGTGAACTGGAACAGTTGCATAATGATGTGGAAGTGTGTAGAAAGCAAGAAGAGGCCAAACCCAGCCAAGAGCACTAAATAAATCCATCCATCCATCCATCATGTGCCATGCCGGTAAGCGTGGGCAGTCATGTTCTGCCATCTCACTCGATCACCAGATCGAGGTAGCGGGGTAGGGGTATCCCCTATCAAAGGAGAAGTAAGGCACCTCCTTCTCTCCGCTAGCCTACGGGACACCCTTGGGCAAGGTGGAGTACCCGTTTAGCCCCCCGATCAGCATTACGTGAAGCCATGTGTGAAGGTAGTGGATGAAGATAGGGAGCAGCCGACAGGTAGTTGTAGGTTATGGTCTCCACCTTCACGACGGTAGGCACAGGATATCTTTTTTGAGGAGACAATAGCTACGGTCACTGACCAGTATGGTCACTGCTAGGAAGGAAAGCAATGGCAAACTACCTTCTTTACAGATGCCAAGAAAATCATGTTGTGTGGACTCATCGATAATCAGAGAAACTAAATTTAATACCAGCACGCAAAAGCCAAATTTCAAAGGGCTTCTCAAGTCTTACCGGTCTGTGATCTAGAGAAACTCGTGGGAGGTGATCGACATTCATAGAAGTAAATAAAAGAAACAGATTAGAAGATACAACAGACAGTGCAATAATTGAAAACTTTCTTCAAAGGTCCAAGTCCTAGTCTTCAGCAGATTGTAACCGTGCCACTGAAGAGTTCCAGCTTTCCAGGGGAGGTAATCTAGCAAACATTTCCGTCACGCTGTTTCGTTACTGTTACAGAGGAAAGTTTGTAAGAATATACCAATATTTTTCTGTTGTTGTTGAATAGATGACCATAAACCGTATTCATTACCTCCAGCATTAGTGCAAGTAGTATCTTTTATTATCATTGTGAGTATGCTGACACGCATAACTAGTTTTAAGCCAGCAAATTTACCTACATTTTTTCTTGACAAACCACACACGTCACACACCACAGCCATCTCATATTCTGTTCATATTCTGATTCACATTGATTGTTCATTCTCACTTACCCCAACAGTCCAACACCAGTGTCGGTGAGTCAAGTGTGTGTGGTTTTTGAGTTTGTTTATGTTGTAATGTAAATGTACGTGGCGACACCAAATGCAGTGTCGTGTATACAGTCAGTATTTTAATATTAATTTTAATTAGTCTGTTTACTTTAATTAGTCTAGTTTAACTTTTCAGTAGGGTAGGATGAGATTTTTTCTTCATCTTGTATTATTATATTGCCAACAAACATATATAGCGAGCCCTATCATCATTTTAATTTTGAGTATTTACAAATGAGACCGCCACAGTAGATAGGCCTTGAAATTCAAAATCTAATGGTACCTCAACGATGCCTGTATGTCTCTTCTAAGTGAAGATATTCACATTTTTGTGAAGGTGAGATGAGTTGTGATTTCTCATGCTATTCACCCGATATTAGAGCTCTCCAGTGTGTCCAATTACCTTCACCAGCGGGTGTGCATGTCTGTGCATGCGAGACGGTCTCAAACGGTCATATGAAAACTGACTTCAAAAATATGTTCCGTGATGTTAAATGATTACAAAATAGTACTTGTACTACAAGTATACAAATAAATTATTATTAATCTTTAAATTTGTGTTCACTTTAACTTTAGCAGTTCAAGTTGCACGTTTTGAGTGTAACAAAGTGTAGCGCAATCGATATGCGCGGCCGTCATGACCCTTGGGTTTCCAATTCACAAAGGCACATCTTCGCAGAAAATCTGTTTTTCAACCACAATTCGAACAAGTTTAGCAATGAAACTTTGCTCGTTCGGGGGCAATATTTTATATCTTCTTCTTCTTCTTCTTCAGCATTCCGAGCCATTGAGGTTCTTTGCTGCAAATACAATCTGTCTCCATTCGTCTCTCTGGTGGACCTTCTCTTGCCAGTCGTTTCGAGGCTCATGTATTTGTTTCGTAACAAAGAAAGGTTTTTACAAAGGTGGGGATGTTAACCCCACGCTTCAACCCCCAACCTGGAGGACCAGGGTGTTTCTCTTTGTCTGTTCTCTACCCTTTGACCTGTCCGGCTTGGGAGGCCCTGCTGGTAGCTACGCTACCGCCGGCATAGCTCTCAGGGTCATTGAGAAACTCAAGCTCCCCCACCACGACAAGGTGGAAACATATTTTATATGGCAATTAAAATTTACATTAAACAAAGACATCTATTGTATCCATCGATTCCGATACGCGATCATTCCGCTGCCTCTGGGATGCGCTCCCCGGCAGTCGGCAGCTTGCACATATCCATAGAGCACTCTTTTTTCACAAATTTCCAGTTTCTTAGTTCTATATAATATTTTAGTTCGTAATGTTTAATAGTTTATATTATATCACCTAATAATTTTGTGAAAAATTAAAAAAAAAAAGAATATGCCCAGCCGGGAATAGAACTGCTGTCTCCTGCATGACAGGCGGAATGCTTACGACTACGCTAGCAAGGACACAATGATTGTTCCACAAAGATTTTTATATAGTCAAGCCGCCATTTTGGGTTTCATGATCGTAACACCTTTGCCTGTTTTTCAACAACACTTAAAGCAAGTTTAGCGTGAAACTTTCCAAATTCTAAAAAATTTGATGCAGCATTCGAAGATCCATCTACAATTGATGGTTTTCTATTGAAAGCGACAGAAAAAAATTAATTATGGTTCAGCATGCCATTTCAATTTTTCTCCGCGTGCGAGGTTGGTCTCAACCAAACGGGTTATAGGCGGATTATGAAAACTGACTTCAAAAATATGTTCCGTCATATTAATTGATTACAAAATAGTACAAGTATACAAATAAATTATTAATAATCTTTAAACTTGTGTTTTCTTTAACTTTAGTAGGTCAAATTGCATGTTTTGAGTGGTGAAAGTGTACATGCCATAGCGATCGGCATGCGCAGTCGCCATGGCGCATGGCCATGCGCTTACCCATTCACAAAGGCATGCTTCGCAGAAAATGTTGTTTTTCAACCACAAATAAAGCTAGTACAGCGATGAAACTTTCCAGATATATTTAAAATTGTATGCAGAATTCAAAAATACATCTATAATTGATGCAATTCTATCAATAACGCCAGAATAGTGTTACAAAGTACACATGCCAGTCTGATCGATATGCGCAAAGAACAAAAACACGCCTTCGCAGAAAATGTGCTTTTTCTCCACAATTAAAACTAGTACAGCAATGAAACTTTCCAGATATATTTAAAAGTGTGTGCAGAATTCAAAAATACATCTATAATTGATGCAATTCTATCAACACCCAAGAAAAAATTAATTACGGTAAGTATGAAATATCACATCTACTAAAATCAAAGGCGCTATCTCGTAACACCAAAATCACAATATACAAACACTGATCAGACCAGTTGTGCTGTATGGCTCTGAAACCTGGAGTACAACGAAAGGAGACGAAGCCTTGTTACAAACCTTTGAGAACAAAATTTTAAGACGCATCTTTGGACCCATTAGGGATACACAAAGTGGAGAGTGGAAAGAAGAAGTAACAAAGACATTTATGATCTGTTTAAGTCCCCGCTAATCACTGGTATCATGAAGGCTAATAGACTACAATGGCTGGGGCATATAGAAAGAATGGAAGATAATAGGGAAACAAAACTCGCTTACACTCAGGAAATAAATGACTGTAGACCCCGAGGTAGACCAAGAAGACGGTGGAGAGATAATACATGTGCAGACCTACAAGCACTTGGAATCAACGACTGGCAAGAGAAGGTCCACCAGAGAGACGAATGGAGACGGATTGTATTTGCAGCAAAGAACCTCAATGGCTCGGAAAGCTGAAGAAGAAGAAGAAGAAGAAGAAGTATGAAATGTATTTGTATTTATATAAAAGGTCATGATGATTTTAACCAATCGCTGTGCACGGAATATTAGGCAAACCTTTCCTGGAAAACCCAGGATGACGTGTGTTCTTGTCACGTGAGATTTGAATGAATGAATGACGTCGAAAGAATGCATGGTAAATTAGACAGCGTTTTCCGGGACAAGATTTTCAAAGGCAGAATTACTCCGCACATGACTTTCGTTTTAACTTCGGGTAATGGCACGATGGAACATGCTACATATTCATATTTCAATTTCTCTCTACACACACAACTGATTGAGGTGAGTGTGACACTGACAACACTCCCCCCCCTCCCTTCCTCCCTCCCGCTGGACAGCCATATCAGACTTATCGGGCAATTCTTTCGGTCTCTCTCTCTCTCTCTCTCTCTCTCTCTCTCTCTCTCTCTCTCTCTCTCTCTCTCTCTCTTTCTCTCTTTCTCTCTTTCTTTCTTTCTTTCTTTTTAATATCTTAATATCTATGAGACAGTGAACACTACACCTATTAATTTATAGAAAACTACACTTATTTATAAATGTGTAAACTTTATACAATTTTATCATGGTTAAATCCATATTTGATAACTCAGTACTGTAAACATTAATATTATATTAATCATCATTAGGACATTAATGATTGATTAGATTATTCAAGTTGTTGTGATTTCAGTTAGGGAGAGTTTATTCGCAGCCAAGTTGCGAATAAACAAAGTCTCTATTTGCAACCAAATTGCGAATAAATGAAGTCTCTATTCACATCCAATAGTAGATACAAACAAGCTGTGGGAAATTCTTAAACAATATGGAGTGAGTACACATCTAACAAACCAATGTAGAAGCTTATATACAATTAAGCAGCCATGTGCGGGGAATGCCCAAGTCTGCCCCTGCCTGAAGTACCTGATGGTGAGGGACAATGGTAATAGGAAAAATAATCCACATGCAAATATCAGTCCAGTGCACTCTCTAGTAGTGGCAGCTATTAGTAGTAAGTAGCACATATATTGGCTACGCTTGCGTTCAAAGCGAACGAACAAACAACAAAAAATTCAGATATTCATTAAACCTGACACTGTGGTGTATGGCTTGGTTTGGCAAATCAACAGAATGTGTGTGTTCGTTTTTTCTTTTTTTTAACTCCCGGGCATGTTTTCGTTCAGTAGTTTGCCATTTCTTTCTGAACTACCGGCACTCATACCTCCGTATGAAAACCAATGCAAGGCGGTCTGCTTCCAAATCGCCACAGCTAGGTTTTCTTCTTCTTCTGCTGAGTTCATCCGGATTTTTTTTTCGGATGTGATTGCGTTGTGCCTGTTTACAGCAGAGCTGCGTTCTTGCGCTGTTAGGCCGACACATCTGACTTCTGCGGGCATTTGTTGACCGGGTTAACCTTCCCGGCAGCTAGGTTTTGAACGCGGTATGCAGGATTACGAAGTGCATTCATAACCCCTTCACTAAAGACCTGGCGACTATTCATATTGTTTCAGAAGGTAGAGTTAGTTGGATGTCTTTTACAGGACATCAAAATCAACCACGGCATTTATTCAGAAGTATTCCAGAAGTTGGTGTTGTTGCCTTCCACTTATGCCGTTTGGCGTCGTGGAGAAGGTTAATTGAAGCTCCAGCGCCTGTCCTCCAGTTTCCTACCAGTTTACCACATAAATAATTACTATCAGTTACCAGTAAGTTAGCTGATTTGTCAAAATGCTGAATAACTGTCTTTATACATAGTTATCTTGTCGATTTCACTTAATTAATTTCTGAAAAAAGAAAAAAAAATTGCAGGCGGGGAATCGAACCACAGTAACCATGGTTACAAGCGGAGATACTTACCGCTATGCTTCTGGGGCCACGATGAAAGCTTTACACAGATGTATAATATAGTTAAACACATGTCCCGATGATGTCATGTATGTCACGTGACTAGCCTTTCTCTGCGAATAAAGACTTCGTTCATTCACAACTTGGTTGCGAATAGACACTTCGTTTCAGTTATAGGCATGGGAGAAAGTTTAAAGTTAAAGCAGTTGCAGTTGCATTATTCATTATATCAATAAAGTGTGCTGTATGGATCTGCGAAAGCTGCCAGGGGGCACATCCCCCAGGCAGCGATGGACTGATCGAGTGTCGGAATCGATGGATCCAATAGATGTCTTTGTTTAATGTGAATTTTATTTGCCAAATAAAATATCACTGTATGTAGAGTGTTTCCTTGTCGACAAATATCATCTTAGTGAGGTTTGAAGAAAAATAACTTGCAAACGAAAGACAGACAAGACAAATTTTTGTGAATAAGGTCTCCCTTTATTCACAAAGTTTTCTGAGTAGGGTCTCTCTTTTACAAATGGGTTACAGTTGTGTTCAAATGCCTGAGAATCCTATTGGATGATAATTTTGTTCAAATATCTACCTAATGTCATCTACTAAGAGGAATATTAGTACTATGAGAGAAACTCTTTCTTCATAATCTGATAATTCTGTAGATTTGAAGGGTGCATGTCCAAAATTGCTCCACACCTTCTAGGAAACAAACATTATTTCCTCTGTGCATAATTTCCTAGGATTGGTGTTCTGCTTGGAACACACTGCTCATACTGTAAATTAATACAGAAATCACTGACCAAGAAACAAACCACAGCCATTCTATAAGAACTGTTGAAACTGTGCTGAGGAATCAAACTACCCTCTCTCTCTCTCTCTCTCTCTCTCTCTCTCTCTCTCTCTCTCTCTCTCTCTCTCTCTCTCTCTCTCTCTCTCTCTCTCTCTCTCTCTCTCCCTCCCTCTCTCTTTCCCCCTCTCTGTGTGTGGGAGGGTTGGTTGGTTGGTTGGTGGTGGGGGGGGGGGCATCAAAGTCCCAAATCTACAGGATTCTGGTATCTTACGGTGCAGCCTGTGTTGAATGGGAGGCTGAATATATACAAAAGTGAGAACATATATGTGCATGATGAGATTATTAATTGGGTACGCATATCCCAGAGCATCATGTTTCAGCTTTGCATGTATGGAAGCCTCCTTTTATGGCACGGAAGGTCCATGTTCTGCCTCTGCATTCTTTTGAGGACCAACCACATGTGTATTTAATCAATCATTTTTCTTTAAATTAAAAAGTGACAATAACAATAATTTGCGGCAAAATTTGATAGTGCAATCAGTGACACATATCACATACATTATTGAAACCCTCTTTTCAGTATTCAGAATGGAAAAAAAAAATAAAAAGCTGATAATTGGAAAAGAAAACAAAAAACAGCAAGGAGAAAAGCATCTGTTTGGTTGGGGAGCTGCTGTAGTGTAATGGTCGGAAGTTTGCCTGGTTGGGGAACCGCAGTGATGTAGTGGCTGGATGCTTGCCTGGTTGGGTAACCGTGGTGGTGTAGTGGCCGGAAGCTTGCCTGGTTGGGAGCTGCGGTGGTGTAGTAGCTGAAAGCTTGCCTGGTTGGGGTGGTGTAGTGGTCGGAAGCTTGCCTGGTTGGGTAGCTGCGGTAGTGTAGTGGCTGGAAGCTTGCCTGGTTGGGGTGGTGTAGTGGCTGGAAGCTTGCCTGGTTGGGGTGGTGTAGTGGCCGGAAGCTTGCCTGGTTGGAGAACCGTGGTGGTGTAATGGTCAGAAGCTTGCCTGGTTGGGGAACCGTGGTGGTGTAGTGGCCGGAAGCTTGCCTGGTTGGGAGCTGTGGTGGTGTAGTGGCCAGAAGCTTGCCTGGTTGGGGAACCGTGGTGGTGTAGTGGCCAGAAGCTTGCCTGGTTGGGGAACCACGGTGGTGTAATGGTCAGAAGCTTGCCTGGTTGGGGAACCACGGTGGTGTAGTGGCTGGAAGCTTGCCTGGTTGGGAAGCTGTTGTGGTGTAGTGGCCGGAAGCTTGCCTGGTTGGAGAACCGTGGTGGTGTAATGGTTAGACGCTTGCCTGGTTGGGGAACCGTGGTGGTGTAGTGGCTGGAAGCTTGCCTGGTTGGGAAGCTGTTGTGGTGTAGTGGTCGGAAGCTTGCCTGGTTGGGAAGCTTAGTTAGTTAGTCGCGGTTCCAACTTCACGGCAACGGGTCGTCCCCATATTGCTCTGTTCCTGTGCCAGTGAATATCACAAAATGCTCCTCACTGCCCCATGTGAACAATGGAATAGACAGGAGTGTCTGCAAACCAACAACCCGCACAGGTACACTGTGCATAATGCTGTTGTGGTGTAGTGGTCGGAAGATTGCCTGGTTGGGGAGCCGTAGTGGTGTAGTGGCCCAAAGGTTGCCTGGTGATCATAGGTTCAATCCATATCAAGTTGAATTCAAATTGTTTAAATTGACATGGGCTGCCAAGTCACCCCAGCCTAAAATAGGTACCAGGATATGCCTAGGGAGGTCAGTGCAGTATGTGTGCCGGTTGTCTAGAAGGCAGTGACAGTCTACTGAATGTAAACTTTCCAAGAGATCACAAACAGCCCCCCCAAAAACGCTAGGGTTGACTGCAATGTCCTGTAAAGGATATGCAACTTTAATAACATAGTCCATGCAGTGTTGCTGTTGAGTCTGCTAGTTCTGCATTGTTTTAGCTTTTCAGTTTGAGACACCTGACTTCACATTTGTGAACGTAGCAATATGTTTGTCTTTATTTTTTTCCACCAACATCATTTCTGCGGCACTTTTCAAACCTCTCCTCTACTTCTGCTCTGAAGTTTCTTGTGAATTTTCCAGTTTCTACTGGCTGTTTTCTATGTTCTTATTTTTTTATTTTTTTTTTAGATTCAGAAGAATTTCTCCACCTCAATCTTGTTTTTACTGATCTATATGTATATTTATATACCTTCTGAATTATGTAATTCTGAATTTATTGCAATCCCAAAGAAATCAGGAGCCTTGGAATGTGATCAACATAGAACAATTAGTATAATGAGTCACATCACAAAGATTTTGCTACGAATTATCATGCAAAGAGTGAGGAAGAAAATACAACCTGAGATAGGGGAAGAACAATGTGGGTTTGTAGAAGGAAAGGGTACAGTAAATGTTGTGTATATGCTGCGTTCAGTTATTGAACGTTCTGTAGAAGTAAACAAAGATATACATCTTTGCTTTATTGACTACACAAAGGCTTTCGATAGCCTAAGACATGTCAACATGGTAGATATGCTTGCAGATCTACAAATTGATGGGAAAGACATTAGACTTATAAAAAACATATTGGAAACAACAAGCTGCTATAAGGATTGATAATGAAGTGGGACCATATGAGAGGTGTTAGGCAGGGATGTGTAATGTCTCCAGATCTTTTTTCCCTATACAGTGAAAATATTTTCAGAAATGTAGAAGTTATAAATGGAATCAGCATTGGAGGACGAAACATCAATAACATTAGATATGCAGATGATACAGTATTGATTGCAGACAATGAGCAGGATCTGCAACAATTAGTAGATGCAGTTGTTGCACACAGTGAACAACTGGGATTAGAATTAAATTGTAAAAAGACACAGATTATGGTCGTCACTAGGAAGAATGAAATACCACAATGTAATATACAAGTAAATGGGAATATTCTTCAACAAGTGAATCGGTACAATTATCTCGGAACAGTCATAACATCTGATGGGAGATGCCTTGTAGAGATTAGAACAAGAATCGCCATGGCGAAAGTAGCCTTTAGCAAGATGAAAAACATACTGACCAATAAAAAGATGTCAATTGAAACTGAGAAAAAGAGTGTTGAGGTGCTACATAGAGCCTGTTCTTTTGTATGGATGTGAAACTTGGACAATGAGCAGTCAAGCTGAAAAACATCTGATGGCTGCAGAAATGTGGTTTCTGAGGAAAATGCAAAGAATACCATGGACAGACAGAAAAACCAATGACCAAGTACTACAGGAGACAAATGAAAATCGTAAATTGATTAGAGAAATTAGATGTAGACAGTCACAATTTTTTGGACATGTTATGAGAAGAAATGGATTGGAGAACTTAGTGACAACTGGCAAGATCAAAGGGAACAGACCAAGGGGAAGACCGAGAAGTAAATACCTGGATGGCTTGGCCACATGGCATGGTCGAGACAGGAACACTGAGCTGATCCACGACACTGGTGATCGAGTGAAATGGCGAGTCATGACCGCCCATGCTTTCCGGCATGGTACTTGATTGATTGATGTATGTTTAAAAAGATATATGTGGGATACAGGTCCTACTATCATGTTGTCTGTTTCCTACAATTTTAAGGTGTCAATTTAATGCTCTGTGATATGAAGATACTTTACTGACAGCTTCTTGGCTGATAGATATGTGAATAAAAAAAACTAAATACAACCATTTAATTGTTTTCAGGAGTAATTCTGTTCCTGTATTTGTGACTGCATTTATAGTATGCAACATGTCTTACTCCAAGAGGACTCAGATATCAGCTTATCAGATGTATTCTCAGCATTCAAAGTCTAGTCGTCACAGTCGTTCCTCCAGTTCAGACTGGTTCCCACAATAACCATGAGAGAAAGTCAGCTGATGTGAAACGGGATAAACGTTCTGGCAGCATCAGCTCACAAGATCTACAGTTGCACAGAGAGAAAAGCTATGACTCTGATGATGAAGTTTTAAAAGGCTATGCTCCGAAAAGTTTGCTATCAAAAGATCATTTCTTCTGAAAAGCGTAGAACTCTAGAATCTTCATCACGAAAAGATGTGCGTAACAAACATGCAGAAGATGACAGAAAGCCATCTGCACGATCACTGATGGATATTGACTTCAGTAAAAGTCATGGTAATTCTTCCAGGAGCAGTTTATCCAGGTGGAAGGACCACACATCTCATCATGACTTCTCTTCTGAAGAAGAATCCCGGGGGAATGTAGATGGACACGGTGACTGGAAAGGTGGAAGACGATATAGTAAATATTCTGATTCAGAAGATGAAGGTGACATGTGGCATAACGCCAATAAAAGTAGAAGAACTTGGAAAAACTCCTCACCATTAATTCAACATTCTAGTTACGACTCACAGCCTGCTCCACTTGTGGTTGAGATGCCAGAGAGATTGCATAACAAAGTGCACAAGAGATCATCTGAAGACGGTCATACAAAGCCCAAACCATTATTTGAAACTTACATACCGCCGCTAACCAAGAAACCAGTCAGTTTGCTTGATTTGTCAAGTGCAGGAGGCAGACATGAATCCCGGTTTCAAAGAAAACAAGTTCACAGAGGAGACTATTCATCATCTTCAGAGAGAAAACCGATTGGTCAGAAACTCACAGATTCAGAGAGAAGTTGGGTTACAGCTCTAAAACATCCACAGTCTTCAAGAAAGCATTCCATGTCAGAACAAGATAACAAGGAACCACCCGTGAAAAAGTCCGAAGATGACCAAATCCAAAAGTGAGGTCAAAGACAAGTTAACAGTGGTGACAGCTAGCAAGTAAGTCTGAGTTCATTGAGCATATACAAGTGTCTAGTCCAGGTAAAAATATTACATTCACAGTGCTTTTGTAATTATTGGCCATTGATGACCAGGTGGCGGTAGTCATGGCTGAGAGGTTACAGTGTCAGGTTTAGAAAGTACCTGTGTTCTGTGTCAGCATAGGGCTAGAGGTTTTTCCTAGCACCATGGCTATTTAATGATATCGCACACTCCCTGATCTCTTGGGTAGTGGTATTGGAATACCTAACCTGCTGGGATAATGGTGAAAAACAGGAGGCCCCATGTACAGGTTGTGCACTTTACAAACATATAATGGCAGTTGGAAATGGCCAAGAGTTGAGCATAAGACCAGCGACCTGGCTAAATTGTTAGAAAATAAACACCTAGCCATGGGTTTTTACAGTGCTTTACCATGGATAGAATGTGGTATAGAGAAAGCAAAGCTTTTACAGACGCATGCCGAGGTTGGGCACACTGACCTCTGAGGTGCATAACTAGGTGTGGCACACTCCCCTAAAAAAGGAATGAAGAAGAAAAAGACTACCAGGTTGCCACTTGTAATCACTACAGTCTAGTAATGAAGGGGTAACCAGAGTAATTTCTGGCTGTGACAATTTACATTTCATTTCCTCTGGTGATACATATTAGTTATTATCTGTTATAATTTTTGAGGAAAGGTAGTAGGTGTACCACATAAGTTGAAACATGTGTCTTAGTAACACCAGATGGTAAGATAGTTTTGATATAGAAATAATAAAACATGTTGGAGACATGGATAAGATGTTAGTAGCAAGAATAAAGATGTAGCACTTTAAAATTTCAGAAATTTTATATGACTTGGAGTACATCTGGTAAAACACAGCGCTCAAGTAAATCTAAGGTTTGAAATAGCCGTGTTGTGATTTGGAAACAGGCTGCTTTGCATTGATTTTGACAGTATGAGGCATCGGCCTTTCAGAAAGCAAGGGCAAACTACTGAACTAAAATTGCCTAGTAAATCACAAAAGCTAATGAGTGCTGGGGTTGGCTGCAGCACCCTGCAATGGACATGCAGCTAACCTTTAACAAGTTGCACCAGTGAAATAACTATAGACACTGATGAGACCCATTGTTAATTTGAAAGTCTAACATAATAAGCTGCTCAGAATGTAGAGTTAGTAGATTCTGACTAAGAGATGGCGAGAACAACATAGAAAATTAAGATGTAAAACCAAATGGAAACTAAGAATTTTATGTGACATTGTGGAGGTGGCTATGATTTCATTTCAGTTGGTTGGAAAGAATCACTTTAATTGCAAGCAGATATCTTGTAAGTGCTCCAGCTTCCCCAGTGTAGATTACAAGGGAGAATCTCAATACAGTGCACGGATTCCATAAGGTTGCTGATATTAAAAGTTGGAGCAAATCACCATGGATCCTTTTGGAAACATGCTTGTTGCAAAGTATGCAGGAAGGTAGAGTCTGATGGCAAGATGAATGTGTCATACAGAGTGTAGAGGTTTAATTAGTTGTAGATAGAATTAATAATCATAGCCATTTATATGTTGACAGAATGTTGAATAAAAATGCTACATTCATTATTCAAGTTATATCTGTAGTGAAACAGGCTGTAAAAAGTGATTGCTTTCTATTCTGCAGAATAACTGTTTGCAAGAGCAGTGTACACACATTTCTGGTCATACCGTCTGTTCTGACAACATTCTATCTGCATGGTAGAGGCAAGGTCACAGTGCTGTTGGGCAACATAAACATCCTGGGCTGTAAGCTGCGGAATGGTTGTTCTTATGACGTTTACTCTCCAGCATCTGCCAGCCTGCTGGCAATCCAGGCAGCAGATGATACTAAATTCAAAGCTTCTGATGTGAAAGAAGAGCTCTCAAAGTTCAGCATTCTGGAAGATGACAAATATGTAAGTTTTTGGCACTGTCAAACATTGTCTCTATAGTTGAGTAGAATATGTTAATTCTCCATTTAAGTACATTTCTTAACTTTATAATCTTTTCTTAAATTTTCACACAGAAGTTTATTTGTTCCATTATTTTTTCATGTTATGTATGTCTTCATATAGAGCACATGTGTCAAACTCAAGGCCCGCGGGCCACATCCGGCCCGCCGTACAATCATATCAGGCCTGAAAGGTCTCAACCGACGTACAAATATATTCGGGCCAAGAGAGAATTTTAGGCAAAAATATTTTTTTATGGTCACGATATAAAGTACAAAGCAGATTCCCTAATTAGCAAGCAGCCTTCCGAAGGATAGGCTACCTGAGTGCGTTCTCGCTTCGATCAGAATAAGCGAAAATAAAAGTTGTGTAGTGAGTTAGTGTTCGTCGTTATAGTTACCTAGCAACTGTTCAGATGCTCGTTTTGGATTGGCGCATAAAAATGAAAGTAGTGTAATGCCTGGATATTACATAACCGTTTCCCAATGCACACTTTGTTGAAAAAAACTTCGCTAACTTCGTGCCGAGTTCGCATGGCGCTTTAGTGACTTTGAAGCACAGAAAAGTAATTTCGAGCTGTTTCGTAATCCATGAGCATGTATGGTAGCACATATCTGTGTGAGCAGCTGTTTTCTGTGATGAAGATTAACAAAACATCACAAAGAAGTCGTCTCACTGATGAACACTTGCAGTCCATCATGAGAATCTCAATGACAAAACATTACTCCCAACATAAACGAACGTGTAGCCAAGAAAAGGTGCCAAACATCGTGCTCTGACAAATTGACATAAGAGTGAAAATGTGTATACCAATTATGTTTTATTATTAAAAATTTTTCTGTTTTAATTTATATTAATGTTTAAAAAAAGGGTTCAATTTTCGGCTTATTGAATGTTTATCCTGTCCGGCCCGCAATCCTTACATGTGATTTGAGTTTTGGCCTGCTGAGCGATTGAGTTTGACACCCCTGATATAGAGCATTCTGCATGCATCAGCTACATCTCTGAGATCACAGTGCACATTGTTCTTTTTCACATTCTATAATAGGTGATTTGGAAGAAGGGAGGAGATGGGTTAAAATAATCGTTATAAATGTGTTAGGGTCTCCATAGCGAAGTGTTTAAGCCGCCTGTCTCATACTCCGATGGCCACGGGTTCGATACCGAATTTCATCATTCAGTTCAAGGGGATCATCACTGGAGATGCATAGTTTTGTGCGGCACTTTCAACAGGCTGGCGTGTGTGAAGAGACCAAGCTGTATGGAAAATCAGTGCAATGAAATTGATCATCTCACCTCTTTCTTTATAATTGTGTATCTTTGTTTATTTAACCATCGTCTTAACTTACTGTAGTATCATGTCTCTTACTGAGCTTTGGGTACATCGTTATATCTCATTGTTAATTTGCAGTTTGAGTGTATTGGAAACAACACCATCGCAGTTGTGATGGTAGACCGGCTGGAATCGGCTGTGTGTGACTACATCACCAGCTTCATCCCCTACACCCAGCTGTTCTCTGCTGTCCCGACCCGGGACATGGAGCCATCTGAGCTGAAAGGTGTGACACTGCCCAAACTGGGCCTGAAGGTGGCACCCTTGAAGGAGATGGCTCCACTGTGCATGAATGTCTCACAGGATTATGAGGATGTGTTCACTAAGTGGGCCAAACTACTGTCAAACAGTGCTGAAGGTTTGTTTCTTATAATTTGCATGTTTCTAGAATACATTTTACAATAATAGGTCAGAGCATTCCCATGGTGGGTACGGCTGTAGGGGCGTGAGGCTTCAGACCTGCATATGTACTAGATTGTAGCATTATGGAATGGAGTGATCTGCTCCATTCCTCACATACTTCTGTAGGGGTGTGAGGCCTTAGACCTGCATATGTACTAGATTGTAGCATTATAGAATGGAGTGATCTGCTCCATTCCTCACATACTTCTGTAGGGGTGTGAAGCTTCAGACCTGCATATGTACTAGATTGTAGCATTATGGGATGGGGTGATCTGCTCCATTCCTCACATACTTCTGTAGGGGTGTGAAGCTTCAGACCTGCATATGTACTAGATTGTAGCATTATGGAATTGAGTGATCTGCTCCATTCCTCACATACTTCTGTAGGGGTGTGAGGCTTCAGACCTGCATATGTACTAGATTGTAGCATTATGGAATGGAGTGATTTGCTCCATTCCTCACATACTCCTATAGGGGTGTGAAGCTTCAGACTTGCATATGTACTAGATTGTAGCATTATAAAATGGAATGATCTGCTCCATTCCTCACATTCTTCTGTAGGGGTGTGAGGCCTTAGACCTGCATATGTACTAGATTGTAGCATTATAGAATGGAGTGATCTGCTCCATTCCTCACATACTTCTGTAGGGGTGTGAGGCCTTAGACCTGCATATGTACTAGATTGTAGCATTATAGAATGGAGTGATCTGCTCCATTCCTCACATACTTCTATAGTGGTGTGAGGCCTTAGACCTGCATATGCTTGCTTGCTTGTGTTCGTTGGCTTGAGCTCTAGCGCGAAGTCCTGTATGTCGGATGAAGGCATCCTGTTGTCCAACATCAGTGTGATGTCATACAGGACCTGAGGTTTGCGTGAATATCTGTTGTCCCATGTCTGGCTTATTGGTGTGCAGACTGGTGGTTCCTCGCCGTACAGGCAGACACTCTCCGACTTCGGAGGAATCGGCGATCCTACTGACTTTAGCCAGGACCCTGGAGGGACCTGTTGCCCAGAACGCTCGACGAGGACGCGTCAATAGGTCTTGGCCAGTATATAACCCGGCCCTGGTGCCCTGGAAACACCTCTGCGTCCCATATGTACTAGATTGTAGCATTATGGAATGGAGTGATCTGCTCCATTCCTCACATACTTCTGTAGGGGTGTGAAGCTTCAGACCTGCTTATGTACTAGATTGTAGCATTATGGAATGGAGTGACAACTGAAGTATTTACTCATCTCCATAATCTAAAAAACAATAACTCATCAGGACTAGATGGAATTAGTAGTCGGATCCTTCGCCATGCTGCACCGGCGATCTGCGAGTCACTAACTTTTATATATAATCAATGTCTAACCAGAGGTCACTTCCCATCAGCCTTTAAAATCGCTAAGGTGTATCCTCATTTAAAAGCTGGTCCTCTAGACGATCGTCTCATGAGTAATTATAGACCAATTTCCATATTATCCTCATTATCCAAACCGCTAGAAAAGCACATCCACAAAACAACACTAGATCACTTAGTTCGCCATAAACTGATAGTTGACAGCCAGTCAGGATTTCGGCCAAAATATTCTTGCCATACGGCACTAACAAACATGATAGAAAACTGGCATCAAAATATTAACAACAATACTCTATGTGGAGCGGTGTTTATAGACTTTAGGAAAGCATTCGATATGATAGATCATACTATTCTAATTAAAAAACTAGAAACAATGAAAGTAAGTTTTAATATAGTGACATTAATAAAATCATTCTTATTAGACAGAAAGCAAGTAGTATCACACAATAAAGTTTTATCTCAAGCCATTACCATTAATATTGGAGTACCTCAGGGGTCTATTCTTGGCCCTCTATTATTTGCCATTTATATAAATGATCTTCCATTAAATCTGTCATCGTCCTGCGATCTATTTGCTGATGACTGCACAGTATATACAAACGCTGTTGATCGTAATGTGCTAGAATTATCCTTGCAACAGGAAATAAATAGTGTAGTTAACTGGAGTCATGCAAACCGCATGCAAATTAACATTACTAAAACAAAGTCTATGTTAATA
This sequence comes from Cepaea nemoralis, assembly GCA_014155875.1. Lineage (NCBI taxonomy): Eukaryota > Metazoa > Mollusca > Gastropoda > Stylommatophora > Helicidae > Cepaea > Cepaea nemoralis. The sequence goes on from JACEFZ010019818.1 coordinate 241,431, forward strand.
GGAACCAGGCAAAGACTTCACACTCTAAACTTACAGAGAACTCTTCAGCTGCACATTGGCAGCACGCCTGTAGAAAGTGTCACCGAGCACAAGACACTGGGTGTTATCATAGATCAAAATCTAACTTTTAACTCACATGTTCATGCTCTAGTTAAACAAATAGCCAAAAAAGTATACCAACTTGCCAAAATTAAAAATTTCCTTGACGAAAAGACAAGAAAGATATTCTATACTTCTCATATAAAAACACATATTGATTACTGCTCCACAGTCTGGGATGGATGCTCCAAATCAATAACAAAACGCCTATATTCACTCCAGAAAAGGGCAGTGCGTTTAATTAATGGTGAAAAGCTTACCGACAATGCTAACCTATATAAACGTCTCCGGTTACTGCCACTCCACAAGCGCCTGCTTTTTAATAAGACCAAACTAATTCACAAAATCCTATTTCAAAATGCTCCAAGCTACCTTTGGCCATTGTTTAAATATAACGCTAGACATAGCGAACGACTAAATATACTTCATGTCCCTAAACCTAGGATAGACTTATATAAAACAAGCTTAGCATACTCTGCCGCTCAGTTGTGGAACAATCTTCCACAAGAAATCAAAGACACCACCAATCATGATACATACATTCGCAACCTGTTTGAACACTACCTTAGTACAGACTACATGCCCCCATAACAAATAACACAAAAAAGACAATAATGGTAACTTATCTCAAACGACAACTAGCCAAAAAACATTCCCTTATGTATGGCACGTTACACCCTCCTTAAGTATTTATAATTCCCATGTTAAACACTGCCTCAGTGAGTCATTTGTTATTGATTATTTTTCATGCGTTTTAATGTTCTTTTGTTGTCAAAAGTTGCTTCATAAGTGATGTTGAATGAAAGAATGTATGAGAGGAAATAGAGAAGAAGGGCAGAATGTCAGACGGGCCTGCGTGCCCAATTCTTAACCCTTTGAAAATAAAGATATTATTATTATTATTATTATACATACTTCTGTAGGGGTGTGAAGCTTCAGACCTGCATATGTACTAGATTGTAGCATTATGGAATGGAGTGATCTGCTCCATTCCTCACATTCTTCTGCCCTAGAGAATTCTCTGCTACCTATGTAAATAAAAAGGAGTGTCCAGTTCATACAGGTATCTGGAAATTGTTACTTAAGCCTGAGGCAGATACAAGAAGCACTTTATATAAAACAAGGCAACAGCTGGTGAACACTTGCATGTATCACTGCAGTGCATTGGGCTGAAGAGCCTAAGTTCATGTGCTTGTAGATCGAGAACAGCATACAACAGTTTAGTTCATCCATGACAGAAACAGCTATAGGGGTTTGAAGTTTTGGACCTTTATATACATCTTGCAGAATTATGGAATGAGGATGATCAACTTACATCCTGGCATTTCTATCCCAGAGAAATATCTGCTACCCATTGTACAAAGTTGGACAAGGAAAAGACCGTCCAATTATAGTCATTGGTGCCTGGTGTAATGTGTGAATGTTGCAAAGAACACTCCTACTCAGTTGTGGGTAAGAAAGAAGACATAAAATAAGAAAAGACTGCAGTCAGGAGAGTCTGAGAGCCCCTCAGTATTAGAGCCCAATAGACTATTTGTTGTGTATAGCAAACAGACCTCTTAAGCTGAAAGTAGAGCAGAGAAATAGACAGTGAACATGAGTCTAAACGAACCAATCTATCAATAGAGGTAGTTTATGGAGGAAAGTTTGATGTCTGCATAATACTATGATGCTCCTGGTTACATATTTAAATTAATTTATATGAATAATTCCATAAGTTCACTAATAAATAACACTTTATACATAGACTGTACAAAATAACTTCACAAAGACTGAGATCATTACCTATTGAATGTTAATTACATTGATGCTGGAGAATGTTCTTCTGCAGATTGCATCTCATAATGTTTGTGTTTATTTCACCTCTCACTTTCCAGCCAACAAAGCGCCCATTGTACTGTGCACTGGAGCAAAGAACACAGGGAAGTCCACTGTGAATCGCATGCTTATCAACACAGCTTTTAGAAGGTAATTACTGTTTCTGAGTTACATACACTGTTCTAAAATATGTCCTACTGGATTGCAGTAGTTAAACAAATTGTCAAGTAATGATTGTGCTCAAATAAGATGTAGAGATAGACATTAGAGGACACACAAGACAAAATAACTGTGACGGGATGAGTCTAGATCACTATGCAAACACCACCACTACTGCGTTAGTGGAATTACTATTTACATTCTGGATTCAGTAGGCAGCTAAATTACTAATAATGACGTCATATTGGCGACGCAGACATTTGCTGCACTAAAACTACACACTGTACTATTGGGGACAGCACATTTCCACGTCATCATCAAATGATGTCACAAGGGAAATCCCCTGTCTTCAACCCTTATTAATATCAAGTCTAATGACTGGGGATATGACCGTCACTCCCTAGCAACGGGAAAACAGCGATATGCTATTAGTACGGCTCCACCGGAAATTGTGACTAACAACTTCCGGCCGGTTCACAACGACCATAGCTGCTGTGCCAAGCAGACCTTACATGAAGTGGGCTGCCAAATCCAACTCCATCTTTGGTAGATTATACCAAAACCTATCTTAATTGCTGCAATAAGACTGGGGGAGCCTCGCTGCTGATACTGCTGACACCTAACCGGTCCGGTTACCGAAACTTTGAGCCACCAACTAGTGGAGACGGAACCTGGAATCCGGAGGAGCATCGTACACCTGTCGAATGCCAGGGTCGACTCCAAGACATAATACAAACGAAAGCCAGCACTATTCCTAAACGAGATCAGATTATCTCAGGTGACTCTGTGTCTACATGTGTTCTGAGTGTGTCACTGTCTGGATGGTGTGAATGATGATATGCGATCTAGCTAAGCATCAGAAAACTATTTTATTTTTGTACCTGTAACATAAATGTAACTAGTCATAGTTCACCAGTTGAACCACAATTTTCATTATCTCTTTTATTATTAAAGAGTATTATTGTTTTATACTTTCACCAACGTACTCCACTCGTGATCATTTTGAACGCAAGGTGTGCGCGTGAGTGCGTGAAAGTATTTAAAACAGGGGGCTTCCATCAATTGACGAAGGATCACCGACAGATAAACTAGACATTCGTGTTAGGTCTTCCTACATACACGAGTGTTCTTCACCTTCTGCCTTTGTCTACCAAGTGAATCCCAGTCTCTTCTATCGGGACCATCCCTTTAGACATTCTTGTAACGAGCCATAATTTCTAGAGACTGTCGGCAAACTCTTGGATAGGGATTTCTGTCTATTTCAATAGAAACACCCTAACGGTCGGTGACAACTGTGGTCTCGGTCCGGGATCTACCCAGCTAATTAGAAATATTTCTAATAAATTGTGTTACTTGGTACAAAAATTTTTTTTTCTCATCTCAGTAAAGGGTAGAGTAGTTTAGGAAACTCTGTAATTAGTTGTTTCCATTCGATTGAGAGAGTGAAAGTGTGTTTTGTATCATTGTTTGTACTAACCATTTTTGTGTATGTACTAATAAGATTTGTAAATTATTGCAATTGTATTAGTATAACTTGAATTGGGAAGTAGTATAATATTGATATAGAAATTGTAGTCCACTGATCACTCACCCTCTCAGTCAAAACTCAGTCATGAGTTCATCAGCAGATTTGCACGCAGCAGCGGTAGCTATGGGGTTATCGGAGCCCGAAGCAGCCAAATATGTCCATGATATGGAGAGGGAGTTAAGGAAAGAAGACAGGGAAGATAAAATACGTAGGCATGAACTCGAGCTTAAGAAACTGGAAGCAGAGACAGAAGCTTAAGAAAATCGAGGCTGAGAAAGAACTTAGGCAGTTACAGGAAAATGAAAAAATCCGACAGCATGAGTTTAGGATGAAAGAGCTAGAAAACCAAGCTCTATCAGCAACCTGTTCTAACGCCAGCTCTCCGGCACCCAGCATTGAAACCCAGCTACATTCGACTTCTCATGTGGGTCCTATGAGTTTTCCTTTGATGCCGTTCGAGGAAAATCAGGAACAATTGGATAGTTACCTTCAGAAATTCGAGAAATTAGCTGAGTCATTTGGGTTGGCTAGGGAACACTGGAACTTGAAGCTTTCTCAGGCACTGAGGGGACAAGCGTATGTAGTCTTTCAGGGACTACCTCCAGGCCATGAACATTCTTATGAAAGTTTGAAATCGGCTTTATTGAAGAGATATGAGTTAACCTCAGCTGCTTATCAGCGGAAATTCCGAACCGCAAGACGTCTGAAGGGGTGAGTCATTCTCACAATTGTCCGCTCGTCTGCAGAGTTATCTCTGTAAATGGGAGACATTGGGAGAGTATGAACACTCCTATGCGGGCTTGCGGGAGATGGTTTTGTGTGAGCAGCTGAGGAACTGTATGTCGAAGCCGATGGAAACTTTCATCGTTGAACAAGGGGCACAAACACTGGAGGAAATGATAGTCTTGGCTGAAAGATATCTGACTGCCCATGGGGACTCGGTCCCAACACAACCTCCCCAACCTCAACAGAACCCACCTCCAAACAATCAGGGACAACCCCTTAGCAATATACCAGCAGACCAGAGGCAACCTCAGCAGCAGCATAACAAAAAACAAACCACATCTGGGGCTAGAAAACCATACTGCACGAATTGTCATAATAATTCCCACAGTACGGCAGACTGCAAGCGCAGAACAAAACCCCAGATTGCGGCTTGCTTCTCGGTAGGGAAGAAAACCACTACACTACCACCGCCTCCCGAAATGAGAGGACATCGAGTGGTAGAGAAGATCAATGTCAATGGACAGTTGGTCGAGTGTCTCCATGATACGGGTTTAACGTATGATGCCATAATAGCATCACACTTAGTAAAACCTGGTCAGTTGACGCAAAACATGGTTGAAGTTATGGGTGCGACAAGAAGTTCGCCTACCCTAACTTTACCAATAGCCCAAGTGTTAGTTAACTCTAGATTTGTAAAGGGAACTATATCGGCAGCAGTGATGACTGATCCTATCTATGACATAATACTGGGAAGTAAATATGTTTATTTAGGGGAACCATCCACTCCCATGATAGTAGGCAGTGCACTGACCCATATCCCAACTCTAACACCTGGCTGTAACCAACTTCCTAGTGCTAGGAAGACTCCCCAGAGAGGAAAATTTTCTTCCTCTAAACGTTCGCTAGCGGTAGGGGACAAAGTGTTACTCTTAAGATCTAGTGGGACTAATAAGGAGACTGAGTGGCAAGGACCATTCCCCATAATGGAGAAAGTGTCCAACACCAAATATAAAATCTTCATGAAAGGTAAGATGAAAATCTACCACATTAAATTGCTCCGCAAATATTATGACAGAGCAAAAGAACGACCAGTACATCTGGTAGCTCTAAATGTTGTTCAGAAAGTAGGGAGGAGGGAAGAACCTCTTAGCTTTCCATACCCACCTCTGACTGGATCCTCACTAAACTTATCTGGAGAAACGCCAGGTCATACCAAAGTACCAAGCCAGCCCCGGAGTCGAAAGAAGTCTAATAGATCCTTCTCTAGAGGGGAACAATTGGTTCAGATATAAACTATGGTGAGAATGCATAGTCGATCTAGGCTCATCCACCCTAAAAGTTCGCTGAGCCGTACTTTTCTCTAGGGGCGGCATATGTGACGGGATGAGTCTAGATCACTATGCAAACACCACCACTACTGCGTTAGTGGAATTACTATTTACATTCTGGATTCAGTAGGCAGCTAAATTACTAATAATGACGTCATATTGGCGATGCAGACATTTGCTGCACTAAAACTACACACTGTACTATTGGGGACAGCACATTTCCACGTCATCATCAAATGATGTCACAAGGGAAATCCCCTGTCTTCAACCCTTATTAATACCAAGTATATGGCCGTCACTCCCTAGCAACGGGAAAACAGCGATATGCTAATAGTACGGCTGCACCGGAAATTGTGACTAACAACTTCCGGCCGGTTCACAACGACCATAGCTGCTGTGCCAAGCAGACCTTACATGAAGTGGGCTGCCAAATCCAACTCCATCTTTGGTAGATTATACCAAAACCTATCTTAATTGCTGCAATAAGACTGGGGGAGCCTCGCTGCTGATACTGCTGACACCTAACCGGTCCGGTTACCGAAACTTTGAGCCACCAACTAGTGGAGACGGAACCTGGAATCCGGAGGAGCATCGTACACCTGTCGAATGCCAGGGTCGACTCCAAGACATAATACAAACGAAAGCCAGCACTATTCCTAACCGAGATCAGATTATCTCAGGTGACTCTGTGTCTACATGTGTTCTGAGTGTGTCACTGTCTGGATGGTGTGAATGATGATATGCTATCTAGTCTAAGCATCAGAAAACTATTTTATTTTTGTACCTGTAACATAATTGTAACTAGTCATAGTTCACCAGTTGAACCACAATTTTCATTATCTCTTTTATTATTAAAGAGTATTATTGTTTTATACTTTCACCAACGTACTCCACTCGTGATCATTTGAACGCAAGGTGTGCGCGTGAGTGCGTGAAAGTATTTAAAACAGGGGGCTCCATCAATTAACGAAGGATCACCGACAGATAAACTAGGCATTCGTGTTAGGGCTTCCTACATACACGAGTGTTCTTCACCTTCTGCCTTTGTCTACCAAGTGAATCCCAGTCTCTTCTATCGGGACCATCCCTTTAGACATTCTTGTAACGAGCCATAATTTCTAGAGACTGTCGGCAAACTCTTGGATAGGGATTTCTGTCTATTTCAATAGAAACACCCTAACGGTCGGTGACAATAACAATCTATAGTCACCAAACCAAACCAGGATTAAAATGTCGCCTCCATTTGGTGACAGTGTCTCGGTGTAGGAACAAAGTGTACTTCAATGCATTGCCTTGCAGTGAGGCTCTTTCATCATTTGGAGGTGACAGGTTCAAATCCTGGTTGTTATAACTTTAGTCTTAAATTATGTTGTCTAGTGTGTTCTCTAATTATTACTTCTGTAAATTGCTCTACTTCTTACTTCCATAAATTGTTATGTTGTCTGGTGTGTCCTCTAATCTCTACTTCTACTTCAACGAGTGCCAGCCAGTCAAATTTTAATTCTTGTAGGAAAAAAATCTGTAAATTATGCAGACCCCGTTGTAATTTGATACATACAAATAAATGTGTATTGTAGTTTACGACATTGAAGCTGTATACATTTTCAAGGTAAGGTTGTTGAAATATGTTGTTGATCTATGGGAAACACATTTTCCTAAGTGATCTTATGTTATTTGAAGTGAAGAACGGAGATCAGGAAGCTGTTCCGTTAAATTCTGTGTATTTGTGTTTACTTACTCATGTCTGGAAAATGTTTTTCACATGTCATTGTGAAATGCATATATATTAAATTATTTGTTGAACAAATGACTGAATGCTTGCACTTTGGGTGAAGGTAAGACTGTTAATCTAGCCAGTATTGGATGCCTATTTCCCGTGGTGGGACATTTGCCTCAGAATATTGCTTGTGCAATATTCTGGAGTTGGAGCAACGGCAGTTTCACTAATAACACAAATAATCAAAATTGGCGTGATAATAAAAATCTGCTGACTTTTTGTAATATAATTGAATCATCATGAACTATTGATTTTCTTTTGCCATTATTTTCTTTCTATTCATTTATGTAACCACATTACAAGAGTTTGAATTATTTATTCATTATCAGTATTTCTGCACCTTGTACTAACACTTCAGTGTAACAATTGATATCTTGTAATTTAATTATGTAGCTTAGGTGTTTAGATGTAAGAAGTTTGTTTCATATTCTTGATTACTATTTGGCCATTTTTATTCTCATTGTTATTTCTCCCTACCATCATCTCTTATTGTATAGTGAATACTAAAATAAAGTACAGAAAGCCCTTTTACCTGCCTTAACCCTTTACAGGGCAGACGCTTGTCCGTTTTGTAGCCCTGAACGGGCAAGATTTTTTCAGGTTCTGTAAAAATTTCGGGTCGCGTTAGTAAAAACATCACAAACAAGGTGTTAGTCAACCGATTTTAGTTAAATAAACAACACAATGAAGGGAAAAGCATGCAGAATATGTTACTCACATGATTGTTGCCGGTAATCCATATATGAACACAAATATTTACGAAATACGGCATGTTGTTTGTGATTTTCTGTCATCTATACGGCAATTTACAAACACATTTTCAGAATCATAATCACTTACTTTAAAGTCCGACTCACGACTGCTAATGCAAAGTAACGCTTTGCACTGATATCTAGCTCCGATTAATAATCAACTTCGTGCCCTTTAATGTCATTTAAATTGAACAGAGCGAAATCTCGGCTATCACTTGAAGAATTGCCGAAATCCGTTTTGAAAAACAGTGTAAAACTCCCGAAAACTATCAAAACAAGTCCGTAAAAGTCCGTTCAAAGTCATTGTAGCGCGTTTACAAATGGCGGCCACGTTGTCAAGCTATGGGCGAAAGTGAAAGTAGCCGACGGAAGTGTCGGAAAGCCGAGAGATCGCGTTTTTACAATGCATAATAGTATCGGCCGGATTCGGCCGTTACGCTCGTATTTAGAGACCGGCCGGTAAAGGACGCTACGCCTTGTAAAGGGTTAAGCATGCTGTGTATATTTTTATAGGTGTTAGTTCCATGTTTGTATTGACCAATCAACACTCGACAGGTGATGTGGTCAATACAGGGTAGTATTTTTAATGACTGTGCAGTGTTTGAAAATAGTGTCGGTCCAAGTTTTGTATTTACCTATTATGTTGCATGAACATTACAGAGGGTGAATACAAAACTTGGACCGGCAATATTTTCAAACACTGCACAGTCATTAAAAATACACCCTGTATCATGCCAACCACCTTCACAACCTAGAACATTTCCTGATGGTATAATGAATATTGCTAGCCATACAGATGGCATCATTGACCTGGTCTGTTACCCCTGATTGTGTGTCATTGTTTGCCATATTGTAAAACTCATGATCTACTTACGTTTGGTCTGTTTCAGTGTCAGCGCATGTTGCTTACCTGGACTGTGATGTTGGCCAGACAGAATTCTCACCACCAGCCACCCTGTCTCTGCATGTCCTCAGGCAGCCAGTACTTGGTTTGTTGATTGATATTTGTATAAACTAAGATAATCAACTAAGCTTTAGCATAGTGGTTAGTGTGTTTGCTTACTATCACAAGAATGGCCCAGTTTTAGTCACCGACATTGATGACCTAGGTTCATTCACCAACATTAGTGTCTCAGATTCAATCACCAGCATTGATGACCTGGGTGTAGTCACCCAACAATGGTGACCCATGTTTAGTCACCCAACAATAGTCAACCAGGTTTAGTCACTCAACAATGGTCACCCAAGTTCAATCACCAAAATTGATGACCTGGTTCAATCACCCAACAATGGTGACTTCAATCACCCAACAGTGGTGACTCAGGTTCAGTCACTCAACAATGGTCACCCAACAATGGTCACCCAGGTTTAGTCACCCAACAATGGTCACCCAGGTTTAGTCACTCAACAATGGTCACCCAAGTTCAATCACCAAAATTGATGACCTGGGTTCAGTCACCCAACAATGGTCTCCCAGGTTCAGTCACCAACAATGATCACCCAGGTTCAGTCACCAACAATGATCACCCAGGTTCAGTCACCCAACAATGGTCACCCAGGTTCAGTCACTCAACAATGGTCACCCAGGTTCAGTCACCAACAATCATGACCCAGGTTGAGTCGCAACAATGGTATAGTTCTTTTTTCTGGCACTGTGGTGCTCTGGTGTTAACCCTGTCTAATCAAATGGATGCCAGGAAATGTTTGGATTGTGTGGGAATGAAAAGAAGTGTGAAGGAAACTGACAATCTCATCACATTATGCTGTGACTTGAATATGTGAAGTCTTAACACAACTTCACTCTATTCTTAGTATGTGCTGTGAGACCACCTTTTTCATTTTCAGAAAGCAGTGGCAAACTGTTAGATTTTTGTTGCGTATCCCTTACGGGACGTTGCAGTCAACACAAGCATTTTTCAGCTGCTGTTGATGTACTAGGCAAGTGTTACGTTCAATAGTTTGCCATTGCTTTCTGAACGACCGGCTCCCATACCAGCACGTTATAACACAACGTGACACGGTCTGCTGCACAAATCGGTCGCAGCTGAGCTTCGAACGCCTGGTACCCGGCACGCGAACCACATTCGCAGCCTTTAGCTACGGAGCTTTGCCTAGAGAATCAACTATGGGTTGATCACAACGACCTGCATTGGACATGCATGTTTGTAAAGCTGTTTTATTCTAAAACATGTCTTTATTTAGCAGATGAATGAGAGAATATCATTGTTCTACTTCATGAGGATTGTCTTTAAATGTTATTGTTTCTATTTCTTTTTTAAAGTATCAAGGGTTTAGTTCTAAATTAAATGTGTATTCTTATGATGGTAGAATGTTACATTTATTTGTTATTGTTATTTTTGTGAGAAATGAAATTGTTACAATTTATTATAGTGGTCACTGAGATATACATCTATTTATAGAATAGCGCATGCAAGGAAAGAAGTGCCAAAAGCTGGTCAAAGTATAAAAACTTGTACATTTGTTCACAAAACAGAAACTTGGTACTAAATGTCTTTTCAACTTCTTGTGTTAGTTATATATGCAACCTCAACATCAGTTATTGTTATAATTTCAGAGCCACCCTTCTGCCATCAGAGGCATGCTGAAAAGTAAGTCAGGGGGCATTTCATGGGACTTCTTTAAGATATTTTTATGTTGAATTAGCCAGTTAATTCATTAACTATTATAAGCTGCTCACAGCATAAAACTGTATACATTGAGAACAGTAATTAAAATAAGTTGTAACTCAATGTGCTGTAATGAAGTCATTAAAATTCTAGTAGGTTTTAGGTGGTGCAGTCCTTGATGAATGGGAGGTTCAATATATGCATAAGAGACTAAGCAGCCATGTGTAGGATATTACAGTTCCTTGGGAGAGCCACTGCTGGTTTCATTAACAGTCATACCATGTGTGTGTGCTGAGAAGTCCAAACACACCTTTGATATCAGACAACCAACCTATACATGTGTAGATAACTGCATCATCATCATCACAGTTGTCATGAATGTAGACATTGACCCTTACATCTGCTGCTGCCGGATTCCCCTTTTTGAAACTTCGTTTAAATTTGTAAGGACATACAATATGACTAAATCTTTTGGGCACTTGTCTATTTTTGCCTCTGATCAATATTCATGGGCTGATACATTAACTTGATAGTGTCCTCAGCCCAACCTAGCTAAAGCTGATACCTCTTTAGCATGTTCCCTTTTCTTCTGTTGAGCACTTTGTGTAATGCATGCTAATTTGTGACACTTATTTTGAAGTATGCAAAAACTCACCAAGTGCACTATACATGTCTTCACTTTATATGAAGTAAATCAAAATGTAACTGTTGGACAACGATCCCACTGTTAATAGACTGAAGGTAAATGTTGCTGGTGCATATGTATTTAGTAGTTAGCTCACTGACACACTTACTTGCAACACTTTTTAAAAGTCTGGTTTCTTTTTGGACAAACCTCAGTACAGTGTTCTTTCTCCAACACATTGTCCACACAGAGCTCTGAGATGACGCCCTGTACTGCATCTTTCTTATCTACCTGCTCTACATAAGCTGTAAGAATAACTTATCTTTTCTCATCTGTCTTCTGCTTATTTGGTCTGTTGCTTCACCATCCAACTCATGCATGCACCAATGAAGTCTCCAGAACACCAAAATATGTTTTTTAGAAGAAAGGTTCCTACAGAATTCATTCAGTCCAAATTTATTTACCAGGTTTGCCTGATTCTTAAAGTGCTGTTTCTTTTCACCCACAAACTGCTTAGGGTCTGCACATGTTTGGGTTGTGAGTGGTTACCCTTCCTAGCTTTCTGTCGTACTTTGACAGACTGTAGACATGTTTGGGTTATGAGTGGTTACCCTTCCTAGCTTTCTGTCATACTTTTTGTATTTTGCTTAACCAGGCTGTGTCAAGTTTGTCTATTGCAAGGGATCATCATTTTCTGTATTTGATTTTACTGACAATATCCTACCCTCTTGTTTTATATGTGTCAATTTGGATATTCTCAGAATTATGTGGGAAGAAAGGGGTAAGTGGCGGCACTGTGGCTAGCACACTTGCCTGTTTGGCCTGTTGTAATAACCATAACTAGCCTGTCAACAAGCTGATGCTACAGAGCAGGAAGTCACTTCCTCACTAGGTCAACAGACTGACACCTGGACATGGCATGATCAAATTATCTAGGCCATACATTTGAAGAATGTTGCTCCAGCTAATTTATCTTTTTTTGCACATTACTAAATATGTTCACATTATGACTTGCATGTGAAATGGATTTCAGTGAAAGAGAAGAGAGCTGAGCCACATTGGCTCACTCTTTTGTACTAATTACATTTTTAAGTCATTACTCCAGGTGACTGGAACAGGATATGATGGCCACTGCCAGCTGCTGATAACCACTAGGTGAGAGGTGGGGTCGGTGATGATCTGATTATCCAAAATAGTCTGTGATATGATGTATCCACAAGTCATTGGTACAACCACTGCCTATCTCATACACCCTCAGAATGATCATGTGCATGCAAGCACACCAGTAGATATATATACACAGATAGTGTTTGTGATCAGGGATACAACATTGGGGTATGTACAAATTAATGAAACATATTCTACATTATATTCTGTTGATGAAATCACAGGATTGTTATAGTTATTCTGTTTATTTGCCTCCTCAGAATGGTGTTTTATGGGGAAACTTCACCAAACTATGACCCAGATCTGTATGTGCAGTGCCTGAAATTTATCGTTGAGGCATACAATGAGTTAAAGCCACAGTTGCCTTTGATAGTCAATACTATGGGATTTCTAGAAGGTAAATATGCATTCTTTGTTACTGAAAATCATGAACACCTGTCCACTGGATGTGGTCATTGAAAATAATGTTACTCTTGTACATGTTTGATGACAGAGGGAAAGGTATCATTTTCAGATTTTAAAAACTATTAAAACAAATGTTGTTAAACTTGACATTTCAGTTGTTTAGCTTAAATGCCATTCAATAGTTTATAATGGACAGTGTTTATAACTAATCATCATCTTCCACTTTTGTCAGTAAGTGTCATGAGTAGAAATGATATTCCAGCATCTGATGGGTGGTACTGCTTAGTGATTACATTATAACTAATGCCTGGCCTATACTGTAAGAGTTTGTCATCAGTATGACATGCAGATTTAATATCTTAATGGTTCTCCGTGGTCAGGCTGTCTCTCACGTTATAGTCATTGTGAGTACAATGGAACAAAACCAGTCCTGAAGCAGGAAGCTGCTAAGTTCTATGAAGTGTTCGGACTATCACATTTGTAGGCCTGAGTGCACAGAGGAATGGGCGGAAAATCTGTCCCTCTCTTAGAGGATGACAGTATTGTAAGCACATGAACAATGCTAATTCAGATGCTTCCTTGTGAGTTTGCCTACTTTTTCATTAACAGTCGTTCTTATAATTTCTTCACAAGTGAAGTTAGTATCCTGTCTTTTGGTTTGATGCTGATAGAATTGGAGAGAATATAGTCATAACTTAGAGCCAGTGGTTATGTTCTTGGTTTGACGCTGATAGTATTGGAGGGAATATCACATAACTTAGAGCCAGTGGTTATGTTCTTGGTTTGATGCTAATAGTATTGGAGGGAATATAGTCATAACTTAGAGCCAGTGGTTATGTTCTTGGTTTGATGCTGATAGTATTGGAGGGAATATCTCATAACTTAGAGCAGGTGGTTATGTTCTTGGTTTGATGCTGATAGTATTGGAGGGAATATAGTCATAACTTAGAGCCAGTGGTTATGTTCTTGGTTTGATGCTGATAGTATTGGAGGGAATATCTCATAACTTAGAGCCAGTGGTTATGTTCTTGGTTTGATGCTGATAGTATTGGAGGGAATATAGTCATAACTTAGAGCCAGTGGTTATGTTCTTGGTTTGATGCTGATAGTATTGGAGGGAATATAGTCATAACTTAGAGCCAGTGGTTATGTTCTTGGTTTGATGCTGATAGTATTGGAGGGAATATCTCATAACTTAGAGCCAGTGGTTATGTTCTTGGTTTGATGCTGATAGTATTGGAGGGAATATCTCATAACTTAGAGCCAGTGGTTATGTTCTTGGTTTGATGCTGATAGTATTGGAGGGAATATAGTCATAACTTGGAGCCAGTGGTTATGTTCTTGGTTTGATGCTGATAGTATTGGAGGGAATATAGTCATAACTTAGAGCCAGTGGTTATGTTCTTGGTTTGACGCTGATAGTATTGGAGAGAATTTAGTCATAACTTAGAGCTAGTGTTCATATTGTTTGATACTGTACACTCATATATAGCAAATGGTAGTCAGCATTTGTTGTTAATATAGACATGCCAGACAATTGAATGGCACCTTGTACAAATCCACAGGTGCTGGTCTAATGTTGCTCATTGATACATTGCACTTATTGAAGCCTGATTTGGTGGTACAGATTGAGAGCCTCAACCCAGCAGCAAATCTGCCTCCAGTAACTCCACAGTTTGTAGCTCTAGAGGAAGGCTGGCTATACAACAAAATCCCAGTACTTAGCTTTTCTTTTTGCATGCAGTTTTATTGATCCATTTTAGAGGAAATTAATTTCTTGTGTGTGTGTATCTTTAAATCAAAGTTGCACAGTTTGTTATATGTGAGCAGACTTAGTGTCCAAACCCACTCATGTACTTTGCATTATAAGTAAACAATAGATGTGGCAGCTCTCATTATTCCTAGACTTCAGAATATCAATGTAAAACACCAGCATGGAGTGTTTTTTCCACCGAAAGACAAAACCCTACTCAGGTATAATGTGTACACAACAAAAACATGTTATAACTCATGTGCAGCAAGTTGCCATGGGTTTGGTCACTAAGTGATGTTCTAAACATTTGACATCATTATCCCTTGGACTTCGGACCCCTCCCTATATGTGCATCTGGAAGAATAAGTTTAAAGTATACCACATCAAATCCAACTTGTTGTGTTCTTTTCCTTTCCACGCTGAATGTGCGATTTTGCTAGTAATTGTTCATACCAATGCTGCACTTTACTAGGAAAACATAAACAGCTTTCTGGATTTGTAGAAACGTATCAGTAACGAATTAAACATTACCTTAAAGGGTGGTCAGATTTCATCTACCGACACGTGCAAGTCATACTTGGCTTATGCTTACACTGTAAGTAGCTGACTTTCTCAAGGCAAGTGGAGGATGAAGAAACATAAGAGCTGTGTCATTGTATTATACAATAAAAGGCAGCTGAAGATAACATTAATACTACCCAAATACTACCTCGTATTACTTCATATGTAGGTGTGTACCTGCCTTCAGTATGTTCTTCTGGCAACCATTATTGGAAGTATACAGATGTTTATAAAGGACAAGCACTTTATGTGTGGTCATCCAGCCATGTTTGCTGTTTAATTTAAGAAGATTCCTTGGATGATAGTGAAGGACAAAGACATTTCAAAGTTCCTACCAGCGTCAGAAATACTCTAGACAGGATACATGTCTAAGAATGAGTATTATAGCATTCATTATAGTGGATTTATTTTGCTTATTCTCAGGGAAATTATTACTGCCAGATTAATAATTCAAGGGTTGTTCTTTTACTCCATCTTGACAGTTGAATAGTTTTTCTGCCCCTTTGTTTTTCATTGCTGCTCACCATTCTAATATCTTTCATGTTTGATAACATCTCAGTGTCAGTATCATAATAGTTTATTGACTTTCTCCATGACATTTGGTTTTGATAACTACGCTCAGACCACTTAGTGTAGTTTGAGAGTCAAATGATAAACATTTATGAGATAAATTTAATATTTTCATACAGAAAAATTATGTATACTTGATAAAATGTACATCATAATGGCAGTACATACTATAGCAATTTATATTTGTTGCTGTAATCACATTATAAGCCAGATCTACTGTCATTTGTACATCCACTTTCCCAACTGCTGACTTCAGCTATCATCTTAAAACACATTACATACATAATTTTCTCTAAATATCACATACATGGAAATAAATGTCATCTCCCATTGAAGACAATTGTGTATACACAAATCATGCACCTATTGTAATATTTCTAATGCCTTTCCTGTTGCCTAATGATTATTTGATTTTTTAGGCCTTGAAAAGATCCAGCCATAACATTTTCAAGCGCTGTGTTATGACTGATATCCAGAGCCCTCTTAAAACACACCATGGTATTTGTCTCCACCATTTCATTCCTGGCCTGAGATGGAGCCCCAACCCATTTCCCGTTCTTTACATCTCAAAAACAATATCCAGATCATATTATTTGAGTGCCAACCATTGCCCACACTGGTGTGTTGCAAGCTGGAGCTGGTGATGGTTCTGCATGCTCGGTCCTCTGTGCCAGCTCATAGTCTCTGGATGTCACATTCCTGTTGTCTGGTAGGCCAAGCTGCTGGTCCAGGGTTTGCTCCCACTCCCCATTCCTCCCAGTACATTCAGCAATGTCTTGTGTCCCCCTGCCCATATTGTCCCATTACTAAACCAAGAGACAGCGGTGGAGGTTGTTAACCAAGGTAGATGACTTATTTTAATTAGTGTCTCATTCCTTTATTTGTCATGACTTAGATAAGCATAATAAGCCGGCTTAGAAATGCACATGGCACAGTATTGTTGGCAGAAAGTGAGCAGCAGTTTCTGGACCTTGTGGAGCAAGTAGATGGGCAAAGTGCAGAATACGGATAGAACATTAATGAAAGTACTAAACCTATGGTAATTAGCATTACAAAGGAGACACTAATAAATAACATCAGAGTAATCATAGATACTACAACAAATCATACTTTGGGTTTTTTGGTTTTACTATCATGGACATGTAATTACAGATTGTGGTTGAACTGATAAATCTAAATTACTTTGGGAAGAGACAAAAATACACTCAGCAACATGAGATGGATGTTAATTAATATCTAGAGAGATAAACAAGACAACAAATGACACTATTATATGGCCCAAAAGTGTGAACATTGAACAAACCGCTAGAACATAACATTTTGAAGCCTTGGAGATGCATATATAAGAAAGAATAGACCGTACTCCATGGAAGCAAAAAATTAAACGAAGTCTTAAGAGAAACTGGAAATGAAAAGAGGTGATGGAAGTGTAACAAAATGACTATTCAAATAGTTTTGCCATGTTAAAAGTCATGCAACTGTTAAAAAACTATACTGGAGGGAAAAGCCAAACGAAGGTAAGCAAGAAGTAGACAATGTTACAAATGGGATGATAAATATTAAGTGATGAGGAAACAAGATGATATCATAGTGTGCAACCAAAGCGATTGTTAGAAACTGCCAGAGATCCACTGTATGCAGCCTTCATGGTGGAAACAAAACTTGATAATGACATTGAATGATAAAAGTATACTTTTTGTTATGATTATGATACTATAGTCTTCTACTTTTAGGTGTCCATGTATTATTTATACATCTTGTTTGGATCCCAGAGTTTGATATTTGCAAGCAGATTATCCTCCTCTAATATGTTACGGGTCACTATGACAAAGACAGGTGCAGATTTGGTTAGCTGATTCTGGATGCAGAAAAAGAAACGGCAGGACAGAAGCTCCATGAACTTAGGAATAGCTTCAGCATGGGTTTCCAACAGAGACTGACTAGTGTCATTCACACAAGAAATAGGCAGGATTGACCAGACATGTATCACTTACTTATAGTGTTTCTATGAAAGTGGGTCGGTTGAATCACACCATTATTAGAATGTTACTGTCATTTTCATTTCCGTGTTGTCCTTGGGCACATCTTTAAAAGCACTTTCTGTGTAAATTCCTTATGTTTTAATAATTTAACATGTTTAATAGTTTATTAAATGTCGTATTTGTTAAAAGTCATGTTAACCTATATATACCTTCAGTATGTGTTTTTATATTTCAGATTAATGTTCTAGCGGTTTGTGTATCTGTGTGTATAGAAAATAGTGCAAGTAGGTTTTGCTAAAAGAAATATCGGCCAACTTTGCTAAAAGACCTGTTTTAACAGTAACATCGTATTATACAATTATTTCAGTTTGTGGTGCAGCTACATTTTATGGGCTCATTCTTATCATGTTATTGGTATTTTACTGCCATGTTTATCTTTGGATTGAATGTTATCTTTGCATTGACAAAAAGTAGTTTATAAAGTTTAGTGCCTTGAAAAATTGCATGCTTCTTTTTCATATTCTTACAAATATTTTATTGTCATCTTTAAGGCTAAAGATCCAAAGCAGACAGTAGAAGAGGCACACCCACATGAAGTTGTAGTTCTGCCAACACTCATTAGCCGTAAGAGGGAGTAAGTATTCCATGAATGCACTTGTTAAATATCAACTTAATCCTGTATAAGATCCTTTAATCATGTTTTATCACTTAATATTTTCAACATTTGCAGTAATGAAAAACTCAGAAACATCAAACATCTTGAGGGAGATAAAGTTGGAGGGCAAAATGTACATATTCTGAGATATGTGGGTGATGAAGTTTAATGGCAGTCTCAAAGTAGTCTGCAGATCATTTCTAGACAAGATGGTGGATGAGAGCAGGAAGCAATTATTATTAGACATGAGTAAAACTAAATACATGCATGGTAGTTTTCAAGAAAGTACCAGTTTCAGTATACTCTGTATATAATAAAGGTATGGAAATCGAACAGGTCAATCTCTACCAGTATTTAGTCTACACATTAACATGTAGTGGAAGATGAAGATCAGAAAATCACTATATCCAAACGCCCCTTTACTTGGAAGTGATAACCGAGGGGACTTTATTTTTGTTTAATTACGTGTTAATTTTTGTAGGGAAAACTACCACACCACATCTTCCAAGTAATTCAAGGTGACAACCACAAAGGTTCTAGGAATATCGTGGATCAAGAAAAAGGAAAATACTGGCTTCCTACCAGATCTGAACATAGAAGTCTACTGGCTTATAAACAGCATCGTGTCTCCGGAGCAACATAGAAGACTACTGGCTTATAAACAGCATCGTGTCTCTGCAGCTGAAATATTTTGGCCATATTAAACATCACACTGGCTTGGAGAGTACAGTGATGGAAAATATGTTTACAGAACACGATGCAGGGATCGATGGACATGAAGATGGACACAGGACGTTGCAGACACCAGGGACATTTAGGTGCATGAGGTGGGGGAAACTGGCAGGGGATCTAGACCTTTTAGTGGGCTGTGGCAAATGCAACATTCTGCACAGTATGTGCTACATAATAATCATGATGTTAATTTATGTAAATATTCATGCATTTGTTCACATATACTTATCGTGTTCTTGCAATGTTCCTTCACTTTGCAGTTTCAGTTTTAAACTCAAGCCAGTGGATCTCCGTAACCTAACACTGTTGTCAGCTTTGTCAATGAACCTGGAGAGAGGCATGACCTTGAATTCTTTACCGCCATATGCAGTACCCTACCGACAGTTTGGTGTTAATATATGTCATCATAAGCTGACAGGTGATGAGGTACTGACTGCAATAGATGCCAGTGTTGTGGCTCTGTGTGTAGCAGATCTGTCCAAGGTTTGTACATTGATCATACTGATTCTAGTTAAATCCTTCCTCTCAACTTAGAATTATGACCTCAGTGATATAGTATGTGTTCATACTAAATTTACAGTAACTTTTATTTTAATATTATGGATATATTTTGGGTGGTCTTTATATATAAAATGTATTAGAAGGTGTTAAGGGTGTGCAGAGTATCTATAGACATAGGAGGTGTGGACAAAAAGGATCACACCGTTGGCTGGGGAAAATTTAAATGAGTCACCTGGAGGTTTGAAATCACCCCCTTCAAAGTACTCTCCTTGTGACAGCATGCACTTCTCCCAGCAGCCCTGACATTGCTGGGGGTAATTCTGGAAGGCCTCTAGAAATGGAGTACAGCGTGGCCTTCACTTTCTGCTTGACTTTTCAGGGCATTTTCAGATTAGGAAACGGCCCAAAATTGAAAGGAGCCTTGTCAGGCTGCAGTTGGAAATTGTAAAGACTAATCTAAAGAAGGCACTCCTCAGTTAAATTTTCTAATTTTTATATTTATTATTCTGGTATATTTGCACTAAGATCCATGTCACTATTGCAGACTTTGTGCACTCATTTTTCAAGGCTGAGTGAAATGTTTGTTCTGGGCTATGATGTGAACTGTTATATGCTTTAAGTACATTTGACAGTGTGCTTACCGTTGTTCACTTCTTCAGGCAGAACGTGTGAGTGAAGACCTGCCGTTAATCTTCCCTGAGATGCCAGTTTGTTCATGTCTGGGACTAGGTAGTGTATGTTTTTATTATCTTTGCTGGGCTTATTTATTGATATTTTGTGGCATGAACATCTCAGAATCCAAGCTGCAGTCTTATGGATGCAACTTTGGATTCATTTTACTAAGTGTATAATGAACTCAGTATGTTACTTAAAGCATTTAAAACAGTTTTTTTCTGTTTTAAGAAATATTGTCATAATTCATTTAAGGTGTTGTAATTTTCCTATCTATTTTATTATTAAATATGGCTTTATTTTCCCCCGCACTAAAATTTTTTGTAATAAATACAAATGTTGGGGCACGTGATCAACAGTCAACATGACACTAAATATTGGTCTCATTATGAACACACAGCACTGTGACTCATGGGTGTGCATTGTAAGAGTTACATTGGTAATATGAAAAAAAAGCAGAAGAGTTAAAGTACATCATTATGGTGAGTAAATATATTTATCATTGTACGCTGGACACATTTTTTTCTCCATGGTAATAAATCCATCACGGTATGATGACTAACTTCTTCTTCTTCTTCGTTCATCCGGAGTTTTTTTTTTTCCGGATGTGATTGCGTTATGCCTGTTTACAGCAGAGCTGCGTTCTTGCGCCGTTAGGCCAACACATCTGACTTCTGCTGGCATTTGTTGACCGGGTTAACCTTCCTGGTGATGACTAACTGCAAGTGCAATGTTGATTGATATGCTCCTTGCCAGTTTGGTATGGTGCTCTCTCCTGGCCACACCAATCTTCAATCCAAATACTAACTATTAGGGACGTTCATTTGAAACCCGTTCCAATGGCTTTATTACAAAAGCATGAAAGAAACATTAACAGGTGTGACAGAATTAAACAAAGCATTCATTTTGAATGAATTATGCACTATGGGTTGGTCACAAGAAGTTGCCGTAGGCATTCAGGCAAGCATCCCATTGCTTAGGTAGGCAGCGAATGCCGTCTGCAAAAAAGGATTGCGGTTGCTCACTGAACCAAGTGTTTACTGCGTTCATTACGTCTGCATCTGTGTGAAATCGTTGCCCCTTAAGAGCTTTTTTAGAGGACCGAAAAAATGAAAATCACATGGTGTCAAATCAGGACTATAGGCTGGATGATGCAGAATTTCCCACTTCTTCCTTGCAAATGCTTCCTGCATAATATTTGCGACATGCGAACAAGCATTATCATGCAACACAATCACACTGCGATAAAGCATGCTGGGTCGTTTATTCTTGATGGCTTTTTGCAGCTTGTCTGGTGTTTGCAAGTAGTGGGTAGAGCTGATCTTGATAACAGGTTCTTTAAAGTCAGCCAACAATAGCCCTTCATGGTAAAAAATGCGCTCAGCATAACCTTACCAGCGGAAATGTGTAACTTGAGTTTTTTGGCTTTTGGTGATCCAGCATGCTTCCATTGCATGCTCTCTCTTTTGCTGCTCGGCTCAAAGTGGTGACACCATGATTCATCGCCTGCCACTACGCGGAAGAGAAAAGCATCACCCTCCAGTCTGTATCGCAGCAAGTGGTTCAAACACTATCCCATGAGTTCCTCTGTTTGGTGGTCGATCAACATCCGTGGTATGCACTGAACACACCTTCCGATATTGCAGTTTCTTACAAACGACCTTTTGAATTGTCCCAATTATGTTCACTTATTTTAATGGATATTGAGTCCTGTATGCCGCCTTCATGTGTTGCCACTAGAATGTGCAGTTGGAGGTGTTCCTTTGTGGAATAGAAAGAAAAAGCGGCTGCAGCAGGATATAACAATATGAATTGGAAACAAATAGGTATATTAAACTCCTGCTTGAAGAAATGTACTAACAATCAACACATTGCACATACCTTACAAGGAGATCCATTATATCGCGAAATACAAGTGAAAATCCGAAATCAGAAGCACTCAATAAATATATACAATGAATAATAAAATAAAATAAAATACACACAAACGCATACAATACGAAACACAGGACGGCTGACGTTTCGATTCTCAGAATCTTTGTCAAGGGACACCACAGATAGCTAACACAACGAAATACAGCAAAAAAAAAAAAAAAAAAACTACTCCTATGCCATGTGGGGCAGAAAAAGTTGCTTGGCCAGCTGCGAAGGCACTCGTTGCCTGCAGAGTTAAAAGTGGGTTGCCAGATAGGATTTAAGTAGCCAAAAATATGCGAACAGTCTGCTATGAAAATATAGGGGTGTGGGGACAATTAGGTATAGATTCCGGTTTCAAGATGGCGACGGACGGTCGTGTTTTTTTGTGTTCGTTAACTTGTTCGCGTAGGGGATGGATTTATTCATCTCTTGCGTGTAATTGGTGTGCCAGGATGTAAAACCAGGAGTTTCTACTCAAGATCTGCGAGGGTGCTACGGAGTTCGTGCATCGAGCGAAGCCATCCTTGAGTGAATTTTCAGCAGCGTGTGTGGTTTCTCAGTCTGTGTTTACGTTTTTTCAACATGGCGGAACAACGTGTGTTCTCCGAGCGGTCAGCAGTCAACATAACGAAACGGCGTGGTAGCCGCGCAGGGAGAAAGAAGCAAGGTAAGCACAGTGGTTTGAGACGTTTTAGACTCAAGTGTCACCGTCTAGGACTCAGGAACATCCGTATTCTATATTGGAACTGTGCCAGTGTAAAACAACGGGGGTCTATTTTAGAAACCCCAGTTTACAGGAACGACATTGTAGCACTCCAGGAGACGAGACTGGGCGATCAGCTACTCCGAATTGCCGGCTTCAAATGTTTCTACAACAGACGACATCTGGGAACGGCGATTCTCGTTTGCGACAGCATGGTGGCGTCAGAGCTAGACATGTCCAGTTGGGACAGTGACGATATACAAATACAGGCGTTGAGAGTTCATTCCAGTATACCATTCGTGTTGGTTAATGTTTATGCCCGCAATGCGAGTGTGGACGCCCAGAAGTGGCAGTGCTTAAGTGGCATATTAGGCCAGAAATGTTATTTTCTGTGGTGACTTCAACGCTAAAGGCAGATCATGGGGAAACACTTCCTCCAATACACAAGCTCGAGACTGCACTGGAAACCATCGACCTGGTTTGTATCAACAGTGGCTGTGTCACCAGGACAGCAAGCCGTCTGGCGCTAGTTTCACCTTCACTCACTACAGTGTGTAGATGGGGTGTCCTAGGACACCATGGCAGCGACCACCACCCTTGCAGCATATTGGTGGAGAAAGGCAGAACCAGGCAGCACAAGCTAAAGGTAAAGACGTTCCAGTATGACAGTACAGGGCAAGATGTGGTGAGTAAAATAAGACGTGACAAGCGCAGAACGTTTCAGGGCAGGAAAAAAAGCTGGGAGCAGCCACCGTGGTGGAGTTTCGAGGTGGAGAAGGCTTGGGTGGATAAGCGTAGTGCTGTAAGGAGATGGCAAAATGCCAAGAAGAACAGAGCTGGTCATCCTAGTCCCTGCTTGCACTTAGAAAGAGAGATGCACACAAAAGTAAGCTATTTTAAAAAAACTGGTCAAGGTGGTTAAAAGCGAAAAATGGGCAGAGGTGTGTCAAAGAGTAAGCACAGACAAGTCACTGAAATTGTTCTGGCGACTACATAAAAGCATGAGTGGTGTGGTCAAGAATAAGAGCATTTCTGACTTCCAAGGTGCTGACCTCATCTGGCAGAGGACTGACGAAGACAAGGGCAAAGCCCTCTTTGAACGCTACCTTGAGCAGAGCAACCAGACAGACATGGGAGGCCGAAATCTGGCCAAGGAGGTCACCTCAGACAGATGCAAGGCCCAGAACACTTCGAATGAAGACACAGTGACTGAAAGAAATCAAGGCTGTGCTTTGACGATCAAAAAACAGTGCTCCAGGTCCTGATGGCATAAGATACGACGACATAAATAGGTGTACCGACAATGAGCTAGAGAAACTAGCAGACATGTACAACAACAGTATAGGGAGTGCTAGCATCAAGGAGGAATGGTTACACAGCTATCTGATTCCCTTGCCGAAGCCTGACAAAGACCACAAAAAAATTCAGGGATATCGAATTATAACCATGCAGAATACAATAGGCAAGCTGCTGGAGAAGGTAATTGCCAAGAAAATATCAAGCCAACTAGAGAGGCAAGGTGTTTTCCCACCTACCCTGGGTGGGTACCGTCCAAAAAGAGAAACCTGGACCAATGCAGCAGTCTTTGCCCATGATGTCTATGAAGGTTTCCACTCAGGCACTGAAACCGTTGCTGCAGCGATTGATCTTGAGGACGCATACAACAGAGTACCATTGGATTTTTTAATGTTTCAGCTTCTTGAACTAAACGTAAGTCCATTCCTCCTTAGTTGGATCGCTGCAGCCCTCTTCCAACGGAAAGTAGTTTTTAGATGTGGCAGTTGGACTTCGGAACCAACTACAATATATCCTGGCCTAACACAGGGATCACCATTATCTCCGGTACTGTTCAATGCCTACACAGTGAGAATCACCAGTGAGCAGATCACTGGACCTGGCAGGACATTGTCATATGCCGATGATGTTTTAGTGTATCGTCAGGGTAAGGATAGAGAGGAGGTTGCTGTGGAACTACAAACCGAACTCAATCGCATAAGTACTTGGTGTGATGAAGCTGGGGCAATGGTCAACCCAACAAAGGCAACAGTGACTTGGTTCTCGTTGAATAATAATATTGTCAACAATCCAACACCAACTGTAATGCTGTGTTCAGAGACGGTGGAAAGAACGCAGGCAATGAATTACCTGGGGATACGGTTTGATCGAATCCTTGCTTATAATGTGCACACAGACCAGGTGATAACAAAGGCCAAGCGGGGTTTGGCAGCGATGCGGGTGATGGCGGCAGCAAACTGTGAGCAGCGCCATCTATGTCTTCTGTACGAGGGGCTGGTCATGTCTGTTTTGGAGTATGCAATGGCAATCCTGACTCTCAGCCATAAGCAGATAGAAAGGATGGAAAGGATACAGAATGAAGCTATGCGCATTATTCTTGGATGTACAAGAGATACAGCATGCAGGGTGATGCGCTACCTTCTTGATTTTCCAACCATTGAAGAGAGAATACAAGTTTGCAGGGCACGCGCCTACCTCAGAATTAACGCAAACACACAACATCCACTGCATAGTGAAATTAGGAAGGTGAAGGGCAGCAGGTTAAAAAGAGGACGGTCGTGGATGGGTCAAGCCGAAGACATTCTTCAACAGGTGTGTTCACTTGAGGACTTAGAACCTGGCGAGGAGTGGGTGCAAGTGCCAACAGACTTCTGCACATCCTTTTCAGTTTGCATCCAGCTAGATAGAAAATGCAGACAAGAAAATCCGGCTGCTGTTGAGGCTGAAGTACAAGCGTTGATTTTCGAGAATTCGCTAGACGGTGACGCGGTCATCTACACAGATGGGTCGGTCGTCCAACATGTGAGAAGCTCATGGGCCTTTACAGCTCGGGCCGGAGGGAGAACTGTGAAGGAGGACTCTGGTGCTTTCACTGAAACCACAAGTAGCCTGACCATGAATAACATGGCTCGAGACACAGACATTCACTAGGGCTTGTTTCCTTAGCTACTCAATGAACATGATCAAGAGGATAGAGGAGGGGTCGATCCGAAGAGAATGGTTGCTGCCTCTGAAGCGGTCTCGGCTGGCAAAGATTAGTTTCATCTTCGTACCAGGGCATGCGGGAGTACAAGGAAATGAGCGGGCTGACAAGCTCGCAGGTGAGGCTACTGTGGAGGGCGGGCGCGCCATGGACCAGGCTGACATTCTGAATGCTCTACGAGAAGTGAGACTTTTGCGAGAACCAAGTGATGACTGTGAATCTACAACAATGGCCAAACTGCGAGAGCAGCAAATTAAAAGAGGGGTGGCCAAACAAGAACACTACGCAGGAAGCCAAAGAAGATTGATAAACCAACACAGAACTGGCGTCGTTAGCCGCTACACGCTGCGGGATTTGCTGTGGAGGGGATCCGAGCACTTATGGACTGAATGGTTCGATGTGCAACGAGGATGACTTGTCGACTAACTAACTAACTAACTTAGGTATAGATATGGGGGGGGGGGGGGGGGGGGGGGGGGGGGGGGAGGACAGCATAGTAATAGATAGAGTAAACAATTGGGGAAGATGGCACAGTTATACCGTAGCATCCACAACAGTATTGATACCTGCAGGATGGATGCATCCCAGATTGTTGAGTAGCTGGCATTCAATTTTGAGCCTGACGGAGCTATTGGAGTAGCAGGGTTTTAATGCGGTGACACATACATCATCGACTCCATTATGGTTGGAGGAATTGAAATGGTTGGGGACAGGTTTGTCAGCGCCCTGATTGATGTCTCTGAGGTGTTCTCTAAAACGGTCAGCAAGACGTCTGCCAGTTTGGCCAATGTATTTCATGTCACATCGTTTGCAGATGATGACATAAATCAGATTGCGGGATGTACAAGTGAAAAGAATCTTTCAAGGTGAAGGTGCCTCGGGGAAATGCAACCTCCGGTGTCTGAACAACATATGGGCATGTGTCAGACAGTTCTTACAATGGCATTTGAATGTGCCCACAGATGAAGTAACTGTGGGGAGGCGACTATGCACAAGGTGGAGAATATTGTGTCACACGGGAAGATTGAAGGTGTTGGCAACAAAATGACATGGAGTGAGAATTCTTGATGAGTTGATGGACTCGCACTGAAAGTGGTAAGCATGTGAACTTAACACGAGCACAGGAAATGGAGAGGAGCATGATCAGTTGCATCACTCAGCACAGCTAGTACATCTCATGTAGTTACATTTACTTTTGTTTAAATTCAATTATATATGCATCACAGATGTTTTCATGCTGACGCCCATTCCCTTCTTGTATTGTTGTACAGGTATTGTGCGTGGCATTGACACGGTTAAAGGTGTGTTGTATTTAGTGAGCACTCTACCAAGGGTGCATCTGCAAATGATGAACACTATCCTGAGAGGGTCTCTTTCATTACCAGATCAGATTCTTCTGAAACAGGTAGGACTGTTTTATTGGTTTTAATTCCATTTTAGGGTTTTTATTTTATTGTTTGCTTTCTTACGTGCAAACACACCCGCATTATTTTAAACAAAGAAGTCATAAACATTAGGTTGCATAATGTGTCACATAATTTGTTAGTGATTATATGTGTTAAGTATCTCAGCCAAAATTTTCATCTGTTCACTTCATTATGATATATAACTGTGCAGTATGCACCTGATGAGATCCAGCAAAATATGCCAGACAACACATTGTGCAACCTTTTGTTTATGGCTTCTTTGTTTACATTCACTAGGGGAATATATTATTTTGAATACCCAGGTAAATTTGTTTACTGTCATAATTTCTTATTTCTCGGTTATCTCAGTTGTATTTGACCTATTTGGTCTCTCTCTGTGTGTGGAATTGTCTGACGGCGGCGTAGTAGGGTATTTCCTTACACCAGTCGATTGGACTTTGTTCTGAAAGCAATGGCAAACTACAGATCGTAAAACTGCATAGTAAATCAAATTTGGGTTAATGGCAAGGGACATGCAACATTTTTAAAATCTGCTTCATTGGAAGATACCCTTTGAAATTGGACCAAGAATAACCATCATGTGCCATGCTGGCTGGTGTGGAGATCAGGTGCCTCCATAACCATGCATTCTGTGCTCTTGACTATTTCAACTGTTGCTCATCTTCCATGCTACTCTGACAAGCCATGCAGCATTTTCTTCCTCTTGTCTTTGATACAGCCTGAGATTCTCATTGTCACAACTTTCTTCAGACTCTTTTGTCACATAGTGTGACCCACAAATGATAACTGTCTTCTGATGGTGATCATCATCTCATCTTGTTCCTCTTGTACCTTGCGATGTCGAGCTGAAGTATAAAAGCGGGAGAGTGTCCGCTTTTGGGCTTCATATATCGATATTCCCATGGACTGTTATTTCCTGCATCCATCATTTACATGGTTGGCTTCCCTCTGGTCTGTACATCATTGCTTGTTGTGGTATACTGTTAGTTGGTAACCTGCTTGCATGGCCAAACCATTTGACTTGCTGCCTTCTAATAAAATCTAGTGCAGTTACAACCCCCACTTTAGTCCTGATTTCTTCATTTCTGATCTTATGTCTTCTTGACACGTTGAGTATTCTTCTCAGGAATCTCATTTTTTTTGTTGTTGTGATTTTTCTTTTCTCTTTTTCTGTCATTGGTTTGACATTAGTAACATAGGGTTGGTAGGAAGATTGTGTTGTAAAGTGCTTTCTTAGTAGTTATTGATACATGTTTGTTCTTTAGTATTGGTGCCATTTGTCCAATGAGTTGGCTTGCCTTATTGCATCTATTTTCGATCTCGTCGTCTGATTTGCCATTTGATGATGATATACTTCCTAGGTACTTGAAACTATTTACTTGTTTCATGGGATGTTCGTTTAGGTGAATCATTGTTACTTTTTCTTCTTTAGTTACAGTCATTACCTCTGTTTTATTTGTGTTAATTTTCATGTTATGTTCCCTACATATTTCATTTAGATTATTCATGTGGTCTTGTAATTCAGCTTCTGATTTTGCTATTAGTGTTTGGTCATCCGCAAACAGGAGTTCTCTAATGGTTAGATTTGCAGATGGTTCTTCTTCCATGTTCTCGTCATGCAGTGTTCTTGTGGTCTCTGTTTGGCTGGTTTCTTTACATATGTTGTCTATATGTTATGAACAAGAGAGGGGACAGGACACAACCTTGTCGTATTCCGGATCTTATGGTGAATGGTTCTAAGTGTCCTCCAGCTGCTCTCACTATGCATTCACTGTTGTTGTATAAGCTTCTACATAGGTTTGTTAGATGTGTACTCGCTCCATACTGTTTAAGGATTTCCCACAAGTTGTTTCTATCTACTCTATCAAAATGCCTTTTCTTGGTCAACAAAGGCTAAATAGAATGTTTCATTCAATTTGATTGATTTTTCTATAAGTTGTCTAAGAGCAAAAATGGCATCTGTGCATCCTTTGTTTTTCCTGAATCCAAGTTGTGTTTCGCTTAGCTGGGGTGATTTATTTTATTTCTAGTATTCCTCTTGCTAGCCGTTATTCAGTGACTATTCCCACACTGTGTCTTGCCCTTTCTTGCTGTTCCACTCCAGAGTAGACAAACATGTAACTGTGGTGGATCATTATTTGTGAATTTGCCTCTTGTAGGACTTGGATATTGGTTCATGAGAATCTTATTCTACGCAGAGACCACATCTTTATGGCTTCTTGTTCTTCAGTTTTCATGATTCACATACATAAGGTACTATAGGCGATATGTTACTTCCCGAACTTGTTTTCTGATTTCTGTGGACTTGAGTCTTTTACATAGAATGTTCTTCATCCAATGGAAAGCTGCATTTGCTTTAATTATTCTACATGTTATTTTTGTGGTTTGTTTCATCTGTTGTTATCATTGACTCTGGATGGTTAATAGGTAAAAGTATGGCTGAGTGGTTATGGTGTCTGTCTCAGACTTAGAAAGTACTGGATTTGAATTCCAACACAGAGCTGGTAATTTGTACAAGAACCATTGGTCTTTAATATCCCCACCTGATCTCTTGTGTGCAAGTTGTGGATGTTAAAGATGACATGGCCGTTGGAGATCGCAGAGAGCAGGCTGCAGGCAGCTATGCTGGCAGAATTGTTAGGAAAGAAATCCTTTCCCTAGGTAGATCAAGCCCATTACCTCGGGTGGAATCTATCTGGAGGGAGCAAACCTTACACAAATGCTTTCTGAAGACAGACCCACTGAAATGAAGAATAAGGAGGTAGTTAGTCTCATGGTTTCAGTATTCACGTTGTATGTACTGTTCTTGGGCATAACTATAACTGTTCTGTTTGTGTTATCTGTGTTTCTGTTTTCTTTTCTGTTGAAGCCAGCAGCTTTTCACAAGCATTTTATTTTGTGTGTGATGAATTTCTCTGGTGTTGTTTACATATTGTCTATAACTTACGCCGGTGGGGGTTTTTTTTTTTTGGGGGGGGGGGGGTGTTATCACAGCCATATTTTACATTTTAAATTCGCTCTCTTTTAGTTAGAATAGGTTTGGTCATTTTGTCGCTGTGCTCCTTTTGTGTGGCCAGTGATCTTGAAGAACATTTACACTGTTTGTCCTTTCCTCAGAGATATATTTGCTTGGCTAGTTTTGATTGTTTCACAGATGATAAATGATCACTTCATTGCTTCTTGATAATAAGAAACATGGTTGTGATGTGTCTGAGCTTTGGTTTTAGCTTGCATTTTTCTATCTTCCTGCTGTGGCAAGTCTATCTGCCTGTTAAATTTCACATATATTATAGTTGGCTGGAATCTATTGGACTCTTTATCATTATAAATATATAAGTGTTATAAATATATGTGTTATAAATATATTAGTGTTATAAATATATAAGTGTTATAAATATATAAGTGGTGAAGTGTAGAATGCTAGTGTTGTTTATTTTATTGTTTTCTAAGACTGTAATAACTGACTGGGAATCTGTGAGGTTACAGCATGTGGGAATCTGTGAGGTTACAGCATGTGGGAATCTGTGTGGTTACAGCATATGGGAATCTGTGTGGTTACAGCATATGGGAATCTGTGTGGTTACAGCATATGGGAATCTGTGTGGTTACAGCATATGGGAATCTGTGTGGTTACAGCATATGGGAATCTGTGTGGTTACAGCATATGGGAATCTGTGAGGTTACAGCATGTGGGAATCTGTGAGGTTACAGCATGTGGGAATCTGTGAGGTTACAGCATGTGGGAATCTGTGAGGTTACAGCATATGGGAATCTGTGAGGTTACAGCATATGGGAATCTGTGTGGTTACAGCATATGGGAATCTGTGAGGTTACAGCATATGGGAATCTGTGAGGTTACAGCATATGGGAATCTGTGTGGTTACAGCATATGGGAATCTGTGAGGTTACAGCATGTGGGAATCTGTGAGGTTACAGCATGTGGGAATCTTTGAGGTTACAGCATGTGGGAATCTGTGAGGTTACAGCATGTGTCAAAGACATGACTTGTAATACATGCACTTGCCTGCTATCAACAGTGGTTAAAAAAGTGGTATAGGACAATTTTACATTGGCTCATACTAAACTTTTTTTTAAAACTTTATTTGTTTTACATTGGCTCATGCTGTTTAAGTTTGTTTTTTTTAAAACTTTATTTGTTTACTTTCACTCATCATTTTATTCTTTAGACCAACTTTGTATTTAAACACAGACTCCATAAATAAAATATTGCACAATTTCTTGCTTGGCATATATCGCTGCATCTCACCATGTGCTTACTGCAGAGATATATATCATTGTAGTGCCGTCAATTAAATGTAAATGTTTCTGTTAGCATCTTGTATTTATATTCAGGAATCCAACCAATTTCATCCTTATTTCAGATAAGCGCTGAACCAATACCCTATGTGGATGCACTGGCACCCTCAACTGCAGTGGCATCTGTCAGACCCAGAACAAGGATGCCCAGAGTCACACTTGGTGCTAACAAGTGAAGTCAGTAGCACACAGTGGTGGTGAAGAAACAAGAAGCATTATTGTATGTTTGTATAGAAACATGTTCTTTGTAATACAGCTGTCTGGGGTTTGCCAGAAACTCTGTCACTGACGTTGTATTAACTGGAATGTTAAAGTTTTTTATATAAATGTTTTGTTGGATATAATTTTCATAGGTTCTTAAAGAGCATCAGATCTGGTACTTTTGTTGTGTACATAATTTAACTAGAAATATGTATTCAATCTCGCGGAAGCTTTCCTGACATGCAGTTTAGAATAGTGGGTGTACAAGGAAAGCTAACCCAGCATAAAATTAGGAATATTGGGAGTCATAGGAGAGCTCACCTAGCATGTTTAGTTAAGGATAGTGGGTATGTGTAATGAAAACTCACTCGCCATAAAGTTTAAGATAGTGTCTAAGGAAAACTCACTATAAAGCTTAAGATAGTAAGTGCCTAAGGAAAGCTCACCCAGCATAACTATATAAAGATATTGGGAGTTTTAGGAGAGCTCACCCAGCATGTTTAGTTAAGGAAAGTGGGTTTGTAAGGAAAACTCATCGACCATAAAGTTTAAGATAATGGGTGTCTAAGGAAAGCTCACCCAGCATAAAGTTTAAAGATATTGGGAGTTTTAGGAGAGCTGGGGGGGGGGGGGGGCCTGAGTGGTCTCAAGGTACGGTGTCCACCTCGAGTGCTGGAGGTCCCAGGTTCAAGCCCTAGTGAGGGCCGGGATTTTTTTACATGGACTTCTAGTGGGATTTTTTTCACGTGGACTTCTAGTAACAAATTTCCCCTGGTCTCTGGTTAATGAGATCAGATGCCCGTGTGAATTGTTCTGCATGTAAAAAAAATCCCTTGGCAGTTAGAAATAAAAAAAGAGTAGCCTAACGGCGCTGCTTGGGCAAAATTTGGAGTTAAAAATCTACTCAAATTATTTCAGGATCCTCATTGGTGCTACGGAGTTCGTGCACTGAGCTGAGATTCTCTGGACTCAGGCTTGAGTTAGGAATATAATGGAGCACTTATGGGTTACACCCGTGTGCCGTGATGTTGATCTGTCAACTCAACTAAACTAAACTTAGGAGACCTCACCCAGTATATTTAGTTGAGGATAGTGGGTGTGTAGGGACAGACTGTTATAGAACATGTTCAATTTGCTGATCAGTTCTATAGAAAGTGGCTAGAACATATAAAGGTAACTGAAGACTTGTTGATAATTTTCTTTTATTGCTTTGGTGCAGATAGTTCTTCATGAATCTTGTGATATAATTTGTGTCATCGTACATTTACCCTTAAGTAACATCTGGGAATCACTTTGTTGTTTCATTGCTTGAAATATTCTGAAAAGGATGTTGTTTTTGTTTCTGCTTTCGTCTTAAATTGTTAATCTTTGGGAACAGATCTATCAGAATTGTATTGAAAGAAATAATAGTCTGACTGCATTTGGTTTTGGGTGTTAAGTTGCTAAAAAGATATGTTCATTTTGTTTAAAATGTTTCTGTATTGTTTATCCTGTATTACAGATATTACCTTCTCATTGGCATAATTCTTAGTGAGCAAGCATTCGGTTTATTTACTGAATGGGATGAAGGCCTGGAATTCATGAAAACTTAGAGATCTTATTGGTGGTGTAGGGACTTAACTTGCCAATAGGCATTATAGGCATTCAGTCTTTGTCACACATGATAACACAAACAACTGTAAGCAGGATGTCAGCAAAAATGTATTATACAAGGTGCTTCTCATAAGTCTTTAGTCTGACCATGAAGGAGTAGGCAGAGAAAATTGAAATTTGGCACATGTATAGTTCATTCAATTTGAAATAGACATGTGAATTATGAATTTCCCTCCTCAACTGGTTTTCCCGATATGGTGCATGGCACAAGACACTCTATTGACCAGATCTGCACATCCAACGGTTTGTCAGAACAATGGAGAAATCAAACAACAGGACTATGATACATTTCTTGATATTACAGGGAAAAACACCTACAGAAATACACAGGGAGATGGAGCCAGTGTTTGAGGAAGTCTGTCCTTCGTATGCTTCTGTAAAAAATTGGTGTTTGCAGTTTACGTGTGGCCGTTCCCAAGTTGCTGATCTGCCAAGATCAGGACGGCCATCCTCAGAGAGCAATGATGCAAATGCTGCAAAAGTGAAGAAAACCATAGACCAGGATAGGAAAATGACAATTGCAGAAATATCGGGATCAGCAAAGCTGAGTATGAGTACAGTTTTTAGAATTTTACACAACAGACTGAACATGAGAAAAGTGTGTCCCCGCTGGGTCCCGTGCCTGCTGACATGTGAACAGAAACAAACACGGGTTGATTGTTGTGGCCAGTTGCTCAACATGTGGCGGTCGAAAAACATGTTGATGACCATGGTGATGGTAGATGAGACTTGGATTCACCATTATGACCCAGAATTCAAAATTGCCAGCATGCAGTGGAAAACCCCGGGTTCGCCAACACATGTCAAGCCAAGAGCACAAAAATCTGCAAGAAAAATTATCATATTGAAAAGGTCAAAGGTGTCATATTGAAAGATTACATGCTTCATGGCAACACGCAAGCAAGCATTCGGTTTACTGCATTGGGCAGTACTATGCAGATCTTATCAAACTAAGGAAAGGCTAAAAAACTGTGACCTGAAAACGGGATAGCGCGTACGCAGATTCTGCCTTTGCTTCAAGACAAGCGCCCTCCCATAAAGAACAGCATGTCCTGCAAACTTCCAACGATTTGAATATTGAAATTCTTCCACGCCCACCATATTCTCCAGATTTAGCTCCATCAGACTTTTTTCTTTTCCTAAATCTTAAAAAACAGCTGAAAGTTTTGACAGTGACGAAGATGTTATACTGGCTTGTGATAACTGGTTTAGTTCGAAAAATAGGTTGCTTTATTCTGAAAGTCTTTTCAGGGTCATGCAGAGATGGTAGACATGCATAAATTCAGGTGGTGGCTACATTGAGGAGGAATAAGCACTGTGCCAAATTTCAATTTTCTCCGCCTACTCCTTCATGAGAAGTCCCTTGTACATTTGTTGCCGGGGTAACTGGTGTTATGCCAATAGCGAAATAGCTATTTATAACTGGCATGGAATATACAATTTCAATAGTTTCATGTTAAAACTCTTTGTTTGGATTAATGCTGTTATTACCTGATAACTGTTTTACATATTGATTGTAATATTATTTCATGAAAGGAATTGTGTTAATTAAAGTTTGTAGAATGTACTTATATGTTGTTTATTATTTCTAATATACACCATGAACAATTTTGTTCATTTGATAAAATGGACAATGCATCATTACAATAAGTACGGCCATGGGGATGTGTATATATGGTTTGCTTTTACTACAAAGTCATGGCATGAATGAGATGGGGCAGCCAGTTTTCTTGCCTGCGCCCCCCCCCCCCCCCCCCCCCCCCCCCCCCCCCCCCCCCCCCCCCTCTGTGTCTGTCTGTCTGTCTCTCTCTATGTGTCTCTCTCTCTCTCTCTCTCTCTCTCTCTGTGTCTGTCTGTTTGTCAGCCAGTCAGTTATTTTCAAGCATTTTTGTTGTTGTGATGATCATGTTCTAGCCATCAGTGAACATTGTCTATATTGCAGGATGAAATGCTTAAGAAAAACTGCAAACTTCACTACAAGAAACAAATTAGAATTTATGAGAGACCTGTCTTAGGTGCCTATGTTTTATTATTGGTATTGGTATAAGGTGAAATTTGCTGCAGTCCATACCAGTAGACTCATGGTATAATGCAGACTTACACTGAGACTACAAAATTTGGGATCTCTGCATTAAAAAGTTGAGTGTGTTCATACCCCTGTTGGCGGACTATTTCACTACCACTAAGATACAACAGCTCACACATAATAGAATACACGAGGAACTGTATTTATTGCAATCCCAAAGAAATCAGGAGCCTTGGAATGTGATCAACATCGAACAATTAGTATAATGAATCACATCATGAAGAATTTGCTAAGAATTATCATGCAAAGAGTTATTAAGAAAATACAACCTGAAATAGGAGAACAATGTGAGTTTGAAGAAGGCTAGGGTACAGTAAATGCTGTATATATACTGAGAACAGTAATTGAACGTTCTATAGAAGTAAACAAAGATCTACACCTTTGCTTCATTGACTTCACAAAGGCTTTCGATAAAGTGAGACATGTCGACATGCTAAGGATGCTTGAAAATCTACAAATTGATGGACAAGACCTTAGACTTGTAAAAAACATATATTGGAAACAACAAGCTGCTATAAGAGTTGATAATGAAGTAGGTCAATATCAGCCTATTAAGAGAGGTGTGAGACAGGGATGTGTAATGTCTCCAGATCTTTTTTTCCCTGTACAGTGAACATATTTTCAAAAATATAGAAGATATGGAAGGAATCAACATTGGGGGACTGTCATGAAATCACTGTAATTTATCAACCAGATGATACAAATACCAAAGACAGTTTGATTCGCAACTACAAGTTGTTTACTACGGAGAGTCGGTGAGATCAAGAAGTGGAGTCGTCTTAGAAAGTCCCCACCAGACAGAAAATTGTAGGCTTGTTATTGATGTGCCGATGGGAAGAATGCAGGAAACACGCTAGCTGTGTTGGTTGTCATAATAAGGAAGACAACTTTTGCATTGATTAAAAAAAAGGGAGATGAGAACTTATTCTGAAATGGATAGTCGGCCCCTGGAACCATCTGATGTGTTAACATCAAAGAACTTCACTAGAACACCCCAAGGCTCTTTGACAAAAACCTGACTTGTTTACAGTTAGTGTAGACAGAAAGTTGACTAGAGCTGACGTGTTTCTGTACCGCTGTTAGGAATTCGGAGAGCATCTACTGTGTTAGATTTAATTAACCGAAGTGTCTATTCGCAGGGCCCTGCGAATAGACAAAGCGTTTATTTGCAGGGCCCTGCGAATAAACAAAGTGTTTATTCGCAGGGCCCTGTGTGCTGGTCACGTGATTATTCCCGTAGGGCCCTGCGAATAAACAAAGTGTTTATTCGCAGGGCCCTGTGTGCTGGTCACGTGATTATTTCCGGAAACCCCGCTGGTCACGTGACGTTTCATTGGCGCTAATTTCCTTCCAACGAACGATACTGAGCGTGCTTCCAACGTTTCCTTTCCTGCTACCTGCAAACGATACTGAGCGTACTTTCCAAAAATGGCGTTAGAGACAGGAGCCTTCTTTTCAAGTTACCAGGAGTTTCAGGATATTCTTAAAAAGAACGAAGACGAGTGTGGTGTGCTGTTTGTCAAAGCTAGCTCAAAGAAGGTAAGATTACTGATTGAAATGGAGAGTCATGCCAAAAAAGCCAAGCCATGAAATTATTTAGTAGCCTGCTAACCAATTGCCGTAGCCTACAATATTTTTTTTTTAAATACTCACAGGCCACAATAATGTTTGTAAGGTTTTCTTTGTTAAAGTATATCACTTCTTCTTTCATTTGCATAAATATGCCTACATGCCGACTCTGGTGATCGAGTGAAATGGCGAGTCATGCCAAAAAAGCCAAGCCATGAAATTAAAAAAGCCAAGAAGAAAAAAAAAAGCAGAACATTTCCCAATAATAATCAAATTTTTTAGGGTAGTTTTGACACTATTTGATGCACAATGCTGATGAATGGCAAACACGTAGGAGATACATCTGGCATTCTAGACCAAAACTGAAGTGTTGCACCCAACCATACTGGAAGCACCATCTGATGCAAAACCAATGCAATTTTTTTAATGGTTGATTAATTTTTAAATTTCACCTTTAATCAAATATATAGATATAATACAATGGTGTTTATTTTCTTTCAGTTGAGGGATGAATCACCATATTTGGAAAGGCTCCAATATCAACAAATAACGTTTACTTGCAAACAAGGGCACCGTACACGTACGAGCACTAGCCAAGGCATCAGACCAAACCAAAAGTAAGCTTTATTATATATTTATCCCTCTATAAATTCTACTTAGAGACAGACATGAGCGCCATTTTATTGAAGAATATGAAAAGCCAAGGTACAAACCAGACTAAAGTGTGGTAGGCTCTAAGGTAAAAGAAGCCATACGTGCAATACACCTCTATGCCTGACACCTTGTTTCAAGCCTTACCACATGGTACACTTACTGTTACCAGGCATACATGTTTGTTTACGTCACCGTCCTGATAATTTTGGTCCAAGCTGACAGTATATCATCACACTTTAATCACATGCTTTGAGTTTCTCAGTTCTATATATGTTTAATATTTTTACGTATTTGCAAAAAATAATTATTTCCTCAACGAGGAATCGAACCTCGAGCTCCCGCGTGACATGCGGAGACACTTATCACTACATTACTGAGGACACGTTAACGAATCAACAAAAATTTATAATATAGCTACACGCATAGGAATAATCACATGACCTACTTCTATTGCGAATAGCCACTTTGATTTTTTAAATGTATAAGAATTCCTCCTCCTCCATTTTCTATTGAATTTTTGGCTGATCCATATGCATATGGCACGGGTCCAATTGCTACTTGGGCAATATGCCACGGTCAGCATAGCTGTTACGGTCATTGGAACACACAAGCCCCTCTACCTCGTCACCGCGGACACACGGCAGAGGGGATATTATGGTTTTAAAACATCTTCTGAAATTTCTATACATTGCTGGTCAGCAAAGTGTTAATTATTCAAGAGCTGATTCTGTGAGTTATATGATTGATGAAAAACATCCACAAATTGTTTCAGAACATTAAAGACTGGATGCCCTGCTTTTATACGTCTGGTGGAGGATCGGACTACATGTAAACTCAAAGTCGCCAGCTGCCACTTGGTACATGAGAACCACCCTACTGGAAAAGAGGTATTGTTTTCTTTTAATTCTCTGGTATTTTGGTATAAAATGATTGTACCACTTAGGAAAATTTACAAATGTATTAAAG
This sequence comes from Cepaea nemoralis, assembly GCA_014155875.1. Lineage (NCBI taxonomy): Eukaryota > Metazoa > Mollusca > Gastropoda > Stylommatophora > Helicidae > Cepaea > Cepaea nemoralis. The sequence goes on from JACEFZ010019818.1 coordinate 280,359, forward strand.
AAAAAGTCTGTGATTTTGCTTTGCTTCTTGGCTTGTGGAAAATGTCTTCCAATTGCCTGTTAAGGCACAAAATGGTGAGACTGCTTCATCTGAACTTCCAGTCTGTTGGTTGAATGGCATACATAGCCCTATACTATCAATGCTTGAAAGATTGACACTAGTAGAAACATTGTCAATGTTCACAAACTCCTCTGGATCAATCTTCAGCTCCTTATACAATCTAGCAAGTAATGGCTCCTAATAATGACCATGTGCTCACATGCATCCAATGTGGACGAACATTTACAGCGCAAATAGGACTTGTCAGTCACATTCGTTACCGCCACTGGTTGTAGTTATTAAGCCTTTTTGAAGCACAATGTAACAAACTATCGTCTGTCAAGACGGCATGGTGCCAATGTTACCCCACAATCTATGTTCACCTGAATTTAAGCAAAATTGCTTAAAAGTCTTTTTTGACACTGTTTAAATTAACGGGGAGACCTAAATGCTTATTTATTATACATAATTATATAAAATAATTGTGAAGTAATTTTTTTTTTCGTTTCAGTTTTCTCAACTCTATCCGGAAAACAGAAAACCGAGCATGTCAAGTGAGCTCAAAATGCTATTTTCTGTACAGTCTGTGCCTGCTCGAGACATACAAGACATCGTGAGGCAAAATAGTGGGCAAATACTTCTCCGCCATGATGTGTGGAATTTAAAATACAAGCTGTGTGACCAGGGGAGCGGGGAAGAGTCTGAGAATGTGGCAAAGGTATTAGAAACGTTGCAAGCTGAGGGGGGGATGGTTAAGTATGGAATAAATGAGGGTGGTGAGTTTAAATATTTAGCATTCATGACTAAAGAAATGCTTCATTACCTGGCTCAATTCCCTGAGGTTCTCATTATGGACACTACCTATAAGGTAAATAAAAATAATTACCCCCTCCTAAACATTCTTGTCGTGGACAGCAATGGTCAAGGAAGGCCGGTATTTCATGCTTTTCTGGCTTCGGAAGATGCTGTTGTTCTCTCTTCTTGTCTTTCTTTTTTTTCAAGTGCTTTTTCTTCAAACCTCCCTAAGACTATATTTGTCGACAAGGCCATGGCAGAAATCTGTGCTATTCGGACATCTCTTCCCTCTGTTGCAATTCGTCTCTGTGCTTTCCACACAGCCACAGCTGTCAGAAAAGCTCTTCAGCAGAGAAAGCTGCCCTCCTCTCAAGTGACTTGTCTGTTTGAACTGTTTGCAAATCAAATGTCCTGCACTGATGTATCTGAGTACAATGCCCTCAAAGACAAGATGTCTGAACTTTCCTCTCCTGATGTTGTCAAATACTTTACTGATAATTGGTGGAATTGTCCACAACTTTGGGCTGCTTCTTTCCTGGTTTCACAAACTTTTCATGTTACGACAACAAATCATGCTGAAACATTCCATCAGAAAATTAAGAAAGTCCTTTCCTCTAAGACTCCACTTAGCAATTCTATTACTGAGCTCCTTAAAATGACAAAGATCACGATGCAATCCAGAGATGCCTCTGCCTGTCTACGCTCTATTTCATTAAAGTACAACACAGAGCATAATTCGGATATTGTCAATGAAATTCAGAATGACCTCTCTTCTAATGCAGCCGATTGGGTCGTAGAACAGTTTCTTATCTCTAAGAAAACAAAATATGTCTTCCAGTGTTCATTAACTTGTCCTGATACATACCTTATGTCATCTGAAACTTCTAGCTCATCTCCGTACAGCTGCACTATCCACTCCTGTTCTTGCGATTTCTTTTTAAAATTCAATTTACCTTGTAGACACATATTTGCTTTACGCTCTTATCTTAGTCTACCTATTTATCACTGTAATGATGGGCGCTTTAAGAGCACTCCTATCACTCCTGCTTCTCTTGACTCCATTGATCACAGCATCACACATGAAGTCCTGCCTACACGAAATGCCAGCACTCCTGAATCTCGGTATCACATTACCAAAGAAATCACGAAGGCCATTGAATCTTTCTTTCCTTTATTGGGAGTACAGGCTTTCGAAACTGCCATCTCTCATCTTAATAGGGTCTTCACTCTGATTAAATCTGCCCGTCCTCTAGCTGTAGTTGACCTTTCAGAAGCTGACATTCAAACTCTCCCCTGCATGGACAATCTATGCTCTGATGTCCTACCCACTTTGTCTGAACCATCTTCCTCTGTGTCTTCTGATAGTGTTGGTGCTGCTGTCCTACCCACTTTGTCTGAACCATCTTCCTCTGTGTCTTCTGATAGTGTTGGTGCTGCTGTCCTACCCACTTTGTCTGAACCATCTTCCTCTGTGTCTTCTGATAGTGTTGGTGCTGCTGTCCTACCCACTTTGTCTGAACCATCTTCCTCTGTGTCTTCTGATAGTGTTGGTGCTGCTGTCCTACCCACTTTGTCTGAACCATCTTCCTCTGTGTCTTCTGATAGTGTTGGTGCTGCTGTCCTACCCACTTTGTCTGAACCATCTTCCTCTGTGTCTTCTGATAGTGTTGGTGCTGCTGTCCTACCCACTTTGTCTGAACCATCTTCCTCTGTGTCTTCTGATAGTGTTGGTGCTGCTGTCCTACCCACTTTGTCTGAACCATCTTCCTCTGTGTCTTCTGATAGTGTTGGTGCTGCTGTCCTACCCACTTTGTCTGAACCATCTTCCTCTGTGTCTTCTGATAGTGTTGGTGCTGCTGTCCTACCCACTTTGTCTGAACCATCTTCCTCTGTGTCTTCTGATAGTGTTGGTGCTGCTGTCCTACCCACTTTGTCTGAACCATCTTCCTCTGTGTCTTCTGATAGGGTTGGTGCTGATTTCTCAATTCCGGCTTCTTCCTCTGCTGCATCATCCTGTGGATTTTCTAACGTTAAAATGTCCCTGGTAAAAACAAAAGGTAGGCCGAGACAGGTACAAGCTTTTACCAGGAGGTACAATAAAAGAAAAACGTGTCCACAGGACTTTCATTCCAGATCATGTGAGGAGAAGAAGCAAATGCTTCTATCTGGCTGTCTACTCGATTCATCTGTCCTTCCACCTTACTCTGTCTCTAATCTAAAGTCACCAGAAAACATTCTATCTGTCTTTGCTAATGAAAGCATTTCTTTGTCATCAATTGAACATCTCTTTGTTGAAGAGGCATGGGTGACCTTGCAGGCCAGAATTGAAGAAAAAATAAAGAAGGAACTTTTCAGCTGCAACTCTTGTGCCAACAGGGACGATGGGGAGATAAAAATGATTGAGTGTGAGGGCTGTTTAGAATGGTATCACTACCAATGTGTTGGTGTGCGGACTAATTCAAAACCTAGTAAATGGTTTTGTGTCGATTGCTGGAGGTAGTTTATAACTTTATATATGCTCTTCAGCTATCCGCATCATCATGCTTATTATAATCATTCTCATAATCAACATGGTTTCCTTATCTCATTGTAATTATTATCATAATTATTACATTGTCGTTACAATCACCATCATTATTGATATACTGTCATGAAAAGTGGTTACTCATGTGATTTGTTTGTCCATGTGCTCATCTCAAAAAGTAAATCTACTGACTACTTACACATTACACTAGTTAGTTAGTTAGTCGCGGTTCCAACTTCACGGCAACGGGTCGTCCCCATATTGCTCCGTTCCTGTGCCAGTGAATATCACAAAATGCTCCTCACTGCCCCATGTGAACAATTACCAGGGACATTACACTAGTTTGACTTACCAGTGTTTACACATTTACAATAGTTTCCTTAAGTCTTAAGTTACTCTAAATTATTGTAGATTGAGTTGCTTAAGAAATAAAATTTACAACATGTCTAATGCTTTATACATTAACTAAGTTGATTAGCTGGGAGAAAATAAACATTGTAGTTTTCTCCTATTGTACAGTTTATCTTATGCCTATGATAACTGAGTACAATATTATTTACTGGAACTGGACTATCAATATCAATAATATGTATATGCCATTTGTTGTAAAGTAGATTGTTATTTTATGACATGTATACTCAATATCATCATTTATGTATAATAAATCATGAAAATAAGGGTATTTTCTCTTTGTGTGTTTTCTTGTCGTTGTAAAATTGTTTGAATTGACAGTCCTAGATTTATTTAGTTGGTAGAGGAGAGGCAAGGAACCACCAAAAGGTTAATTTTTATACACAGTAAAACTTCATTGTATTCCTTGGTTCTCCGAAACTCTATTGAATGGTCTCAAACCACTGAGCCAGTAACAGCCAATAACAGTATCATTCCAATAACTTAAAAGGGCAACGTTAAAGTACTGAAAATTATTAGACGTTGTAGTAACAGAGAGTGCAAGGAAAGGACTCTCCTTGAATATCAAGAAAACAGTAACTGTACCAGAGTACAGAACCAACAAAGACTGGGTTTTTTATTCAAAGACTGTTTATTTTCTTCACGATGACAACATGGCTTCTTCCCAGTTCTAAGGCGGGATGTTGACTGTCCCCTGACAACCCACTACGTCACGACTTGACATCCCCCCCCCCCCCATTCTCCTCCGATGCTCAATCGTGCTGTAGCTGTTTCCCACTAGATCCTAATACCCTAATCCTCCACTACTGTTACATAACAATGGTAATATCAAAGATAATGGTGACACCAAAATGTGACATAGAAATAGAAGGAAAAATCCTTAACCAAGTGGATAGTTTTAGAATTCCTTGGACTGCCAGAGTAACTAACGATGATTGCCTGACACAGGCTAATGAAACTAGAACATCTTTATTCGGTCACGTGATGAGAAGAGAGGCATTGGAGAACATCGTAACAACTGGAAAGATCGAGGGGAAGAGAGGCAGAGGCAGACCAAGAGAAATGATGCTGGATGGATTGAGACGGTGGCATGGAGGAATATCAGCAGCAGAGTTGATCCAGAAAACCAAAGACCGAGATCTGTGGAGAGCCATGAACGCCAACTGGCACGGCACTTGATGATGATGATAAGACCACAAGCCGGTCTCCCTGACCGAGGATTTTATACGACTTTCTTCGCAATCCCGTTTATCCACGCTGGAACAGACAGAACTACAAATATTAGATTTGAAGAGAAAACTACAGAAATGAGGTGATCGAGTGAAATGGCGAATCATGGTGGGGATCATCTCATTTAATTCATATAAGTAGTCATATAGCTGCCTGCCCTACACTCTGAAGGTTGTGAGTTCACGTCCACGTCGTGCGTCCTGGGCAACAGGTCTCTTCGGGGACCTGGCTAACATCAGTAGGATCGATGATTCTTCCGAAGTCGGAGAGTGTCTGCCTGCATGGCGAGGAACCACCAGTCTGCACACCAATAAGCCATACATGGGACAACGGATACTCACGCAAACCTCAGGTCCTGTGTGACATCACAATGATGTTGGACAACAGGATGCCTTCATCCGACATACAGGACTTTTGCGTTGGAGCTCAAGCCAACGAACACAAGCAAGCATGTTGGACAACAGGACTTCACGCTGGATTTCACAGCCAGCGAACACAAGCAAGCATTCAGTTCATGAGCGCATATGTTTGGAACTCCGGGGGTCATCGCAGATACTATGGAGTTTGAGATCTGTGCAATGTTTTTGGTAGGCCGCTCTGCACAAAGAGACCAAGCCTACATGATGAAACTCGGTGCAAAGAAAGTCTATCCTTTTGCCTTGTGACCTTTCATGTTGTAAGAACACCGCTCATTTAATTGTTCTCTTTCAACATGGACAACTGAGGATCGAATGGCTTAAATCCACCCCAATAGACAAGAAACAACACATTTATAAAGAGGATATAAAATAACAGTGCTGGGTATGTTCCAGAAGTGTGCATTGAAGAATTCACATCTATCGATCACGTTTAATTTATTTCATTCTGACAGAATGGGCTAGAATTCTACACACATGTAATGAAAAGTCATAATCAGCATCTGGAAGAAGATGCTAGCCAATAGTACAGGTAATATATTTGGAACAACTCTTACCATACAAGGCATAAGTTAGACACACAAATTGCAAACAGACTGACAGACACACGGGTTTACACAGACAGATAGGTGTATGTGGACGGTAAGAGGTTATTCTGTAGATGGGTACAGAGTCAAAGATATACTCACTGTTATTTTGAGTAATAGCATTTCTGGTTCATCTTTCGCAAAATATATCTAGTCAGCTCAACAGGTTACAGAGGACAGAACATGTTCCATGTCTGTCTCATTTATGATAGCAATGATTGCTTATACGGTATGAAATATAGCCTATTCATTTCCAACGTAAAACAATGTTATTGCATACTTTGTTTGGTATTTCAATCAAATTAATATTATTTTAATCATGTTCAGTTTATAATCGCTGCACTTCAGACATGTCCATAGGTGCTGCGATCTCATGGGCAGCAAATTCTTCAGCTCAGAGTGACTAACTCTACCAGTCTAGTATTGACTGACAAGCTTCCTAACGTGCTTGGTGAGCTGCACAATCTTCAATCCGATCACCTGCATTCTAACTATTCATGCTGTTTCATTCAGTGTAAAGTCCTTGTTTTGACTGAACTCTCTTAATAATGTTGGCTCGATCCATTGGATGACCTCAGATAGAGCTACAGTCAGACTATCTGGTCTTTCATTGCACACAATACCCATATGTCCTGATGCAAAGATAAATTTAACTATGAAATTCTTTACTTCAATTAAATACCTGCACAAAGGACCTGCTTCAACTTTCTGGATCAGGCTCATTTAATCACTATTTCTGCAAGCATGCGTGTAGTTTTGTGATTAAAGCCAACGTAATGACATCGTTACTGACAACACATCATACTGCTTTCATACTGCTTGAGGTTGTAAAAGCACAGTTGGGTTCCTGTACAATTCTGTCATGTGAGCATGCCGAGAATGCTTATGCACAACGTTGAAGCTGAAAAACTGACTCATCTGAGCATATAACTGCATCCTGATCATCCCAGTTGTCATTAATGAGGGTCTTGACATATGTAAAGACTGCCACAGAATTTCACTCTTAAACTTGTTGAACTGAGTAAGAACAGAAAGAGATGTCCCTAAAGTTTGGGATCACTGGTGTCCATTTTTGCTTAGAATCAATATGTGTGATCCGTTTTCCTTCTACTCCTTCTGGCTCCAGCCCTCTTCTTCCGTTTCCTTCCCCTCTCCCATACCTCTTTAATACACACGGGCGTCCGAACTCACTACCCAGAGACCAGGGGAAATTTATTACTACAGGTCCACGAGAAAAAAATCCCAAAAGTAGGCAGGTAGATGGGTTGTTGGACAAATAGATGGTTAGATAGGTAGATATGTTGGTAGGTAGACAGGTAGGTAGTTAAGTAAGCAGGTATGTGGGTAGCTAGGCAGGTAGGTGGATGAGTAGGTACGCAGGTAGATGGGTAGCTAGATCCAACCCGAAACTCGCTCGTCGATCATGTGTGTTCCACCATGCCAATTCATACATCTCTTTCAACCTCTCCCTGCAATACTCTGAACAGGCAGGTTGACCGGCCGAGTGACCGAGAGAGAGAGAGAGAGAGAGAGAGAGAGAGAGAGGGGGGAGCAGTCAGAGATACAGACAAATAAACAACGGATATATAAACTGGCAGACAGATAGAGAGTCAGACACACACATACATACACACAGAGAGTCAACCAGACATTCATATGCATATGGAAAGACAGACAGACAGTTTGTTAGATAGAGATTCAGATAGACATATATACAAATTCTTCAACAAGTGAATAGGTACAATTATCTCGGAACAGTAATAACATCTGATGGGAGATGCCTTGAAGAGATTAGAACAAGAATCGCCATGGCGAAAGTAGCCTTTAGCAAGATGAAAAACATACTGACCAATAAAAAGATGTCAATTGACACGAGAAAAAGAGTGTTGAGATGCTACATAGAACCTGTACTTTTATATGGATGTGAAGCATGGACAATGAGCAGCCAGGCTGAAAAACATCTGATGGCTGTAGAAATGTGGTTTCTGAGGAAAATGCAAAGAATACCATGGACAGCCAGAAAGACCAATGAACAAGTCCTTCAAGAAACAAATGAAGATCGTAAACTGATCAGAGACATTAGACGTAGACAGTCACAATTTTTTGGGCATGTTATGAGAAGAAATGATTTTGAGAACTTGGTGACAACTGGTAAGATCGAGGGGAACAGACCAAGGGGAAGACCTAGAAACAAGTATCTGGATGGCTTGGCCTTGTGGCATGGTCGAGACAGAAACACGGAACTGATCCACGACTCTGTTGATCGAGTGAGATGGCAGAACATGATCTCATATCATATCTCACATATCTCTGTCTCGCACACTATCTTCATTATCTATCTCTCTCTTCTCTCTTTTCAACCCGCTTCACATATACCAGGTTTTCCTGCACTTTATATGCATAGCATTTCCTTGTTTATTTGTTAATTCATGAGGCCAGTCAGTCGAAAGCCTGGTGTTTGTATTGCCTAACGACCCTAATCATGTCTCTCTGAGGTGACGCATATTACTGTCAGCTTGGACCAGAATTATCAGGACATAAATAGTAGGAAATAGTAGGTCGGTAACGTAAACAAAGATGGATGCCTGTAAACAGTAAGTGTACAGAAACGCAAGTTAACAATTCTTAAACTCGCCTGATATTTAAACAGCCATACTTCAACTAAGTATAAAGTATCGATTCATAGGGCCCTGCGAATAAACAAAGCGTCTATTTGTAGGGCCCTGCGAATAAACGCGTTGTTTATTCGCAGGGCCCTGCGAATAAACGCTTTGTTTATTCGCAGGGCCCTGCGAATAAAACTCTCCTTAATAACATTAAATAGCATACGTTGGGCTTTATGGCAAGTTGTAGATGGCCATCCAGGAGTTGATGCGGTGTGCCTTAAGGTTCCCTGCCAGTTATGAAGAAGCTCCGTACACGAGTTTTGAAGGAAAGTTTACTACAATTGGGCAGAACACCAGTTGAACAGTAAATGTTTTCTTACGGAAAATGGAATGTCAAAGAAGACAAATTGTTCAATAATGTTTGGGCTGGGGCCCATGATCAGGAGGGTTTCCACCGGAAACAGGGCTCAGATGAGCGAAACACCATTAACGAATTCCAGCGGTAAGGTTCCCTAGGATGGGTTGAATTGTTGAGGGGGGTGTGTGGGAGCACACCACCTCATACGAACATTAGTAACTACACGAGAACTTTAAATGTTAACATTCCCATGGTGTGTAGATTCAAGGGAAATATTACAAGGAACATTGTAATTTAGACACTATAGACAATAGATAGGATCAAGTCTATTTCCAACAACATGATACTTATTTTCACAGTACAGAGATTTGTACATTTTAAAAACTATAGGTAACTTATAATGTGCAGTGTGCAACACGGTCCATGATCAGTAGTAAATAATAACCTGTATCATTTCGAAGGATCATGTCGATGGATTACCAGGTAGCTACAGAAGAAAGTCAGTGTCTGGCAGGAGAGATACATCACTCGGTGAGGTTGTCTTGTGCTGACCTAACGTGCTGTGGTGTGTTCTTGCAAGGATGAACTGACTGTGCTATTGATCTGAGGGTCCGATTCTACACATTATAGAACACGTCACACATTCTTTGCATACGCTTCTCACATACATTACACTTTTCTTTTAATAAATTAATTGTTATTAATTTTTAGAAGCTAGAGTTGTTGAGTATGTTGCGTTGGGGAAAAATGAGAGGGGGCATGATGCAGCAGTGATAGAGAGAGAGAAAGAGGTGTCCATAAACTGACAGAGTTTTGTAGACGGATTCTAGGGGTTTCTCCAGGATAATGATAAGGGGTTAAAATATGTGGGTGTTGATTCCTCTCACTCTAGGGACGACACTTTAAACGGATACACGACAGGGACAATACATCAATAACATTAGATACGCAGATGATACGGTCTTGATTGCGGATTGTGGTCCGATTCTACACATTATAGAACACGTCACACATTCTTTGCATACGCTTCTCACATACATTACACTTTTCTTTTAATAAATTAATTGTTATTAATTTTTAGAAGCTAGAGTTGTTGAGTATGTTGCGTTGGGGAAAAATGAGAGGGGGCATGATGCAGCAGTGATAGAGAGAGAGAGAAAGAGGTGTCCATAAACTGACAGAGTTTTGTAGACGGATTCTAGGGGTTTCTCCAGGATAATGATAAGGGGTTAAAATATAATGTGGGTGTTGATTCCTCTCACTCTAGGGACGACACTTTAAACGGATACACGACAGGGACAATACATCAATAACATTAGATACGCAGATGATACGGTCTTGATTGCGGACAATGAACAGGGCCTGCAAAATTTAGTAGATGCGGTTGTTGCACACAGTGAACAACTGGGGTTAGAATTGAATTGTAAGAAGACACAGATTATGGTCGTCACTAGGAAGGCAGAAATACCACAATGTAATATACAAGTAAATGGGCACACTCTTAAACAAGTGAATCGGTACAACTATCTCGGAACAGTCATAACATCTAATGGGAGATGCCTTGAAGTGATTGGAACAAGAATTGCCATGGCAAAGGTAGCCTTTTGCAAGATGAAAAACACTGACCAATAAAAAGATATCAATTGAAATGAGAAAAAGAGTGTTGAAGTGCTACATAGAACCTGTACATTTTATATGGATGGTGAAGCGTGGACAATGAGCAGTCAAGCTGAAAAACATCTGATGGCTGTAGAAATGTGGTTTCTGAGGAAAATGCAAAGAATACCATGGACAGATAGGAAAAACCAATGAACAAGTCCTTCAAGAAACAAATGAAGATTCGTAAACTGATTAGAGACTAGACTGTAGACAGTCACAAATTTTTGGGCATGTTATGAGAAGAAATGAATTGGAGAACTTGGTGACAACTGGCAAGATTCGAAGGGAACAGACCAAGGGAAGACCAAGAATTAAATACCTGGATGGCTTGGCCACGTGGCATGGTCGAGACAGAAACACGGAGTTGATCCACTGACTCTAGGTGATCGAGTGAGATGGCAGAAACATGACCGCCCACGCTTATCGGCATGTCACATAATGAATGAATGACACGAGGAACAGTGGAAAAGTGCTGCATCAATTTGTTGGTACATAAATGGCTGGTATCACATGCTGGTAATTATAAAACAATTGGAGGCAGAATAACGTTGTAAATACTCATTTACACGCATCAGGTGCATTGTGTATAAGGTGCTTGAGCCGTAATGTTCTCGGTTCTCTCACTAAACTCTAGGCCAGTAGTGCACTAAACTCTAGGTCACTGTTGGCCAGTAGTGCACTAAACTCTAGGCCACTGTTGACCATTCAGTGCATTACACTCTAGGCCACTGTTGACCACTAGTGCACTAAGCTCTAGGCCACTTGACCAGTCAGTGCACTAAACTCTAGGTCACTGTTGACCAGTAGTACACTAAACTCTAGGCCACTGTTGACCAGTCAGTGCACTAAACTCTAGGCCACTGTTGACCAGGTCAGTGCACTAAACTCTAGGCCACTGTTGACCAGTCCAGTGCACTAAACTCTAGTCCACTGTTGACCAGTCAGTTGCACTAAAACTCTAGGCCACTGTTGACCAGTAGTGCACTAAACTCTAGGCCACTGTTGAAACAGCCAGTGCACTAAACTCTAGCCACTGTTTGACCAATCAGTGCACTAAACTCTAGGCCACTGTTGACCAATCAGTGCACTAAACTCTAGGCCACTGTTGACCAGTCAGTGCACTAAACCTAAGGCCACTGTTGACCAGTAGTGCACTAAACTCTAGGCCACTGTTGACCAGTCAGTGCACTAAACTCTAGGCCACTGTTGACCAGTCAGTGCACTAAACTCTAGGCCACTGTTGACCAGTAGTGCCACTAAACTCTAGGCCACTGTTGAACAGCCAGTGCACTAAACTCTAGGCCACTGTTGACCAGTCAGTGCACTAAACTTTAGACCTATTGACCAGCTACTGCACTAAACTTTAGGCCACTATTGACCAGCTACTGCACTAAACAGATATTACTGGGAAATTTTATTGTTTATTTTTGCTTGCTTTGAACTCAAGCGTAGTCATACACGTGCTACTACTTCTAGTGCACTGGACTGATTTTTGCGTGTGGATTAGCTTTCCCTGTTACCAAAGTCCCTTGCCATCAGGCGAATCCACTCTGACTTCTGAGGTACTTATAATTTAGTCTCCAGTGAGAAGTCAACATTTTAGTCCAACTGACAGGTGTAGAGGTTGAACTAGCTACCTCCGCATAAGCACACCGGAAGTTTAAGAGTGTGCGCTTATCCATTCGGCCATGCTCACTTCCTTACTGGGTAATTATTTCATAGGAAAGACATTACTGAGATAAGTTTCAGCTTGATGAAGTATGAGAGGCAAGGACTGCAGAGATAAGTTTCAGCATGATGAAGTGTGAGAGGCAAGGACTGTAGAGATAAGTTTCATGAACAGGTGGGATGAAGAATGGTAGAGCTCCCTGAAAGAAACAGCACCATATGACGGGGTAGGTACACAATAACTCCAGGCCTCAGCAAATGTGCGACTCTGTCCAGACATGTAAATCTTTATCAAGACAGGAATGAATAAAATCAACCAATCAGAAGCCAGGAAGCTGAAAACAAGCAACCAGATCTTCGAAGGTTTCAAAACAAGCTACGCAATAAAGGTCCCAAATACAACAAGTTTTCAAAACAGTTGAACAGGAACATTCGTACTGGGAACGGAACGGAAAAAGTGGGTTTGTCACTTGCCAAACTGAGGGAAAGACTGGCAGGTTACAGCATCTACTGTGTGATCAACGTACACATCTACTGTGTGATCAACATACACATCTACTGTGTGATCAACATACACATCTACCATGTGATCAACATACACATCTACTGTATGATCAACATACACATCTACTGTGTGATCAACATACACATCTACTGTGTGATCAACATACACATCTACTGTATGATCAACATACACATCTACTGTGTGATCAACATACACATCTACCGTGTGATCAACATACACATCTACCGTGTGATCAACATACACATCTACCGTGTGATCAACATACACATCTACTGTGTGATCAACATACACATCTACTGTGTGATCAACATACACATCTACTGTGTGATCAACATACACATCTACTGTGTGATCAACATACACATCTACTGTGTGATCAACATACACATCTACTGTGTGATCAACATACACATCTACTGTGTGATCAACATACACATCTACTGTGTGATCAACATACACATCTACTGTGTGATCAACATACACATCTACTGTGTGATCAACATACACATCTACTGTGTGATCAACATACACATCTACTGTGTGATCAACATACACATCTACCGTGTGATCAACATACACATCTACTGTGTGATCAACATACACATCTACTGTGTGATCAACATACACATCTACCGTGTGATCAACATACACATCTACCGTGTGATCAACATACACATCTACTGTGTGATCAACATACACATCTACCGTGTGATCAACATACACATCTACCGTGTGATCAACATACACATCTACTGTGTGATCAACATACACATCTACCGTGTGATCAACATACACATCTACCGTGTGATCAACATACACATCTACCGTGTGATCAACATACACATCTACTGTGTGATCAACATACACATCTACCGTGTGATCAACATACACATCTACTGTGTGATCAACATACACATCTACCGTGTGATCAACATACACATCTACTGTGTGATCAACATACACATCTACCGTGTGATCAACATACACATCTACTGTGTGATCAACATACACATCTACCGTGTGATCAACATACACATCTACTGTGTGATCAACATACACATCTACTGTGTGATCAACATACACATCTACTGTGTGATCAACATACACATCTACTGTGTGATCAACATACACATCTACTGTGTGATCAACATACACATCTACTGTGTGATCAACATACACATCTACTGTGTGATCAACATACACATCTACTGTGTGATCAACATACACATCTACTGTGTGATCAACATACACATCTACTGTGTGATCAACATACACATCTACTGTGTGATCAACATACACATCTACTGTGTGATCAACATACACATCTACCGTGTGATCAACATACACATCTACCGTGTGATCAACATACACATCTACTGTGTGATCAACATACACATCTACCGTGTGATCAACATACACATCTACTGTGTGATCAACATACACATCTACTGTGTGATCAACATACACATCTACCGTGTGATCAACATACACATCTACTGTGTGATCAACATACACATCTACTGTGTGATCAACATACACATCTACTGTGTGATCAACATACACATCTACTGTGTGATCAACATACACATCTACTGTGTGATCAACATACACATCTACTGTGTGATCAACATACACATCTACTGTGTGATCAACATACACATCTACTGTGTGATCAACATACACATCTACTGTGTGATCAACATACACATCTACTGTGTGATCAACATACACATCTACTGTGTGATCAACATACACATCTACCGTGTGATCAACATACACATCTACTGTGTGATCAACATACACATCTACCGTGTGATCAACATACACATCTACTGTGTGATCAACATACACATCTACCGTGTGATCAACATACACATCTACTGTGTGATCAACATACACATCTACCGTGTGATCAACATACACATCTACTGTGTGATCAACATACACATCTACCGTGTGATCAACATACACATCTACTGTGTGATCAACATACACATCTACCGTGTGATCAACATACACATCTACTGTGTGATCAACATACACATCTACCGTGTGATCAACATACACATCTACTGTGTGATCAACGTACACATCTACTGTATGATCAACATACACATCTACTGTGTGATCAACATACACATCTACTGTGTGATCAACATACACATCTACCGTGTGATCAACATACACATCTACCGTGTGATCAACATACACATCTACCGTGTGATCAACATACACATCTACTGTGTGATCAACGTACACATCTACTGTGTGATCAACGTACACATCTACTGTGTGATCAACATACACATCTACTGTGTGATCAACATACACATCTACTGTGTGATCAACATACACATCTACCGTGTGATCAACATACACATCTACCGTGTGATCAACATACACATCTACTGTGTGATCAACATACACATCTACTGTGTGATCAACATACACATCTACTGTGTGATCAACATACACATCTACTGTGTGATCAACATACACATCTACTGTGTGATCAACGTACACATCTACCGTGTGATCAACATACACATCTACTGTGTGATCAACATACACATCTACTGTGTGATCAACGTACACATCTACTGTGTGATCAACATACACATCTACTGTGTGATCAACATACACATCTACTGTGTGATCAACATACACATCTACTGTGTGATCAACATACACATCTACTGTGTGATCAACATACACATCTACCGTGTGATCAACATACACATCTACTGTGTGATCAACATACACATCTACTGTGTGATCAACATACACATCTACTGTGTGATCAACATACACATCTACCGTGTGATCAACATACAAATCTACCGTGTGATCAACATACACATCTACTGTGTGATCAACATACACATCTACTGTGTGATCAACATACACATCTACTGTGTGATCAACATACACATCTACTGTGTGATCAACATACACATCTACTGTGTGATCAACGTACACATCTACTGTGTGATCAACGTACACATCTACTGTGTGATCAACATACACATCTACTGTGTGATCAACGTACACATCTACTGTGTGATCAACGTACACATCTACTGTGTGATCAACATACACATCTACTGTGTGATCAACATACACATCTACTGTGTGATCAACATACACATCTACTGTGTGATCAACATACACATCTACTGTGTGATCAACGTACACATCTACTGTGTGATCAACGTACACATCTACTGTGTGATCAACGTACACATCTACTGTGTGATCAACGTACACATCTACTGTGTGATCAACGTACACATCTACTGTGTGATCAACGTACACATCTACCGTGTGATCAACATACACATCTACTGTGTGATCAACATACACATCTACCGTGTGATCAACATACACATCTACTGTGTGATCAACATACACATCTACCGTGTGATCAACATACACATCCAACGATATGGTCTATAAATTAACATCAAAATGACAATGAGAATTTTTACTTACAGGAAAGACATTCCAATAGTTGGCATTCATGTAAATAATGAATGACTAAAACAGATATAAAGTTCCATGCAACGTGGCTAAACAATGACAGTAGATGGCAAATGTGATGTGGAAATCACTAAAACAATTTTAATGGCAAAGTGGATATTCAGCAACATTAAACATACTTTTCTGCCATCATATATTACCTGGCTCATCAAATGATATGTTTATTCAACACTGTTGTATGAAATGGAAATGTACCTTGATTTAAAAAATGGAGTATAGAACTGAGGCTTTTAAAATAAAGATCTTCAGAAAACAGGCACAGGTTTCTCAAATTGAAACAAATGACAAATAAAAAGAGTGCTGCTGAAGGAAATAAAACAATGAGAAAGACAAGGTACTTTGGCCACATCAAATGACATTACAAAATAATGAGAAAGTTAAGGTACTTTGGTCACATCAAATGACGTAACAAAACAATGAGAAAGATAAGGTATTTGGTCACATCAAATGACGTAACAAAACAATGAGACAGACAAGGCATTTTGGTCACATCAAATGATGTGACAATTTACTGAACAACATAAAAGAGGAAACATGGAGGGCAAAAGACATTCATTGACAGGTAAGATCAGGACAATGCCTAACAGAATGTACAATGACCCCTCAGGATAGATACTGCTGGAAATCCTCCTTCATAGCACATGTTGATGATGGTTTTATTAAAGCGTGAATTGCTTCTTCTTCTTCTTCAGCATTCCGAGCCATTGAGGTTCTTTGCTGCAGATACAAGCCGTCTCCATTCGTGTCTCTGGTTGACCTTCTCTTGCCAGTCACTGATTCCAAGTGCTTGTAGGTCTGCATGTATATTATCTCTCCACGATCTTCTTGGTCTACCTCGGGGTCTACGGTCATTTATTTCTTGAGTGTAAGCGAGTTTTGTTTCCCTATTATCTTCCATTCTTTCTATATGCCCCAGCCATTGCTACATGACAATAATTGTTAGAATACACCAGCTGCCTTTAGTTTATTGGATAATATAAATCCAGATGTCTTTACTTTCTCAGTGTCGTTCTGGGTGTCTTTGTTTTCTCACTGTCACAAAATGCTGCCTGTCTTTACTTTCTCAGTGCCACATTGGCTGCTTGTATTTTCTGTCTTATAGTGCTGTCTTTACTTAGCTTTCTCAGTCTTACACTGTGCTGACTTTTTTTTTAAAACTTTCTTATTGTCACACCATGACAGTGTCATACAGTGCTGTCTGTACTCTCTCAGTGTCATACTGTGCTGTCTTTACTCTCTCAGTGTCACACTGTGCTGTCTGTACTCTCTCAGTGTCATACTGTGCTGCCTGTACTCTCTCAATGTCATATTGTGCTGCCTGTACTCTCTCAGTGTCACACTGTGCTGTCTGTACTCTCTCAGTGTCATACTGTGCTGCCTGTACTCTCTCAGTGTCATACTGTGCTGCCTGTACTCTCTGTGTCATACTGTGCTGTCTGTACTCTCTCAGTGTCACACTGTGCTGTCTGTACTCTCTCAGTGTCATACTGTGCTGCCTGTACTCTCTCAATGTCATACTGTGCTGTCTGTACTCTCTCAGTGTCATACTGTGCTGTCTGTACTCTCTGTGTCATACTGTGCTGCCTGTACTCTCTCAATGTCACACTGTGCTGCCTGTACTCTCTCTCTGTGTCATACTGTGCTGTCTGTACTCTCTCAGTGTCATACTGTGCTGTCTGTACTCTCTCAATGTCATACTGTGCTGCCTGTACTCTCTCAATGTCATACTGTGCTGCCTGTACTCTCTCAGTGTCACACTGTGCTGTCTGTACTCTCTCAGTGTCACACTGTGCTGTCTGTACTCTCTGTGTCATACTGTGCTGCCTGTACTCTCTGTGTCACGCTGTGCTGTCTGTACTCTCTCAGTGTCATACTGTGCTGTCTGTACTCTCTCAGTGTCACACTGTGCTGTCTGTACTCTCTCAGTGTCATACTGTGCTGTCTGTACTCACTGTGTCATACTGTGCTGCCTGTAGTCTCTCAATGTCATACTGTGCTGTCTGCACTCTCTGTGTCATAATGTGCTGTCTGTACTCTCTCAGTGTCATACTGTGCTGTCTGTACTCTCTGTGTCATACTGTGCTGTCTGTACTCTCTCAGTGTCACACTGTGCTGTCTGTACTCTCTCAGTGTCATACTGTGCTGTCTGTACTCTCTCAGTGTCATACTGTGCTGTCTGTACTCTCTCAGTGTCACACTGTGCTGTCTGTACTCTCTCAGTGTCATACTGTGCTGCCTGTACTCTCTCAGTGTCATACTGTGCTGCCTGTTCTCTCTCAATGTCATACTGTGCTGTCTGTACTATCTCAGTGTCACACTGTTCTGCCTGTACTCTCTCAGTGTCATACTGTGCTGTCTGTACTCTCTGTGTCATACTGTACTGCCTGTACTCTCTCAGTGTCATACTGTGCTGCCTGTACTCTCTATGTCATATTGTGCTGCCTGTACTCTCTCAGTGTCATACTGTGCTGCCTGTACTCTCTCAGTGTCATACTGTGCTGCCTGTACTCTCTCAGTGTCATACTGTGCTGTCTGTACTCTCTCAGTGTCATACTGTGCTGCCTGTACTCTGTGTCATACTGTGCTGCCTGTACTCTCTCAGTGTCATACTGTGCTGTCTGTACTCTCTCAGTGTCATACTGGGCTGTCTGTACTCTCTCAGTGTCATACTGGGCTGTCTGTACTCTCTCAGTGTCATACTGTGCTGTCTTTACTTTCTCAGTGTCACACTGAGCTGCCTGTACTCTCTCAGTGTCATACTGTGCTGCCTGTACTCTCAGTGTCACACTGTGCTGCCTGTACTCTCTCAGTGTCATACTGTGCCATTGTAACAAATGATATTTGAAGTGAAATATATATAATAGAGAACAGGAATGGCCAAAAAAGTATTTTAAACCACAGGAAAATATATTAAGATGTAGAGAGATAAACAAACCATAATAAATAATCATTGGCAAATATATATATTAAACACTTATAATGCGTAGAAACCTGGTCAATGAACAAGCAATCGGAAAGTCTAATTGAGGCCCTGTAGATGTGGATATATAGAAGAATATGGAAGAAAACAATTAAATACAGAAATTCTGGGAATAAAAAGAGAGTTAATGAAAGAAATACAAAAGTGACAAGTTAAATATTTTATTAAAAACTCTCTTAAAAACCATACTGAAGGGAAGAGTAGGTGAACAAGAGGAAGGCAGCAATACAAGTGGGAAGATAACATCAAGAGATGAATAAAACAGCAGTCTGTTAGAATGTACAATCATGTTGAGAGACAAAGAATGTTGAAGATCCATAGCAGCCAACCTTCATTGTTAACACGGCATCTGACTGATAACACCAGCTGTTTGTACTTTATCAGTATCATACTAGCTACAGTTACTTTCTGGGTACCCCATCTGCTACTTTTCTCATTTTCACACTTTACCTTTTTGGTTAATGGGAAGACAATTATTTTCTTAATTAAAATCAAGCCAGCCTTTATATTTTCTAAGTTAATATAAAAAGCCGCATTTTCTTTCTCCCATAAATCACCTGTATCTGTTTGCTACAGCAGGGCCTATCCCAGAGTTAAACCCATTAGTAAAAACGGGGTTCTGAATCCAGGCCATTGTTGGTAAACTACTGTTTTAACTACTATGGCATCAATTTTAAATAAAGAGATGAGATGAGAAATTCAGTAATTTGTAAACTATTTTAAAATAATAAATGCACAACTGTTTCAGCAAGCGCTTGCCACAAAAATAAAGTAGGTAAATAATATACATTTACAGGTGAGGCAAGCTGCAAGTACACCTGGTAATGTTGTCTGCTGTATTTGGCATCTAGCACGGTTATCTTCTTTTTTTCTGTTTCTTCATTTGGCATCTTGTCCTTGCTTGCTGTTAAGTGTTGTGTGAAGTTTGGGTTTACTTTCTTGTATCAGATGCTGCTGTGGTTTTCAAAATCCCTTGTCACTGAATACTTCTCATGTTATTAATCAATCTGTAGATCTTCCTCATGCTTTAAAACCGAATATTTTACTGTTGTAGGCAAAAAGGTAAAAATGGAGCAGAATGAGCGCTCACACCAGTTGGCTAGACACATGATGATGAGGCAAAAAACGGTTGTTAGTCATGCTTTACCATCAGTTGTGAGAATTCTGTACTCCTGGGTTAGCAACTTGTCACCGTGACTATCTGAGTCATTATTTCATAGAACCCTTGATTATCCAGATAATCTCAGTAGCAGAAATGTAACGGGGCATCTTCGTTGCTATAATTAACCACTTTCACGTGACGTTGAATTTTTTTGGCAGCATGTCTGGAGGAAATGACAAAGTTTTTGTGAAATCATAAACATAAAAATTTCAGGTAAACGCAGGAATGAAAGATGAGTAACAAAATAAAGAATTTTGCATTCATTTATAACCAGCTTTCATGTAGTATTACACAACATAACTTGGAACATATACATTTTAAATAAAAAGCATACAAAAATTGTACCATTTAACATGAAGCAAGACTGTTTAATGGATCCAACTTCTTAAAATGGATACCAGAATATTTTCATCATACGCAGGCTGGTATGAATCTGACCACATCATTACCGAGTGTCACATGGGCAAGAAAATATGGGCCTAGCACCATGTTCCCAATATGACATCATGGCACGGAAGTTGGGTCCTTGCCCTTGATCTTGTTTTAAACATTTCCAGATGCAGAGACTATGGGATGAGCTATCTATTCTTCAGCTAGGCCTCGTGTAGTGATAAATGACCCAGCTTTAAGTCAGCCCTTTTCTCCCAGAAAGCTCCTGCTCTAAGTAGGTTACTATCCTTGTCATGTGAAGGAATCCTAATCCTGTGTATATGCCTCTAAGACATACCAGAGTGGGTGCATAAGTGTAATCACCAGGAGCTTATGCTGATAATGTCATGAGCGGTGTCGGAACAAGGGTTCATCAGTTGTGTTCATCTCACCCTGAGAGAGATAATCTCATGAGTGGTGTCAGAACAAGGGATCATCAATTGTGTTCATCTCACTCTGAGAGAGATAATCTCATGAGCGGTGTCGGAACAAGGGTTCATCAGTTGTGTTCATCTCATTCTGAGAGAGATAATCTCATGAGCGGTGTCAGAACAAGGGTTCATCAGTTGCATTCATCTCACTCTGAGAGAGATAATCTCATGAGCGGTGTCGGAACAAGGGTTCATCAGTTGCATTCATCTCACTCTGAGAGAGATAATCTCATGAGCGGTGTTGGAACAAGGGTTCATCAATTGCATTCATCTCACTCTGAGAGAGGTAAAGACTGGTCACCTGATCCTCTGTGCATTCAGGCCTACAAAATATGATGGTCGTAGCACATCACAGACAAGAGCAGGTTCCTGGTTCAGAACTTCTGTGTTATTTTAAAGGCATACTGGAATTATGGTGTTAGGTCCACATTGTCCATGACGGAAACGAGGTGAAGCAGATATCTCTGTCATTGTCTCAAAATCTTAGGAAACCACACCCTCATCTTATCTTGGAGGAGGTTCTCCATCCAACAGGAATTAATATCCAACATTCTGTTATTTAACATGTATGTATCCTACTCAATTAATTTCCTTTCTTTCATAAGTATATATTTAAAATATGTTTGTACCATCCTTATTTTCTGTCATTCCATGTTCGCTTTCTTCTTTTTTGTTTCTTTTCTCCTTCGCTTCCCTTTTTTTTTTCAATCACTTCCTAGTTTTTCATGTTTTATATTTTTTTCCCTTTCGTTGTGATGTTTAGATTACAGTCTGTGAATCAAGAAAACTATGTTTTCTGCTTTGTATTCTTATTTTCTTTTTCGGTGACAAAAACTACTTTGGTCATAATACATTTTGTTTGTTGAGTTTCCCAGTCATATTTCACATTTATTCACTTTAGACATCAGCTCAATAGCAGTCATTCTTTTCCCCCTCCTGGTGAACAAACTCAAGACCATGGAACAATGACTACCACCGTACACTTATAATTTCCTTGACTCATACTATGCCAAGCAACTTGAATGATGTTCACCAGGATTCCACAAATGACATACTATTCTAAAAGTATTTTGGTCATGTATGGAGAACTTCATTCATGTGTTGGCAGAGCCCTTATGGAAAACACAATGACCTACCAAGACTGTCAAAGAAGTGATTAATGAGAATTAGTGTGACTAGCCACCCTTTCTCATAAACCACTTTAGCCATAAAATCCACCCAACCATGAACAAATCTAAAGATACAGAAACATGAATAACTCAGCCAGCCAAGATGAAAGCAGACTCTTCTAGAAGAGGTATGATACAATGTGGAGAAAGGAGTCAGGATCTCCTACTTATAATGTATGGAGTACAGGAAGTGAGATACAGGAAATAGCAAATTAAAGGGTGGTTTGGCTTGAATTTGTTGAGGGTCTATGCTTCAATAAAGGATAAAGGGCAGAAGGAAAACATGGAGAAACTCATCAACATATAGAGTTATCTATTTAATCTGCTGATTACAAAAACTTCATGGCTGTTCTATTATATTTACATAGTAAAATATGGGTCATAAATATGAAAATGATGTAATACTTACTTTGTAATTTTCTTGCAATACATTATATGTAGGCATGTCAGTTTCTTGCAGCCTTTTCTCAAGTATTTCAGAGCTTTGTCACTGGATAATAAGTACCGAAATAATGTACATCTTATTCAAAAAATAAAAACTGACTCTTTGCATAAAGTTTACATCTGAAAGACAGCCATGAACATTGAGCATATTAATTCTGTCTCAGAGAGTTGTTACTTTAATTGTCTCTATCAGAAATTGTTAAACAGCTGTTCAAGATATGAGTTAAAATAATAGCTGGGACATTATAGGTAAATGTATATGTTAAGATCAAAGGAGTTCAGCTACATTTATATAATGTTTGCAATGGAAGTTAAAATAGTTGTTAGTATTTGAGAATGTTTGGTATTTTCACAGAGCATTTTGAAAGTTGAAATTACCTAAATAATAAAACTTCTTTACATGAGAAACAAATAGCTAATCAAAAACAAACCATAATTGCCTTCCTTAAAGAAGAACCTTATGACCTTTTATGAAGTTGAACCAACAAAGAAACCACTATCACTTTCTTGATCTAATAAAATAGGTGTTAGTTAGTTAGTTAGTCGCAGTTCCAACTTCACAGCAACGGGTCGTCCCCATTATGCTCCGTTCCTGTGCCAGTGAATATCACACAAAACGCTCCCCACTGCCCAATGTGAAAATGGAAAAGACAGGAGTCTCGACAAACAACAGCCCGCACAGATACACTGTGCATAATGACCGCCGCAGAATGTCAACACACCAGTTCCCCACGAAACACCTAATTCATCTCTGATGGAATCGGCAGTCATTTTCCTATCTGGATGTTTCCTAGATGTTCACCCACACAGTCCACGAAAATACAGTTCATCACCGACGACAGTGGCAGTCAACCAGAAGCCCAGCAGCCACGCATTTCTGCATAAGGCAAAAACCGGTCAACTCTGGGACATAGCCACCTGCCATCGCTCCGAACATGCAGTCACGTTCCCAAAAAAAAACTTGGGCAGATTCAAAAGCACTTCACACGAAACTCACAGCTCACAGTGTCGCGCCACGCACTCACTCAGTAGCAGGGCGACGGAACCATCAAGCCTCCTTAGTCGCCTCTTACGACATGCGTGGTAGGCTGCAGTGTTGCTATTCTTTGCTTCCCTTATGGGCCCCGGCAACACACGGGAGAAAATAGGTGTTCTTATTCCCAATTATAACTTGTTACAGCTCACTGAATAGCCACACAGACAGATTGCTCCAATGGCTCCTGTGCACAAGAGGAGAGGCAGACCAGATAGCTAAACAAGCAAATCCGAGAGATGTTCGCCATTTATACAGATGTCTTCATATGACATTCTGAAGCATTGGAAAAATCACTTTCAAATGGGACAAAGATAAAGATGAACCACAGAGTAGCAGGTCATTCTTCGTAGATGATGCAAGCAACATTACAAGTGTAAAGGCTGAGTTAGGACTGGTAAACAGAATCTATAGTTTGTGTCAATATGGCATTGTGGAGCTGTCTGAGAGATATCTCCCTGTTAGACAGACATATTAAAGAAGAAGTGATTCAGTTCAAATGGTTGGGAGAAGGATCCAGTACTGTTTGGAAATTTTTATCACCTGGATCCCTGAGACTGATTGCTTCCTTCCAGGATATGACCGGGTGAAGGTCAACCTTGGGTTACGTGAACCATAACTTCAGGTATTCAATTGTTATAATCTTGCCTGGTTCAGGTACAATGTTATCTTCATGAATTTGAATAATTCTCTCCTCCATATAGAGTAAATGTCAATGTGGCTTAAATTATACAAAGCACAAACCATCAATCATTCAAAGGATGGTTGGGTAGTCTCTTCTTTTGATCATGTAGATATATGCTTCTTTTATTCCTAAATGATAACAAAGGGTGTTTCTGTTTGTAACTTCCATGGAGTAAAATGCCCTAATTATAGAACTCTCCTGTCAGGGTCTGAAACCACATCTCCAGTTCAGTTAACATGTCCTGGTCGCTGAAAAAATTACATCCATGTAGTGGATTTTTTAATGTTTTAAAACAAGAAGTCATTCAATGGCGATCCTAATGAGTTTGGTGAATAGAGCATGATGCCATACCCACACAGATGGGCAAGGACAATGGTGCCATGAACTGCATGAGCTTGTACATTGTCCTGAAGCAGATGAGCACCTCTGGACAGCATCCAATACCGTTAGCACTTAATTTTGTCTTGTAACTTCTGGAGAAGGCTTTGGTAGTATGTAGAGCTGGTAGTATGTAGAGCTGATAGTATGTAGAGCTGATAGTATGTAGAGCTGATAGTATGGTCTAAGGTAGTAGTAGTTGGTGAGTATTGGCAGTTCCAAAACACTGAGCATGACCTTTCCTGCAAAGGTACCATCATTGCCTTCTTTGGTGTTGGCAGAGAGGTGTTCTTTCATTGTTTGCTCTGGATTTTAGTCTCGAGGTTATAATGCACCCAGCATTCACCTACAGTAAACAGTCTATGAAAACAATAATCAGCGTTGTAAATGTCCAACATCCAGTTCAGCTACTTTGGCTCAGTGCTTCTTTTGGAATGACAGTTTCAAATATGTAAATTACACCAAGTATGTTCCAAGTGGAGAAGGAAAAGTAATTGATAACTAGATATAAAAATAGATCTTAAAAGATGTTCTGATTTTAAAAATTCTTGTCTACGATGGAGTACTGCTAACAATTCATTCTTTGTTTTATCTATAATCAGTAATGTAGAGTTACTTCATGGTCTATTACACCTGGTCTCGTGTTTTTCAGCATTAACTAAACTGAAGTTTCAGTGCACATGCACCAAATAGTGTGGATGGTCTGGCTAAACATTCATCAGGTTCTACAATCTGTGTAGCTAGAAACTCAAATATATAATTTTACAAATGCTAAGATAAAACATATAAAACATATTCCTAACCTTATATGTATACATCCATTGATATTGAGTTGTGTGAGATATGTGCATACCCCAGACAAATACTGTATACTCATATCTGTAATCTGAAAGCAAGAAATGTTTAGTGCCATATAACAATATATCTTTATTATCATTGGTTATCAGTTATCATTTTCCATTTAAAAAGCATAGAAGCTTTTGATTACTCATGATTTGTATTTGAATTAATAAATTAATTACAGGGTGCTTTAAAACAGAATATTAGAACTCAAGATGCATATAACGGAACACTACAAATACATTGTTTGCCCCAAAAGAAATGAATACAGTGTAACTTTATTCTCTAACATTACAACTGTTTAATTTATTGTTACACTGGGGATCTGTGCAACATAATGGCTAACTTTATTCTCTAACATTACAACCGTTTAATTTATTGTTACACTGGGGATCTGTGCAACATAATGGCTAACTTTATTCTCTAACATTACAACCGTTTAATTTATTGTTACACTGGGGATCTGTGCAACATAATGGCTAACTTTATTCTCTAACATTACAACTGTTTAATTTATTGTTACACTGGGGATCTGTGCAACATAATGGCTAACTTTATTCTCTAACATTACAACTGTTTAATTTATTGTTACACTGGGGATCTGTGCAACATAATGGCTAACTTTATTCTCTAACATTACAACTGTTTAATTTATTGTTACACTGGGGATCTGTGCAACATAATGGCTAACTTTATTCTCTAACATTACAACTGTTTAATTTATTGTTACACTGGGGATCTGTGCAACATAATGGCTAACTTTATTCTCTAACATTACAACTGTTTAATTTATTGTTACACTGGGGATCTGTGCAACATAATGGCTAACTTTATTCTCTAACATTACAACCGTTTAATTTATTGTTACACTGGGGATCTGTGCAACATAATGGCTAACTTTATTCTCTAACATTACAACTGTTTAATTTATTGTTACACTGGGGATCTGTGCAACATAATGGCTAACTTTATTCTCTAACATTACAACTGTTTAATTTATTGTTACACTGGGGATCTGTGCAACATAATGGCTAACTTTATTCTCTAACATTACAGCCATTTAATTTATTGTTACACTGGGGATCTGTGCAACATAATGGCTAACTTTATTCTCTAACATTACAACTGTTTAATTTATTGTTACACTGGGGATCTGTGCAACATAATGGCTAACTTTATTCTCTAACATTACAACTGTTTAATTTATTGTTACACTGGGGATCTGTGCAACATAATGGCTAACTTTATTCTCTAACATTACAACTGTTTAATTTATTGTTACACTGGGAATCTGTGCAACATAATGGCTAACTTTATTCTCTAACATTACAACTGTTTAATTTATTGTTACACTGGGGATCTGTGCAACATAATGGCTAACTTTATTCTCTAACATTACAACCGTTTAATTTATTGTTACACTGGGGATCTGTGCAACATAATGGCTAACTTTATTCTCTAACATTACAACTGTTTAATTTATTGTTACACTGGGGATCTGTGCAACATAATGGCTAACTTTATTCTCTAACATTACAACTGTTTAATTTATTGTTACACTGGGGATCTGTGCAACATAATGGCTAACTTTATTCTCTAACATTACAACTGTTTAATTTATTGTTACACTGGGATCTGTGCAACATAATGGCTAACTTTATTCTCTAACATTACAACGGTTTAATTTATTGTTACACTGGGGATCTGTGCAACATAATGGCTAACTTTATTCTCTAACATTACAACTGTTTAATTTATTGTTACACTGGGGATCTGTGCAACATAATGGCTAACTTTATTCTCTAACATTACAACTGTTTAATTTATTGTTACACTGGGGATCTGTGCAACATAATGGCTAACTTTATTCTCTAACATTACAACTGTTTAATTTATTGTTACACTGGGGATCTGTGCAACATAATGGCTAACTTTATTCTCTAACATTACAGCCATTTAATTTATTGTTACACTGGGGATCTGTGCAACATAATGGCTAACTTTATTCTCTAACATTACAGCCGTTTAATTTATTGTTACACTGGGGATCTGTGCAACATAATGGCTAACTTTATTCTCTAACATTACAACCGTTTAATTTATTGTTACACTGGGGATCTGTGCAACATAATGGCTAACTTTATTCTCTAACATTACAGCCGTTTAATTTATTGTTACACTGGGGATCTGTGCAACATAATGGCTAACTTTATTCTCTAACATTACAACCGTTTAATTTATTGTTACACTGGGGATCTGTGCAACATAATGGCTAACTTTATTCTCTAACATTACAGCCGTTTAACTTATTGTTACACTGGGGATCTGTGCAACATAATGGCTAACTTTATTCTCTAACATTACAGCCATTTAATTTATTGTTACACTGGGGATCTGTGCAACATAATGGCTAACTTTATTCTCTAACATTACAACCGTTTAATTTATTGTTACACTGGGGATCTGTGCAACATAATGGCTAACTTTATTCTCTAACATTACAGCCATTTAACTTATTGTTACACTGGGGATCTGTGCAACATAATGGCTAACTTTATTCTCTAACATTACAACCGTTTAATTTATTGTTACACTGGGGATCTGTGCAACATAATGGCTAACTTTATTCTCTAACATTACAGCCCTTTAATTTATTGTTACACTGGGGATCTGTGCAACATAATGGCTAACTTTATTCTCTAACATTACAGCCGTTTAATTTATTGTTACACTGGGGATCTGTGCAACATAATGGCTAACTTTATTCTCTAACATTACAACTGTTTAATTTATTGTTACACTGGGGATCTGTGCAACATAATGGCTAACTTTATTCTCTAACATTACAGCTGTTTAATTTATTGTTACACTGGGGATCTGTGCAACATAATGGCTAACTTTATTCTCTAACATTACAGCCGTTTAATTTATTGTTACACTGGGGATCTGTGCAACATAATGGCTAGCTTTATTTTCTAACATTACAGCCGTTTAATTTATTGTTACACTGGGGATCTGTGCAACATAATGGCTAGAGGCTTGATGACCAGCCTGGTGGTTATGACTTGAAATCCAAATCTGCATTGGGGCAGATTTTTTAAATGTGCCTGAGCTCCCAGGTCGCCCCAGATTAAAATGGGAAATAAAGGCAGCATGCATGATACTACCTCATCTGGCACTAAATGCTGATTGGTCTATAAAAATATGGCATGTAAAGGGGTTGTTTAATGTTAATTGTTCTTGGTTACACTGCATATCTAACTGATAGTCCATTCTCTCCACATTTGTTTTAACTGATTATTTTAATCACCATTTTCCTTTCTTGCCCTATATGGCAGTTAAAATAAAGATATTTTTAAAAATTGAGTATCTGTTACAATCTATGACAATTTACCTATCGTCTGGTGCAAGACAAACATGTTTATGTTTGCAGTTACCAAAACTGAACATCAAAAATGCTGATGCTGCAGTTGAAATACAAAATATCGTACAAGATAATTTTATTAAAATTAACAAATATCTTTGAAACCTTTCAACTCCCCAAATAAATTAAATATATCACAAGGTGCAATATTATTGCTTTGAAGTGAACAAAAGAAAATGTCACATTACCATGCTACCAATTACTAAACAATCACTAAGTGATCAGCTAGAAAGATGATATTTTGAAAGCACAACTATCTAATATGATTTACATTTATTTTTCTTTAAAACCTTTATTCTGTGATGATAATAACACCAGCATATTTTATTTAGAGACATGACACTTGAAAGTTTCTTATTGAAATATGCGTGAATTTAAAATCTGAGACATGACAAGTGTGCATCTTCACTCATTGTAATCCTCATGATCTGGTTTGTAATGGATGACTTTCATTGCACACAGGCACCTCTATCAGTGTTAATCTCCTCTTATAGATCACACGAGGAGAATCTATACACACTGCACAAACTCCATAGCACTAGCAAGGTTCCCAGTATGTGTATACTAGAATCAAGCATGTTGTAAACGTTCTTTTTATGGCTAGGATTTTAAATATAAAAACTAAGCCTGAGATCAGCCTGTTTGGTTTGCTTTGTTCAAGTGCAAACTGCTGAGACATTATCAACATATGCAACATGCACATAGGTGCCCCTGGCCTGTTGCCTTTATTCAAGAAAGCAAGATGTCAATTTCTTAGGTCTCCTCAACCTTCTATTTCCAAGAAAGCTAGATATCACTATATCACCCAAGGTCTTCACAAGCTTTTATATACAAGATGTAAATATTTGACCATTAGGTCTCTTCAAGCTTTTATTTCTGAGAAGGCAGGATGTCAATGTACCACCTTAGGTCTCCTCAAACTTTTATTTCCAAGGATAGATGTCAATGTACCACCTCAGGTCTCCTCAAACTTTGATTCCCAAGGATAGATGTTAGTGTATCACCTCAGGTCTCCTCAAACTTTTATCTCAAAGAAAGCTAGATGTTAATACACTACTTTTGGTCTCCTCAAGCTTTTATTTGCTTATGTCTTCTCAAATGTTTTCTCTTGGCATCAGGTCAAGATACTGGAGAAGGGAAATATTTCCTGTCACACTGGTTTGTCCCACTAACTTTTCTGTAGGTCAAGTCTAGTCTCATTTGCCTTGATTTACATTATTAATTGTTGGGTGCCTCATGCCTATGGCTCTGCTTTCACTGTTACATATGATCATGTTTACAAGTACAGGTGTCGACAAACAACTGCAGCAGATCGGTGATTAATGTTTATTAATAATATTATATAATAATACATTATATCAATACTTTTAATACACAATGATATAATTTTAATACATAATAATAATACACAGTGGCTTTGATAATGAACTCACATGTTTACACCCTGCCAGGCTAAGAACTGTCAACATCCGGCAACAGAAAGCCAGATTTTTTATTGCTCCATCAGTCAAATTCTAGGAACAGATTCAGCATAGAAAAATAGTTAACTACTGCAACATGCACACACAAATGAAGGACAGTTGCACTTAATAAGCAGAGTTCAAAGAATAGCCCAAGTGATTGTTAGTATATACAAATAAACTAAAGAACTAAGAATATGAAATTTAGAGCTAATAATGTCAACTTATAAATTATGCAACCATCAACCATTCACCTGTTGTAACACATTAAATCCAAACTACTAATGCCATCTCACAAATCATAGATTGCGGCTTACAGGTGTTCAGGAGCCACAAACTGTGGTGGCTTTCTATGTTAACACATTTATTTTATTATAAATCCTATTAAAATTTTTTAAAACCACTTTAAACTATTCTACTTTTGTCAGTTTCTATTTTCATTTTGTAATAGATGGGAACATGCATTTGAAGAAATCCTATATGTAATCACACGACTTAAAAACAATAAGGCAACTGGGGCTGATGGAATTGCTGCTGAATTTATAAAGGCAGGTTGCCATGCATTACATCTAAAGCTATACGAACTAATAATAAACATCTGGAGGACAGAAGAATTACTCCATGACTGGAAAGAGTCATTATTGATACCTATCTTTAAGAAAGGAGACAAATTCCAATGTGAAAATTATAGAGGAAATAACTACTGTCCACAAGCTATAAGATACTATCCGCAGTATTACTAAATAGACTAAAACCATATTCAGAAGACATATTAGGTGACTACCAGGCGGGTTTTAGATACAACAGATCAACAGTAGATCAGATATTCATCTTATGACAAATAGCAGAGAAAAATTGGGAATATAAAAGAGATCTCCATAACATTTTTGTGGATTTTAAAAAGGCTTATGATAGTGTCCATAGGAGTAGTCTATGGAATGCTATGCAGGAATTGGGAATACCAAGAAGTTAATCAACATGACAGACTATGCATGGAAGATACTTATAATATAGTAACATATAAAGGCAGGAAAATCAGACCCTTTCCAAATAACATCTGGCTTGAAACAGGGTGATGCACTATCGCCGCTACTCTTCAATCTGGCTCTAGAGAAAGTTGTAAGGAAGGTAAAGGAGGAAAGTGATATTGGAGGAACATCCAAGCTGCTTGGTTATGCAGGTGATATATATATATTTTAGGGGAAAATGAACAAAAGACATTGGAAATATTGACTCACTTAAAGAAAAAAGCCCAACAGAGGGGGCTGGTTATCAACTAAGATAAGACAGAATATATGGTAATTTCAAGAGAAGGAATGGCTAAAAACTCTGGCCACATACAAATAGATAATATGACCATTAAAAGAACGGAAACATACAAATACCTGGGTACAATCTTCAACTGCTCCAACATCATAAGGGAAGAAATACAAACTAGAATCAATTCTGGAAATAAGATATACTATGCACTACAACATCTACTAAAATCAAAGGCGCTATCTCGTAACACCAAAGATCACAATATACAAAACACTGATCAGACCAGTTGTGCTGTATGGCTCTGAAACCTGGAGTACAACGAAAGGAGACAAAGCCTTGTTACAAACCTTTGAGAACAAAGTTTTAAGACGCATCTTTGGACCCATCAGGGATACACAAAGTGGAGAGTGGAAAAGAAGAAGTAACAAAGACATTTATGATCTGTTTAAGTCCCTGCTAATCACTGGTATCATGAAGGCTAATAGACTACAATGGCTGGAGCATATAGAAAGAATGGAAGATAATAGGGAAACAAAACTCGCTTACACTCAGGAAATAAATGACCGTAGACCCCGAGGTAGACCAAGAAGACGGTGGAGAGATAATATATATACAGACCTACAAGCACTTGAAATCAACGACTGGCAAGAGAAGGTCAACCAGAGAGACGAATGGAGATGGATTGTATCTGCAGCAAAGAATCTCAATGGCTCGGAATGCTGAAGAAGAAGATGAATAGATGGGAATTATACTTACAATTTGCGGTAAATTGTTTATTAAGATTATTTCTTTTATTTGTTTATGTCATTAGAATTGATCTACAAGAATCTATTCTTACTTTTGCCAATAATTAATGGCAGATACAACTCTCTGTGACTTTAAAATTGATAATTCAAGTGACAATTATAATTCACACAGATTATTACTCACATCTGGACAAGGTAATCATCATTCGTTCGTCAAGTTATGAGAAGAGAATGTGAGGAGAACATTATGATAACCAGAAAGATTAAGGATATTTGAGAAAGAGGTTCACAGAAAGAGAAAATGCTGGATGAGTGGCGGAGTGGCATGGAAGATGTTAGCAGTCTAATTCATCATTTAGACACATGACAGAATGGTTTGTGGAGACTTGATTGCCTGCAATGCCTGATGCACATGATGACTACAATAATAATACTAACATGCTTGTATAAAAATGAATTGTTAATGATTGTGTTTTCTCTCATACTAAAAGAACTTATGTGGAACCCTAATAATTAAAGTAATTGTTTGCCATAATGTTCTTGATGTCTTTCTTCTGCATGACTTTTTGGAATATGCTAATTCAGGAGGATAGGGAGTGGCTCAGAGGTTGTGACATCTGTCTCTGGCTTATAAAGATGGTCTGAGATGTATTTTTATAATGAAGAAAAAGATCCTTGGCCCTTGAGTAGTGGATTAGACAACTAGCCTTCTCAGTTAAGGGAGAACAACTCAGAGGACACAGGTGCACTTTGAATATGTTAAAAATATCCCAGAAGTTGGAAATTGAAAAGAACAGGACATGACATGTTTACCTTTTGTCACCTGTTTATGCTAACTCGCCAGTCTCTGTGGCTAAGGGCTTGCGAACGCGGTTTGTGAACAAAGCAAACCAAACAGGCTGATCTCAGGCTTAGTTTTTATATTTAAAATCCTAGCCATAAAAAGAACGTTTACAACATGCTTGATTCTAGTATACACATACTGGGAACCTTGCTAGTGCTATGGAGTTTGTGCACTGTGTATAGATTCTCCTCGTGTGATCTATAAGAGGAGATTAACACTGATAGAGGTGCCTGTGTGCAATGAAAGTCATCCATTACAAACCAGATCATGAGGATTACAATGAGTGAAGATGCACACTTGTCATGTCTCAGATTTTAAATTCACGCATATTTCAATAAGAAACTTTCAAGTGTCATGTCTCTAAATAAAATATGCTGGTGTTATTATCATCACAGAATAAAGGTTTTAAAGAAAAATAAATGTAAATCATATTAGATAGTTGTGTTTTCAAAATATCATCTTTCTAGCTGATCACTTAGTGATTGTTTAGTAATTGGTAGCATGGTAATGTGACATTTTCTCTTGTTCACTTCAAAGCAATAATATTGCACCTTGTGATATATTTAATTTATTTGGGGAGTTGAAAGGTTTCAAAGATATTTGTTAATTTTAATAAAATTATCTTGTACGACATTTTGTATTTCAACTGCAGCATCAGCATTTTTGATGTTCAGTTTTGGTAACTGCAAACATAAACATGTTTCTAGGTTCGAAACACAACGGTGCTGGTTTTTTTTTAAAAAGGTATAGGAGCCGGTTGTTCAGAAAGCAATGGCAAACTACTGAACATAAAATTTGCACTGGAATCACGAACAGCAAAAATGCTGGGTTGACTGCTACGTCCTGTGAAGGACATGCAACTTAATTTTTTAATGCTAACTCACTGGGACTGAATCGTTCAGGCCCCCTGGCTAGTGCAGACACCGCGAACTGTGCAGGTTAGAGTTATCTTTTTGCCCCTGACTAAATTATGAAGACAACAGTTATCACCGGAGATGAAATACAATGCACTCTGACAGAGCTGCTTAATATTTTACTTCATTGATGACATTGTCCACCTCTCTCACACTCACAGTTAGATGCAAGATAATTTAACACACTTGATGAGAGGTCACAAAAATTAGATCTAACATTTGGGGGAAAAAACAAAACGAGAATATATCAAACAAATGGTAATTCAATTTTCCTGGGTGAAAATTGACTTCAAAATGTGAAATTATACACACATTTAGATATTAATGTAGGCAAAGCTCGGGGAAAAATAGAAACTGTGAAAATCCAAAGAAATTAAATCTAGAAGCAAACTTAGAATATTTAAGTGTAACATAAAATAGTATTGTGATACAGATATTGCTTTATTGACTACACAAAGGCTTTCAATAAAGTAAGACATGTCAACATGATGGGGGGGGGGGGGGGGAGGGGGGCTGAGTGGTCTCGAGGTATGGTGGTCCGCCTCGAGTGCTGGAGGTCCCGGGTTCAAGGCCCCGGTGAGTGCCAGGGATTTTTTCACGTGACTTCTAGTAATAAAATTTCCCACTGGTCTCTGGGTAGTGAATCGGACAGCCCGTGTGTATTGTTGCGCACGTAAAAAATCCCTTGGCAGTTGGAAATCGAAAAAGAGTAGCCTAACGGCGCTGCCCGGGCAAAATTTGAGTTAAAAATCTACCCAAAGTATTTCAGGATCCTCGCCGGTGCTACAGAGTTCGTGCACTGAGCTGAGTTTCTCCAGACTCAGGCTTGAGTTAGGAGGAGAACGGAGCACTTATGGGTTACACCCGTGTGCTATGATGTTGATCCATCGACTAAACTAAACTAAACTAAACATGATAGAGATGTTTGCAGATCTACAAATTGATGGGAAAGACCTTAGATTTGTAACAAAAAAACATATATTGGAAACAATAAGCTGCCATAAGAATTGATAATGAAGTAAGTCAAAATCAGCCTATTAAGAAAGGTGTGAGGCTGGGACTCCAGATTTTTTTTCCCTGTACAGTGAAAATATTTTCAGAAATGTAGAAGATATGAAAGGAATCATCATTGGAGGAAGAAACATCAATAACATTAGAATGCAGATGATAAAGGTATTGATTGCAGACAACAAGCAGGATCTGCAACATTTAGTAGATGTGGTTGTTGCACACAGTGAACAACTAGGGTTAGAATTAAATTGTAATAAGACACAGACTATGGTCATCACTAGGAAGAATGAAATACCACAATGTAATATACAAGTAAATGGGAATATTCTTAAGCAAGTTAATAGGTACAATTATCTGGGATGCCCTGAAGTGCGACTCGGGTTGATTCTCATCTAGGAGTATGATATGTCTAAACTGAATCGTCCAACAAGGCATCTTAAACAATAGCAACAACACTGTATCATAACAGCAAATACATAACTGTTCGTTGATGCTGTGTAACGATCAATAACAGGAACTCATGTGCGTCCTAGTTGAACCTAAATATTTATTCATGCACAGCACTGTAACATGAGCACCACACTAGGCCGGCTTTCTGCTGTATCCGCCTTCTCATGTCTCAACTCACGCTCAGTTAGTATGAAATAACATTTCTAGTTTCATACTATCGTCATGCACGAGCCTGTTTTATCATTGAGCATCCCAATCAACACTTTTGTATCACATACTTACAGTACATTGGAGTATCTAATAACTTCTGGTCTAAGGCCAGTGAGATGGTGAGACATGACCGCCCACGCTTACCAGCATGGCACATGATGATGATGATACCAATAAGAAACATGGAGAATGACTAAAATAATTACTAGTAAACTACAAACATTCACTAACTGGTGCCTGCACAGAATAGTAGGATTCAAATGGAATGACAGAATCACAACTGTGGAGCTTACAGAGAAAACTAAACAAATCATAGTGAAACAAGAGGAAAAGATCCTGGTGCTGGATAGGACACATATTGGTAAAAACTGTTAATATTTTAACTAAGCAGCTCTTCTTCTGGAACCCACAAGGCAAAAGAAATAGTAAAAACATCTTAAAAACACACAGAGATGAGAACTAGAGACAGAGATGGATAATATGCAGGAGAAAATAAGGAGCTGCAAGAGACAGCAAAAGATAGAGGTTGAAGTGAGTTGGTCAAAAGGCTATGTTCAAATGGGATATAAAAGGTAGAAGAAGAAGCAGTGTGATTATTTTCTTACAGGAAATCAATAGCAATCATAACTCAAATACTCCTGCAGGATATTAGTGATAATAAATGTTTAAATTTATAAAAATAAATAAACAGGAGGAGTTGTTATGTACTAAACTATGATGAGTAAGGTCAGAAGTATTAGCAAAAGTCCAATAATAAATTATTATGTGTACAAATCTGACCTCATTTAATCAACTGAGACTGAGGATAAAGAATAAACTGACTGTTTATAATCTTAAATTTAATAAAATAGACTGGCCTAAGAGTTGCCTAAGGCTGAAAAACAAAACCAGGGCTGTGCAGTGCTATGATACAGAGAGGTGGGTACATCAGGTGGCACTGTATGGGGGGGGGGGGGCGGCATAAGCAGCAAAATCAAAATACAGTTTGAACCATTCAATAATTTAAAATCTGTATGCAACGCTTTAAGTGGTGGCATTTCAAAGACTTGCAACATACTGCAAAAATCTACTGCGGGGGTCCTGAACAAAACAACCTGATCTTTGGGTGTGAAACCAAACTCTTGAGCTGGTAAATCAGAGCACTCTACAACATGATATCCTAGCTTATCCTATTGTTCTATCTTGGGAAGAGAAATCATTTCTTACCAGGCAGTGAGATAAATCCAGCCTTTCAATCTGCTTACTCTGCTGTGCAAACTTGAGTAAACCTAAATCTGTGATATTATTGTTCTCAGACAGAACCACATCTTGTAGTCTGGAGTTGCTGCCAAGTGCAGCGAGGCCCTGCAATAGAAGATATATCATTAACATACCACCTGAGAATATCAGCTGCATGAGAAGAGCAGAGATCTGGGCTGACACAACAGATGGAAAACATAAATTGTGGTTATGAGGGAAATCTAGACAGGCTATCAATCAGATAATAGAGACAAACATGCAGAAGAAAAGGGTACAAGGAGAAGAGGAAGAAAAGAGTACAAGGAGAAGAGAAAGAAAAAAAAAAGAAGAAGCAAGGAAGAAGACTAGTAAAAAGTGCCCCGTTCTTTCAAACACCAGGGAAAGCTACTACAACCGTCTCTAAAAGTTTCTAACTCATTCTGTGGGCTTCAGGAACAGCTGCAGAGAACTTACACTATCACACCTTCACAAGATTGGCACTGGGCTACCAGGATTAGACAGCTCAGCAGCATTGGGAATGACAACAATGGTCTACAAGTGGATGGGCATGACATGATTAAGAAATAATTAGTAATTTATTACTGTGTCTGATCATTTCCTATTCTCCTCAATGTACATATTATTTGTCCATTTACTTGTATTCTGAATCATAATTTTTATTATTTTTGGGTGCATATTTATAGTCGTACACTGTCAAAAGCCTAATAAGAAATTATGGTGGCTTTGTATTATTTTTTAAGTTTCTTATTTTATTTGTAACATTTGCTTTGCACCATTTGATTTGCAATCAAAGCAACAGGACTATCTAGTTGAGTGACTTGAATGTCAGACTCCCACTGAGGAGACCTGGATTTGAATCCCTGATAGGATTATGGATTGTGTGTGTGTGTGTGGGGGGGGGGGAGAGAATTCAACCCTAACCTGCTCTAGCCAGGCGGCCTATCCTCAGGCTCAATACACCCTACACTGCAAGGTATTTTAGGCAGTAATGACAGATTTGCAATACACCCTTTACTGAGGACAATCTAAAATTCACCTGTTAAGTCATAAGCATATCCATGTTTCAGTTTTTGTTGTACTCATAAACAAAGTAATTTCATAATCAGTTCTTCTAAAGGGGTAATATGAATTCTTGTAAACTAGGTCAGGAGATTTTGAGGATGGGTTGATCATTTCCATTCCTTGTTGCCTTTCTTTAATTTCAGATAAATCCCTGATACACATTTAACCAGGCTGGTTTGAGCCTAGTGTTGTATATGATTGGGACAAGATATCTTCTAAGCAGGGATTTGAACTAATCCCCTGAAATGTGTGTCAGTGCACTATCCACAATGCTACCAATACATATAGTCAAGACAAACATGCTGACCTGATCTCCACAGTTGCACCCACTGACATCCAGGGCTACCAGGCTATGCATCTGACCCAGGAGCTCGATGCCCGCTTCACTGATATGTTCACAGAAATTCACGTTCAGGTACGTCAGATTGTGACATCTGCAACATAGTAATGATGATATAGATTACATCTACAGAACAGAAGTGTAGAAATAATTTACATCTGATTAAAACAACATAAAAGTAAGACATAAACAAAACATCAAGTAAGCCTGCTTACATGCCATTAAATCACATTGAGACAACATTGTTATACCCATAATTTCATTGGCCAAATGGCACTTAAAGGCAATGATGTTAGTATGCCCATAGTTATTTCCCCACAGAGGAATCTGGTGACTGTTTGATAAGACTGGGTCAGCCTCAGAAATAGCTAACAACTTTGCTAATCAGACAGCCAGAATAAATTAACTTTTCTGAATGTACATATCTACAACCGTCATTCAAAGTTAACAAGTAAAATTGGCTAAAGCTAACATGTCTACCTGCAATGTAAAAGAAACCAAGGTCGATTCTAGCCATTATTATACAACTAATGCATTGATTGATTGATTGATTTAGGAACCGACATCACAGCATTCGGGCATTCCATAAGCGCTCCGTCCCATCCTCAGCAGCCAGCGAAGAGTTCCAACACCAATAGTTCCAGTAGCAATCTGATTATATGTCCGTCTCGCCTTTCCTCTGAGCGTCGAGCGTCGGCCAGATCCCCTCGTCACTCCTCGCTGCCTCATTCTTGCCAGACTATGGTGATCCATTTGCTCCTCCGAGGTGTACACGTGCTCCCACAAGGCCGCAACCACGTCTGCCTTGTCATGCATCAATACTCCACCAAGTTTTGCCGAGCCAGCCAATCTGTCCGCCTGTTTCATTCCCCAGCACACCGGCATGCCCTGGAGAAAAGATCCAGGTGATGCTTGCCACCCGTGACCTCCGAAGCGAAGCAAGCCACTCTGCACGAAGCCTGCCTGTCCTCACCCTCCTCAGCATGCTTTCTGAGTCAGTTACAATCACGATGTGTGTATGTATCTGTTCTCCATCCAGCAGGAAAGCTGCACTGACCGCCTCCACCTCCATTCTTAAGCTAGATGTTGTGGTATCATATGCCAGGCTCTCCTTGCACCAAACGTCGACCATTAGCTTTTGCTAAGAATCCCA
This sequence comes from Cepaea nemoralis, assembly GCA_014155875.1. NCBI lineage: Eukaryota > Metazoa > Mollusca > Gastropoda > Stylommatophora > Helicidae > Cepaea > Cepaea nemoralis. The sequence continues at coordinate 320,382 of JACEFZ010019818.1, forward strand.
GGCACTTCTCCTACCTCTCAACACCGAACCATCTGTGTAGATAATCACATCACCCGAGCGAGCATTATCCTGGAATTAGTTGCTGGATTTCCACTTCCTGTGGCTCCTGCTGGCCACTCTCCTGCACTCCCGGCTCAATGTGATTATAACTCTGCACAAGTCTGACTGCTCCGCTGGCACTCTGACCCACTCCTCTCCTCGCCTAATGTTCTCCAAGACAACTAATGGATATTTTTGGGAAAACAATGACAATTAATGACGTTATACTCCTCCTCTGAAATTGCAGGTTAAAGTTAGTTGCATATCCTTTACAGGACGTCACATTTGACCCCAGCATTTTTTGCTATTTGTGATCTCTTGGCAAGTTTATGTTCAGTAGTTTGCCATTGCGGTTTGAATGACTGGCACCCATACCATTTCATAAAAATCTAATGCAACGTGGTCTGCTGCCAAATCACCCGCTGATGTGTTTCAAGCATGGTATGTGTGTATTGTTGTGCACGTAAAAAATTCCTTGGCAGTTGGAAATCGAAAAAGAGTAGCCTAACGGCGCTGCCCGGGCAAAATTTTAAGTTAAAAATCTATCCAAAGTATTTAGAGGATCCTCGCTGGTGCTACGGAGTTCGTGCACTGAGCTGAGATTCTCCAGACTCAGGCTTGAGTGAGGAGTAGAACGGAGCACTTATATGTTACACCCCTGTGACATGATGTTGATACGTCGACTAAACTAAACTATGCAGGATTATGAACTGCGTCCATAACTAATTCGCCACAGAGCCGAATGTCTATTTGTAGGTAGTGAGATTAAATGTGTACCATCATTAGATTACGATGAAAAATAGTACACACAACATGTTAAAAGCATCCCTGTAATTCTAAAGTCAGAGTGAGTTTGCCTGATGGTAATAGGGAAAGCTAACCCACAAGCAAAAAATCAGCCCAGTGCAGTAGAAGTGGTAGCGAGTGTCTGGATTATGCTTAAGTTGAAAGCGAGTGAATGCAAAAGCAAAAAGCATTCCTTTATAGTCAGACACAATATAGAGTAGATAAAGTATGCTGCTCATAACATTACAACTAAAAATATCCATCCATTACAAGAGCATATTTTAGAATCTGTTATTCTTGTATTCATTCATTCATTCATTCAGTAGCATGTCCTTTGCAGAACCTCGCTCCCATAACAACCTTCCGGAAAACCTCTCGATCATAAGCAAGATGTCCCGCGTCCGATACACCCATCTGGAGATCATCCGCCACATCCTGCACCCATCTTCTCTTTGGCCTTCCTCTTCCTCTCTTCCCAGGCATATATCCCTCCATTATTGTTCTCTCCAAACTTTCGTGATGTTTCAAGTGACCAAAATATTTAAATTTTCTTTGTTTTATCGTTTTTAATAGCCAACCTTCTTCAATATTCAGCTCTTGAAGTATTGATGCATTTGTTCTTTTCTTTACCCAAGATATTCTTAGAACTCGTCTATAACATTTATATTCAAAGGCATTTATGCGCTGCTCAGCTTGTTTAGTAAGTGTCCAGGTCTCACAGGCGTATGTTGCAATGGGAAAGATGCATGCTCTTAAAAATCTAATTTTTGTAGTTCTGTCTGTCCCATTCCATAATTTATTCAGTTGTTTTAGTCTTTGAAGAGCAATTGATAGTCGTCGTTTAATTTCTTTCATTGTGTCACCGTTGTTGGTAATCAATGACCCAAGATATTCAAAATTTTCCACCACCTCCAATTTTTCCTCATTAACATATATTTCTTTCTCCATAGTGGTTTTATCTGTATGCATTATCTTTGTTTTTGCAATGTTAAGATACAAGTTGTGATTTTCACTATTCAATTGGGTTGAGGCTATTAGGTTTTCTATACCAGTCTGTGTTGTGGATAGCAATACTGTATCATCAGCATACCAAATCTCTGGTATGTCAAGACCACCGATATTTACGGCATCATATCTTACATTTCTCAATATATTTTCGGCATACAGGTTAAACAAATAGGGGGACAGCACACATCCTTGACGGACTCCTTGCTTGATGTCAAACCAATCTGATGTCTCGCCATCAATTCTAACCGCTGCTTGTTGGTCTAGATAGAGCATTTTTATGAGTTGTATTACATGTGGTGGAAAGCTATTCTTGTATACACGTTTGAATTCTTATATTCACACACTAGAATTCCTGTATTCACACACTGGAATTCTTGTACCCACACATTAGAATTCTTGTACTCACACATTGGAATTCTTGACAGTGATAAGATTGTGCACTGTGCTAAGATTCTGCTTGTGTGGTCTATGGGAGGTGACTAAAGCATTAAATGACTGTATAATGATATGGCCACTGAAGACCAAATGAAAACAAACTCTAAGCGATATATTCTTCATCAATGCTCTTACCTCTTGTGTAAACTAACCATGGCCAGATCCCCCACTCGGACACAGTTTGTCAGGTTTAACTCTCTCAAGTTGGCGGCAGCTGATCCCTCTACCAGGTGCCTTACACCTGTGTCACTGATTCTACAAGATTACAGTAAAGATCTATAACAGGGAAACAGATAGAATTATCAGGACTCTGCAGTTATCTACGTAATCTTATATGTTAATGAAGTTAATGTTGCTGATACTCGTATGCTGCATCCAGCTGTTTAAGCTGTCCATATACATTTTGGACTATCCTCATGTGCTTCTGTCCAGCAACATTTCCCTGGCAACAGTAAGGGACCTTCTTTACATGCCAAGAGGCATACTCAGTATATGGTGCTAGCTCCGTATTTTTAATTGACCAATCAGCACTCAATGGAATTGAGGTCAATATCATCACTGGTAATTTCTCTCTCACATTCATGCATGCATGAATGCACAACGCACATGTGTTGCATGCACATGTATATACATACTCACATAATCTTAACTTGTCAAACCAGTAAAAACATGTGAAACATAAATTCACAACCACTCTGAAAGATGTGCAAATTCACAATTCTGAAGAATGCAACTGAAGAATGTAATTAATTGCAGGTGAAGAAATATCCTCAACTGCAACTGCTGCTTAAAGATCATACGAACATAGAAAAAATGGGACATAACTGCAAGTCACCTGACACAATCTGCAATATTGAGAACCACCAGATGCCTGCAGCCAGACAGAGACTTGAGTGTAGCATCTGTCAGACGTGGACAATCAGTCAGATAGAGATGTCGAAGTTTGGGGCACATTTTACCCAGCAACTTCAAGCTGGCGTCTGAGACCCTGTGGTTACCTGGCCGAGGAGTAAACATGCTGAACACTTTTTGTACAACACTAAATCTAAAACAGGATGACAATTATGAGGGGAAGTCAATATGTAAGTCACAAATGGCTGTAGAAAAATAACTAAATGTGATAACAACTTGAAACCAGTTTATTTTTATACACACATTGTCCTTTTATTTCTCAACAAAATTTCCACTATCACTGATGCTCTTATCCAATTGTTTTATAAGTCCTCCAAAACTGGCTGCATAGAACTGCATGCTCTGTTTTCTAAACCATGTTTTCCTTTCACATTCAACATCGGCGTCATTTGTGAAATGTCTCCAGCCAAGGTGTGTTTTCAGTGGACCAAAAGGATGGAAGTCGCTAGGGGCTAAGTCAGGCTGTAAGGTGGATGTTCCAGAACTTTCCACCTTGTTTAATTTTCTCCTGAGTTAATCAAGCCGTATGTAGTCTGTCATTGTCATGAAGAAGCAACACTCCTCTAGTCAGCAGTCCTAGACGTTTTCTTTGAATTGCATCATGAAGCATCGATAGAACTTCACAGTACGATTCAGAATTCACATTGTCACCTTTCTTCTTGAAATTGGTTAAAAGCACTACTTGAAAATTCCAGAACACTGTCAGCATAACCTTCCCAGATCAGATTTCATCAACAATTTTAGAGCGTCCATGAGCAAATTTTTCTACCCAGCTATGCACTGCTTTACGGGACAAACATTTGTCAGCATAAACAGGAAGCATTTCCTTATGAATGTCCTTTGCAAGCAGTCCTTTTGCCCACAAAAAACACACAACAGCATGTTGCTCTTTGGTTGTACACTCCGTAAGTACAGTCGCCATTTTGTTTATGCGCTGTGCATGTGCATGAGACACCTAGTGCCACCTGATGAACGGGAATATAAAGTTCAATGTTGCTGAGACCTAATGACACCTGTAGAAGACACCAACTACATTTACCTGCCATCCCACAGAACTGTGTGGCTTACTTATTGACTCGCCCTCGTATTTTCAATACTAATATGTCTGCCTGTCAGCTTGGTGGTCATGCATTAGAATCCCCATCAAGGTGGATTTTTAAAGAAAATTGACCCGCATTCGCAGGTTGACCCAGCCTAAAATGGCTACCAGCAAATTTTCTGGGAAGTAAAGGTAGCTGGCTTGATCTGACCACAGCACCCATCTAGTCCAGTCTATTCAAATGTAGGGCTAGCATCATATTCACAATACAACTCAAGCATGAACAAGTGTTGTTTAATTTGTATAAATGTACCTTCTGTGGTGTTTGTTCATGTCTTAAAATATGACCAAACCATGAAAACCTTCACTTTTGTATTACTCAGAGAGGTTTTCTTAACTCAATTATATTTTTAAGAATTTGTTAATTTCTCATTTCAGTCAATTATCAATATTAGTAACCCATTCTCTTTGCAGGCTACATATTTTCAAGAAATTTGCATTACTATGTTGATCTTTCCAAGTTGTTTTTATTACTCTTGTATACAGTCACATTGCTGCAACCTATAATTAATTTCTCACTAATCTTCTAATCATCCCTGATGTACTTCCATACATTAGGATTGGTTCTATATACACTTAAAAATTATCTGTTTCACCTTCATTGACAAAGAACTGTTGTGTAAAATACTCTTCATTTTTAGGAATGCTGTATTTGTTAAAGCTATTGTACATTTCACCTCTTAAATGCATCACCTGTTCATAGTTATCACGATGCCCAGACACTTGAACTAACTGATTTTGCTTTAGAATTTTGATATTTTCTAATATGTTATATGCTGGAGTATATGTCAAAGAACATTTCGAGCCAAAATAGGCCTTATCAGCCATCTTAGAACTCATGGCTCCATACTTTCAACCCCACTGGATGAAATGAATGGTCATCATCATTCTTGATGGACAACCAACAAACACATATACTGGAGTAATTATTTTCTTTGTAGTTGCCATTATTTCAGTATTTCTGCTATTTAGATTTAAGCATTATTTTCACTACCAATTGCAATTGTTTTCACCATATCATTTTTCCACAGATATTGAAACATTTCATTGTGGTAAAGGTGGCATGAGTATACAACACATGCAGCAAATGAATAAAGGTGTAATATTTACTAAACTGCCAAATATCTTACCATACATTTTTAAAACTTGCAGACTTTTATTTTGTGCCAACTTTTTCAAGGATTCATCTGTCAGAAGTGGGCACCCCAGCAAGGATACTGTATGTATTTTCACACACTTTTCTGCCACCACCTAAGACCAAAAATTGCTCATAATTAGGTAAACTGCAAAACATCTTGTTTAACTTTTGCATAACATTTCTTATTATTTTATTCAGGGCATGTTTCCTCTTATATTTTAGCAAAGACACATCAGTTTCTAACATTGATAACATCATCACCATTATCATCAAGTCTCTTGCCAACTAGCTTGAGTAATAATTTCTGTTCAAAATTGACATTCTGTAACACTATGTATGTATCAATTCACATACCAATTGCCAATATCTATTGCCTTTCCCATGAAATTTAAAAGTTGTTCAGTGGACCTATCAGTAAATCTACAGATGTGAAAGCCTGCTAGACTACAAGTGGTGAAGCCTGTTTCGAGGACCAGCACCAGGAGATGAAGTACGGACCCATTTAGCTCTGGTTCACTGACCCTGACATAAGCTACATCACCATATGCCCTGCCAACTGAGGTTGGTGTTCATGCATCTCCACAGATCTCGGTCTTTAGTGTTATGGACAAATCCTATAGATGACATTCCTCTATGCCGCCATTTCAGTCCAGCCTCCATAATTTCACTTGGTCTATCTCTTCTGTTACTGATCTTTCCAGTCGTCATAATTGTCTTCAACGCCTCTCTTCTCATTATATGACCAAAGAATGCTGTTTGTCTCTCTCTCTCTTATTGTTGTATATAATGTTCTACTCTCATTAGTCTCTTTCAGGCAATCATTACTCTGGCTCCAAGATGTTCACAATATTCATCTTAGGAACTGTTACCTCCAAGCTCCTCCTAATTTGCTTGCTCAAATTCCATGATTCACTGAAATATAAAAAACAGGTTTTAAAATAACATTTCAGTACTCTCCTTCTGATACTCAATGAAAGGATAGTTTTTATTTTCTTAAATGCAGCTTCTGCTCGGCCTAGTCTGCTCTTAATCTCTGTCACTCGTCTTCTTTTTCTTCTAATTATTCATCTTCTTCAGTGCTCAATGTTTGCTAAGCATCTGTTCCAGCCTGGGTTACAAACAGTGTGGTTCACTTGAGGTCATCACCAGTCTTAGAGAGTTTGCCCCGAAAGGTCACTCCTGTGGGCCAGATTTCCTTCTTCTGTTTGCCAAAGTCTGGGCATAGTAGAACATGTTTTAGGGTTAGCTTCAGTCCTACACATCTGCAAGTGGCAGAGTCAGTGAGACCCACTCAGTGAAGATGTGCTCTGAGTCTACAATGTCTTCTTCTGAGTCTGAAGATTCTGCCGTAGGCTGACCTGTGCCTGTTGCAGCTCTCAAGGCCTCCTAACTCTGTTCCTCCCTTCTTGTTCCATCATCTATGGAAATGAGCAATTGAAGAGCGCCAGGAAATACAATGGGAAGTCAAGACAGCCAGCGCAATACTGTACTACTGTACTCCTACTACTGTAGGAGTCTTCACAATGAGTTTGCTGCATGGACAATCAACATCACTATATCATATCATCTCATCTAGTTCCTCTTCTATCTTGTGGTGTCTAGGTAAAGTATAAACAACGGGACACTGCCGGTTTATGGGCTTCATGTATCGATATTCCCATGGAAATCATTATATTATCATTAATTCAGTTCTTTGTCACCAATTCCAATTACTAATTCCCAGTTCTTCATCATTAATCCCCAGTTCTTCATCACTAATTCCCAGTTCTCCATCACCAATCCTTCATCACCAGTCCCCAGCCTTCATCACCAGTCCCCAGTTCTTAAAGTCATATGCAAGAGAACAACTAGATCTGATGGAGTTAAACAACATACAAATGTATGAAGAGTTCACAAGTTACGTACCTGTAAAATCATGGGAACATAATACCATTTATTATAAAGGGAAATAACTCACAACATTTTATCTAATAAATTAATTAGATAAAATATTTATTAAATGTCATAGATAAAGAAGCTAATCCATCAAAATTAACAAAATAATTTGCCAATCTAAAGTTAAAAATGAGTTAATTACACAAAGGTGTATACAACATATTTTCTACCATGATACATACAATGTATCAACACTGCAATTTACTTGCACAATATTTACTTATACAACTGAACTGACGCCCAGACATTGTCACTCTTGTTTCTCTTCACAACGCATACATCCTTCGCCTTTTACACAGCACAAAACAGCACAGGGGATCCCAAAAAAAAAAACTCACATAAGCATCACTTTAAATGTGGGCCCGGTGGACCACTGTGGGCAATAGCTCACAGTGGGACTAAGGGTCCACGCCAAAAACAGGGGAGGCGGGGAACCAGCTAGTCTGGGATGACCGCCAAACCCAAAAAAAAAAAAAAATTTACACAGCACAGCTGGTGGCATTGTTTCTTAGATGGGGAGCTGCTGTTTAATTCTCCAGCAGATGATTCTCCGGCATACCATGCAATAAAGGAACTGGTCTTTGCTTCAGTGTGTTGCCAGGTGACAAGCCACCCCCAAGCCTGGAAAACATGTTGAAAGAACTGGAGTCTGATATTGAGGGTTGTAAACATGCTGGCCATGGAAATCTTATAGGATGGGCCCAACAGGTGGAGTCTGACACATGTGCGGCTTGTTCACTAGCGTGTGAAAATGGAGGTCAGTGCTCAAATTCAACAGGCACAGAGCAATGCTTATGTCCAAATGGCTTTACTGGAGCTAAATGTGAACAAAATTTTCCAGAAGTTGTGCGTGTACTCCATCAACTAGTCTCAATGGTGGACAGTGCAGTGAGCAGAGTGGAGCAGCTGAGTGTTTGTGTCCCAATGGCTTCACTGGCCCCCGATGTGAACAGGAAGTGCGCAACACGGATCCTTGTGCAGCATCCAACCTGCAGTGTCTCAATGGAGGCCAGTGTTCCAGTGCTACAGGCGTAACTCAGTGTCTCTGCCCCACAGGATTCACAGGCACTACTTGTCAGACACCACTCACAAAAACAGGAGCATGTAAGACATCTGGCCTTGTCTGTAAGAATGGTGGTCTTTGTCAGGACTCATGTGGCACTGCCTCTTGTCTGTAAGAAAGGTGGTCTTTGTCAGGACTCATGTGGCACTGCCTCTTGTCTGTAAGAATGGTGGTCTTTGTCAGGACTCATGTGGCACTGCCTCTTGTCTGTGTGCACCTGGCTGTACTGGTCAGCACTGTGAATCTCAAGACGATCTCTGCAGTACTGTGCCTTGTTTTAATGGTGGCACCTGCCATCAGCAAACAACAGGAGAACTTTCATGTAATTGTTCTGATGGATTTGGTGGCCAGTTCTGTGAGATAAAGATTGACTGCTCCAGCGTTGTGTGTCTCAACGGTGGTACGTGTGACATTGTCAACAATACAGCTGGCTGTCTGTGTCTGCCCGGCACAAGCGGAAGCCATTGTCAAAACAAACAGGCTTGTGAAGCTGATGGTTCTCCTTGTCTGTGCTTGTACATTTGGCAGGAGTGGCACCACATGTGAGAAAAAACTTCGAGCTGGTCAGCCCAATTCACACGCAGGAAAGGGCTGGGAGAAGTTCACAGATGCCACTATTCCCCCGGGAAGGTTAACCCGGTCAACAAACGCCCGCAGAAGTCGGATGTGTCGGCCTAACGGCGCAAGAACGCAGCTCTGCTGTAAACAGGCACAACGCAGTCACATCCGAAATAAAACTCCGGATGAACGAAGAAGAAGAAGAAGAAGAAGATGCCACTATTCAGTGCCTGAACTCAAACCTCAAGGGGCTGGTATTTTTGTTGTGGGGAGCCTATGCACAGAAGAAAGGAGCCTGTATTGATAAGAAAAAACACCATATACTGACAGCAGTTCATCCATCTCCACTTTCTGCCCACCGAGGATTTTTTGGCTGTTTTTTCTCACTGCAATGAATTGTTGACAGTGGAGGGCAAGGAACCAATCGACTGGAAACATCTCCCAGAGATGTAAATATTATAAACTCATTCAAATTGTTTAATATTTTTAGATGTTCACTTTCAAGGATAGAAATATAACATTTTAATATTTCTAATCTTTTATGTCAGTTGTTTATATACATACTTCTATGATTTCCTTGGTTGACATTTTTGTAATTACTGAATGACAATGTGTCACCATAATTTTTAATAGCAGCATTTTTTATAAATGTTGAAGTTGGAGTATGTTTTATGCTATTGCTAAACTGGGTTACTGGTAATTCTGTGCTGAGTACAAACTAATGATTAATGAGAGTCATCAAGAGGATGGGTGAGTATGCCAGGAGAAAGATGTGAGAAAAATTGCAAGTCATTAGGTGTGATCATCTTTATTACACAATAAAAAACATTTAAGTAAGACTGGGCATTATTTTTTTTTAGCAGTCTGATTACGTTGCTGATGAAACAGATGTTTGCGACTCAGATAATAGTAACTGCTAAGAAAGAAACTCATAAGTTGCTCATGCATGAACGTATATGAATAGGACTGCAAATCATTTTATTTTAAACTGGATATGTCCTAATTTTTCATATGCCAAGGAATGTTCAGAAGGAATTTTTAAGATTTTGAACATGTCTGAAATTTTTACTCTTAAAATTGGAAAATCTCCCAATATAAGGCATTGATAAAATTTAAAAGGCATAGATCAACCGGCATTGAAGAAGTTGTGAAGTCCCAGCAGAAGTATGTAAGCTTTTTGGTGTTTTTGTGTTTCTGCTGATGCCAGTAACCACGGGTCTCTGAATTTGTGTTCAGGATTTTGAATGGAGAGATGTTGGCTCTAAGGTAAAACTAACAGAGTTAAATAGCTAGGCACATGAGACAGCAGGCACTATTTCTGGCTTTGTTTTTGAACATGGTTGAAAAGTGGTCTGAGTAAGAAATGTGTTGTTTACTGAGGAAAGTTGCATTAAAGGAATATATTTTTTTATTGCATGTAAGTACACTGAGAAATATGAAAGATGTGTTGTTTTTTTTAAATTCATACCAAAAGTATGTCTTTCAGGTGTATTTTATTCATGTTTAAGATATTTAAACAATCTAAATTAGAATGGTTAGAGTGAATTGCTAATTTAAGAAATCAGACATTTGGTTAAATTATTAAACAAGTTATCAGTGTATTGTGGTAAACTATTCATTCAGGGGAAGGTCATTTCTAAAAGATCATAAGGTAATGTAAATGTGTGGTTTTGGTATTGTAGGGAAAGTCATCCTCGAGAGATCTCATTTTTTGACCCAGGCCTTCTCATTTTCTGGGTGAGACATGTTGCCGGAGTAGTATAATTTTAGCTGAAGGAAGAAAAGAATCAGCGTTTAGAATATTCAATAGTTTTTTCCTTATCACACAGGCAGCGTTATTTTAGATGTATTGCTATGTCAGTTTGGAAAATAATCATTTTCTCTTCATTTTATGCAGATCTTAACTGGTCAGAATGTTTCATTTTAATTATGAACAGCTCTGAAGAAAAGACAAGCTTCAGCAGGCACATAAAATACAATAAGTTCCTTGGTTACACAGGGAAAGATGCTGGTGTAGATTGACATGTTTGTCAAAGGCATATTGTCTTCCAACTAAATATTTTTCTTTTATAATAATTTTATATCAAGAAGTATTTTTTTCAACGCCAAGGCATTATTTTGATGGTTATATAATCTTGATATTACCATCCATTTGTAAGTTGTGTATGTGTTGCAATAAAATATTCTCATTATTTAAAAAAAAAAAATTTTACACGTCATTGTGGCTTCCACTTCTGCTGGAACAGATACTTTTATCCTCATCATATCATTGGTATACAACGTATCAATTATTGCTCTTTCTAAATGCCGTGAAAAAGTTTATTCATGCGGTCATTACTTGGATCACACCTCACAGATCACAACGTATAAATTGTTCTTTGTGCCAAAAACCTATACTGTGTGAAATTCATTATACACGGAGTTACGTATTAGAAAGAAAGTTTGTTATTCAAGTCTGTTATTCTAAAGGATATTGATAGAAAATGACAAGTTCATCTCTAACACTGACGTCGGATGTGCTCAACGGAAACCTGCTCCACTGCTCAGGTACAATTGTTGTGTCTCTCTCCGGCCCTGGAGCCGCAGCCAAGTCGACGCCAGCGTTCATAGCTAGCGCACTCGCTGGACTGGCTGGCGTGCCGCTAGGCGCAAATAGCCAGTCTACACAGGTATGAGTCACCGACACGGTGGTTCGTGACTTTAACAGAAGATGTGCATGTCAAACTGTACGATAAGCTACATCGGGTACAGTTACAAGTACCGAATTCGGACATCAATATTTGTCTGGAGCATGTAGACAAAGAAAGGCAAAAACTTACTTTGCATTGGATCCCAGCGGCAATGAAGATAGAGGGTGTTAAGGCAATCACCGTACATGCCACGGGGGACCCGAATGTGGAGGTATTTCCACTAAAAAACTTTGGAGGTAAATGGGGAGCCTTTTGTAACCTCGTCCAGGACATCCCCCATTACATAAATCTAAACATAACAGGGGTTACCAAAAACACTCACAACATTCTGATAACATTGCCCAGCAGGAGAACTGCTTGTCATGTGTGTGGTATGGACGACCACTGGTCCAACAAATGTCCAGCCAAACATACAAACAAGCCTGTTGTGGCACAAGAAGATGTAATAAATTTTCCACCTCTGAGAAGGCAAGGACCAGCACAACATCAACAAAACGAACAACACGGAAAACAATTTGAACAACAGCCCACACAACAAGAACATCAACAACCGGATACGCCAACAGACAATCAAGAAAACTACATTCTGGAAACGCAAACAGAAGAACCCTTTACAACTGTTTACCACTCCAAAACCAGAAAAAGACAACTACGAGGATTAAGTCCAAACTCAACAAGCAGTACTAAGGAAGAAGAAGAAGAAAACTCACCAAACAAATCAACGCCAAAAAAAGAAGGAAAGACAAACCAAAAATACTGACGAAACCATCAGCAACGACACCATTGATGATAAAACTAAATCAGAATTGACATCTAAGAACACTACTGGCACTGACACTGAAACCGAAGAAGATGGCCTACAGTTTCAACATCTACAATCAGATCACGTCTGCACCAAGACAACAAGGAAAAATAACTATCTCAGCTAGACTACCTCGTTCGTATCTTATTTCTTATTACTGTTAGTCAACAATATAATTTGCTTGTTTTGATTAATTTATGATGACTAATGATATTGTTATTATTAGTCTGAACATTTCAGGTTTACGCACAAAACAAAAACACATCATCACACTCATACACAAATAAAAACCCGATTTCATTCTCCTACAAGAAACAAACATATGCGAACACACACATGCAAAGCAAATCACTACACAATTAGGGCTCAGACACTCATGCTTCAGCCTGTCGACACATCGTACAGGTTCTGGAACTGCTATACTGCAGACTTCAGATAAATGGGAAATTACTGGCACACACAAGGACGACCAAAGAGACATTACTATCATACACATTAGAAACAACACATACACACACGCTTTAGTCAACATACATGCCCCAGCAAATTCAACACCCGCATCACACGCCTGTGATCCGGGGCTTGTTTCCGAATCCGGTCAGGGATATGCACTACTGACAAGCTCAAACGAGGGCAAAACTCGAGCATAGTGCTTCCATATTGACGTGGATAGGCCTTAGGTTCATACCAGAATACGATCAGCGTTGCCAGTAGTGGGTTGTGCTCAATATTTAAAATTCAAATCCCGAAATAACCAAATAAATCAATATGCGTTTCTGCCAATCTTATATTTGCTGTCATGTTCTGGTCTGTAGATTTTGTTTTCTATTCTCCAATTAATCTTCATTGATTGCTTTAGTAGTGTGTTTAATCTCATTAAAGCTCTGGGAAGGATAAGACTGCTCGAAGTTCCCTGCAGCCATTGCTAACTCATCTGTTTTATTTCCTTTCCACAGCGATACCACATTGGGCTGATATGCATTTATTGCAAGACTAGTTCTTCTCTTATAGACAGCATTCTAACGTCTTTTATTCTATGGATGAAGTTGTATTCTTTGAGCATGAGATGGCTTGGAGGACTGACTTTGAGTCTATGAAGACAGTGAGGTTTTGCATGAGTTATGCTTGACTATTTAAGGTCTGTACAGCTGGTGGGGGGGGGGGGGGGGGGGTATACATGGTGAAGTAGTTAAGCTGCCTGCCTCATGCTCCGAAGGTTGTGGGTTCATTTCCAGACTATGTTCTTCATTGTTCACAAATGCAATTTTCTGAGAGACACATGGGGGTTGTCGCTGGAGTTATGGAGTGTATGCTCTGTGGAATGTTTTTGGCAATGCTTTTTGGTGCAATGAAGTCAGTCTTCTTGCCTTTGAACCGATGTTTTAAACAGCTGTAGAAAGAGCTTCTGCCTCTGCTCTGAACTTAGTACAGATTTCTCCTGCTGCCGGATGTAAACATCTCAGAGTTTCCGTTTGGATGTGTCCAGATGTTAGATGAATACTTTTCCCTGAATGTGTGAAGTGAAACAACTATTATTGGAGGTTATTTCAGGGAATCAATGACTGTACTTGATAAATCTATGCAGATTGTACATGGTTCTGGTGTGAGAGCACCCCACTTCGATATATCAGTTTGTAGTATTTCTGTATGTTGTCTGAAGGTTCTATGCAACATGATTTAGACTTTTCCTTAGTAGTCTGTTTTTGGTTCTCTCTTGAAATTTATAGTGAAACAGATGATTCTGAAGAATTTTAAGCTCTGCAAAATGTGTGAGAGTTTTATACTATCTGCGAAATCCGAGGGGCTTCAAGACTTTTATGGGGGTGCTTCTCATTGCTCTGAGCATTATTCTTAATCCAATATTTTGGACTTTGTCTAGTTTTTCCAGATTTATATTTGCTGCTGTAGTTTGGCTTTCAGGTGAGTCTAGTTTCTAGGATAACATTAAAAAAAATTGGGTGCATCTACCTTGGAATGCATCTTCCATCTTGACATAAGCAGCCGCATTATTATAAACTGACTACAATCATCTCTCTTGCTACAGAATTGGCAAGCACTAATCCTATAGAACCTCATGCCACAGTGGGCTGATATCCATTGCAAGACTAGTTCTGCTCTCGTAGACAGCATTCTAATGTTCTCCTGTTCTAAGGGACTAAGAGTAATAACAAAATTGTACCATTAAACATTCATCCATCAGTGTTGGAAATTCATTGATGATTAGGCTTTGAAGATTTGGACAGCCATTGGCCAGGTGCTGGAATCCTTGTGTGGTTACCTAAAAGACATTTTAAAAGTAAAAATAGTTTCATGGGGAAAATGTAAACCAACAGTATGAGACAAATTTAATCTTTTAAAATAAGCTAAACATTTCTTTAAAACATCTGAACAATTAGTATGTGTACAACTTTTGCAGTTATTTCATTTTTCAAGATCTAAATGTTTAGATTTTCATCTGCAAATGTAAACATGGCAATAATAAGTTAGGATTTGTGGGAGCTTTAGCAGCACAGTGGCTAGTGCACTTGCTGGCTGGTTCAATTGTCATGTGCTTGAATGTTTTCATTGACCTGGTCTCTTGTGGAGTCTAAAGTGAATACATTTTCTGGGCAGTCTCAACATATTGGGCTGTTACCATATACTCAATATGCCACATGGCAGGAAAAGGGGTCCTTTATCTTTACTCACTAAATTAGGCATCAACTAATTACAAAATTATAGAAAAAATAGCCAGTCTCCGTGGCGATGGCGTTGCGGACGCAATTCATAATGCTGCTTACCCGCGTTTGAAACACAGTGGCGACCGCTTTGGCAGCAGACTGTGTTGCGCTGGTTTTAACGTGTTGGTATGGGAGCTGGTCGTTCAGAAAGCAGTGGCAAACTACTGAACGTAAAAAACTTGTCAGGACATCAACAATGGCAGTAAAATGCTGGTGTTGACTGCAACGTCCAGTAAGGGATATGCAACATTAAAAAAAAAGACCTACAAAAATCTGACTAGATTGCAATCATACCTGTAGGCAGCCAGAAATGTCCAGATATTGCAGTTTCTCATGGCTCATGCCTGTTGACAGATACAAAAGCCCATTGTCTGTGAATTTTCTACAGAAGGCCAGGCTCAAGTATTGAAGATTCATGCAGTTTCTGAATGAGAATGAGATAAATGTTGATTAGCATAGCACATGCAAACATTTTCAAATACACTTTTCAAATAAAGATTTGTAAAACTTAGTTTTCAGAAGAAAAAACAACAATGAGTTATTTGTCATGAGACTTCAATTATTAATATGTAAATGTACTTGCCTTTATTCAGTGCCCACAACCCATGCTTTTATCATTTCAAAGTGTAGATCAAGTTACAATATCAATGAAAAGACTGCTTGCAAAGTAATCTCCCTCTCTCTCTCTCTCTCTCTCTCTCTCTCTCTCTCTCTCTCTCTCTCTCTCTCTCTCTCTCTCTCTCTCTGTGTGTGTCTCTCTCTCTTTCTCTCTCTCCATTCATCCACCCAGCCCAACCAACCTGACCTATCCATCCATCCATCCAATCCATCCATCTGTCTGTCTATATGTGAACTTGAATGTAGTCGTCAATTCAACTACCAGATTCGTCAAACAATTTATATTTGTGCCTAACCTACACTGAAATCAAACAATGACATCTTTTCACATAACACAGACATTGCTTGGCGTTTTACATGATCACATAGTTCTTTCTATCTGTGACTGAGTATGACTCGGCATTATCACAAGTTCTATCTGTGACTGAATATGACATGGCATAAACACAAGTTCTATGTGTGACTGAGTATGACTCGGCATTATCACAAGTTCTATCTGTGACTGAGTATGACTTGGAAATATTCACACTATCCCCGTTGTAATGTGGCAGATTAGAATACACCAAGACTGAAGGCATGAGAGCTGTTCTGGAATGTGCAAGGGACACTTTTATCAAAACATTGAAAGACACACATGGGCATTGCTCAGTAAGGTCCAGATATGGTTTTGTCCTGGTCAAAGACTACATGCAGGTAATCAATGAATGAATTAAAGTATTTCCTACACAGGGACATAGCTAACACAAGAGGTGCTAGAAGTAAATGAGGGTTATTCTGGATGGCACAGGCTAACAAAAACAAACTGCACAGCATGCCAGGATTGGGTATATTTACAGAATATAATGGTGGATTAATGTGAGAATTAAAAAAGCCTAGCTACTTTACTGTTCTCGGTACTTTTGATTGGCAGAAAATGCAGAGAATTCTGCATTAGAAGAATGGAAATAGAAGTGTGACAATTGATAGACAACAAGCCTGGAAGGATGATGATATTGTACGTGGCATGGTGCTTTCAATCACAGGTATGATGGAAATTAACATGACCATGCTGCATATGTGGGTGGCAGATGACTCTTGGAGGGTTTTATGGAATCCCATACAAGACACAAGAAATACATCATGGATGAGTGACCAATATAAGCTTGAATCAAACCTGATTATGAGATAGTAGACTGGATGTCTAAGATTCCTCACACCTGGATGAAACCCTTGAAGAACCCATATGCACATGTTAAAAATCCCTAGGCAGTTGGGAATTGAAATGACCAGGCCTTTGCCCAGGCAACATTCCACATCTGAAAACCAACCCACAAAAGAATATTGATAGTATTTGTGACTCTGGTATACACACATGTGACTCCTCACTGGTGTTAAAAATTATGTGCACTGTACTAAGATTCTCCTTGTTTGGCCTATGGGAGAGGGCTGGGGCATTTATGGAGGTACTTTTATGCAATGAAAGTGGTTATTTGGCCAAAACCATATATAACCAAACATATTCTCAACTGAGCATCAATGACTATAATTGTGCATTGGGTAAGGGAAGGGGGGAGTGGAAGGGCATCTAATTCCTTCTGTTACAATAAGCTATCGTGTTGTCACAATAAGCTATCCTTGTGTCACAATAAGCTATCTTGTTGTCACAATAAGCTATCTTGTTGTCACAATAAGCTATCTTGTTGTCACAATAAGCTATCTTGTTGTTATTACTTGTTTATGGCCCTGAGACTCCCATCTGTCACATTGGTATGAGCTATGTTTAGATACAACAAAATCTTGCAGCCTTGAGTTATCACTCTCAGAGTGTCATCCTGCAACACACAGGAAAGATTTGTTATGGATTGAAAAAAAAATTGTTCAGCAAATATTATTATTATTATTATTATTATTATAATTATGGAGTTATTACTAAAGTGGAATTTTCTCACTTTATCTCCTTCTGTCCCATCTATTAGAACTTGAATTGCTTCTGTCTCAGAATTATGTTATGTTAACCATCTCAAAACAAGTTTATACTTGAATCCATTCTGTCCCAGACAGTTATAGCTAGCTTCAACCTGTCCTGACTCACAAAGTTATTTATTAAAGTTAGTACTTATAAGAACGAAAGAGTTAATACATATTTTTACTAGTATCACTTAAATTAAAGAACACCAAGAATTTAGATCTGTGGAGATACATGGATATCTATACCATTTGGCACGGCACATCATAATGGTCCCTTAATTTGCTAAAAAATAAAATACAGCACAGTGCATGACATATTGTAAAAATTTAATATTTTAAAACTATAACCAAGCAAAATGGGGGAAAAGATGCTATTTTCTGTTTTTAATCAATATACATTGCAAGTAATAATCCTGTTCTGAGATTAGAATCGAATGTTATACATTTTGTACTGGTTTTCATTTCCTGCTGGTCCTCCTCTTTCTTTCTCTTCTTCCACCATACCCATCAAAGTGACCTTCCTCATGTTCACCTATGTTCCTGTTTCACCTTTCACTGGCGGGGTCAAGACGAGACACCTGGAGATATGTATGTGCTGTGTACATGATGCTATTCTGACCTCAGACAGTCCATCAATCTGCTGTTTGTGGGGAAACCTCTTGGTGTTTCCTGTGTGTCTAAGTGCGTAGTTCTTTGTGGGACACTGTTATGAATCTTGTTGTATAGCCAAACCAACTGTTTGCTGGCTGTTTTATCTATCATCGAGTACCTTGCCGACTGACGTGGGCAATCATGCCTCTCCACAAATTGCAATTTCCGATGGCATGGATCAATTTGTGTGTTGACTTCCTTCCGTGCTATGACACAAGACTGTCAAGAATCTTCTCACGCTGTCTTCCTCTATCTCTCCTTCTGCAAATCTTTCCAGTTGTCACAACATGTTCAAATTTTTGTCTTCTCATAACATTGCCAAAATAACGATGACTGCCTCTTTCTGATGCTTGTGATAGCAGTCTTTACTACTCAGTTTCCCTTAAAATGTCCTGATTGCTCATTTTAGCTGTCAAATTAATTTTCAGCATTCTTCTATAAAGCCACATCTTCAAGGCTTTCAGAGATCTTTTTGGCTGTTTACTAATTGTAAAGGATTCGCAGCCGTATGTTAAAACTGGTTCTATGTAACATGCAAGGACTCCTTTTCTAACTTTCAATGAAACTGACTTATTGCACAAAACGTTCTTCATTTGATAGAATGCAGTTTTCTTATACAGTAATGCTGTCTGCACTTGCTTCTTGAAATCATCTTTTCTTATTTTGTTTTCCTAAAGCAATTAAAACAGTTTAATCACAGTTTCATTACACAAAACATTACTACATGTAATCTGGAAAACATAGTGATCACATTTAGAATTTAGTGTTTTAATATTCCATCAATTATTTTTTAATCATGCACACCATGCACATACACACAGGAACACACATATACACACATGCATACACACTGTCTGACCTAGCTATGAGCATACCATGTGATTAACAACATCAACTTACATCCAAACCTGTGCATTCTGACAAATTCAGGTCCTGTAAGTTGCGGCACTCACTCACACTGACAAAAGCAGGTCGTTTAAGATAATGACAGGCTCTCATATTTAGGTGGATCAAATAAGGCCTGGCCTTGCACAGAAGTCGGATAGCCACTTTATCTGTTACCCTATAAAGTCAACAAAAGATAAAAGCTTTCTTACAGTATACCAAAAAAATGTCATATTCACAGTACTAGTAGCCATGTTATTTATTCTATACTTTACAATACTGAATATTCTCATTTTTAACTGTCCTGAGAAATTAGAAAGCAGTAAAAACTCAGAGTCTTGTCCCCTCTTTACAATAATTTCAACAATGAATGTTCTGATGTATCAGTTTTTCTGTCAGTGTAACTAATATACACCTCTAATTCAACAAAACTACAACTACAATATCAATAAAACACAGATGACAGGAATATTATTTTAGCATCTTCCTTGACTTTTAGAAAGCAAATGTAAATAAGAAAACATGTCTAATTATTTTGAACTATATTAATTTCTCTAAAAATTTAACACATCTTTATAGATCATGCACACTCATTTACATGCAAACATACACCTGCATGCTGTGTACACACTGTATCTGTGTTTAGTATGCCTCATCTAAATATAGGAGCTAAATATACATAATTGTTTGCAATCCATATCTGCATGCAAACACATATCTACAAGCATGAACACACACAGATATCCACAATTATACATGCAGGAATACAAGCACACATACACACACACACACAGACATAAATGTGCTCATGTGAGTGTGAGATAACATTTGTACAAATCATCACTATATTTTCAAAGACGATAAAAAGATGTATAAACTAGATAATTTACTGGAATAATACATTACAGTAGCTATACCGTATACAAGGGAAAGTAACATTTCTTTCTCAGGGAAATTATATGTGTATTAAAGTGTAAGAAGTGCAATCACACATGGCATGTTAACTGGGACACATTAAGAATAGCTAATTACACAAGGGATATTAAGTGGACACACTAAGAAGAGCCAATTATACATGGTGTGATGACTGTACACATGATGAAGAGCCAATTATACATGGTATGATGACTGTGCATGTGAAGAAGAGCCAATTATACATGGTGTGATAACTGTACATGTGAGGAAGAGCCAATTATGTATAGTGTGATGACTGTACATGTGAAGAATAGCCAATTATATATGGTGTGATAACTGTACATGTGAGGAAGAGCCAATTATGTATAGTGTGATGACTGTACATGTGAAGAAGAGCCAATTATGTATAGTGTGATGACTGTACATGTGAAGAATAGCCAATTATATATGGTGTGATAACTGTACATGTGAGGAAGAGCCAATTATGTATAGTGTGATGACTGTACATGTGAAGAAGAGCCAATTATGTATAGTGTGATGACTGTACATGTGAAGAAGAGCCAATTATATATGGTGTGATAACTGTACATGTGAGGAAGAGCCAATTATGTATAACGTGATGACTGTACATGTGAAGAAGAGCCAATTATACATAGTGTGATGACTGTACATGTGAAGAAGAGCCAATTATACATAGTGTGATGACTGTACATGTGAAGAAGAGCCAATTATATATGGTGTGATAACTGTACATGTGAAGAAGAGCCAATTATACATGATGTGATAACTACATGTGAAGAAGAGCCAATTATACAAGGTGTGATGACTGTACTTGTGAAGAAGAGCCAATTATATATAGTGTGATGATTTTACATGTGAAGAAGAGCCAATTATACAAGGTGTGATAACTACATGTGAAGAAGAGCCAACTATGCATGTTGTGATGACTGTGCATGTGAAGAAGAGCCAATTATATATGGTGTGATAACTGTACATGTGAAGAAGAGACAATTATACATGGTGTGATAACTGTACATGTGAGGAAGAGCCAATTATGTATAGTGTGATGACTGTACATGTGAAGAAGAGCCAATTATACATGATGTGATGACTGTACATGTGAAGAAGAGCCAATTATACATGGTGTGATAACTGTACATGTGAGGAAGAGCCAATTATGTATAGTGTGATGACTGTACATGTGAAGAAGAACCAATTATACATAGTGTGATGACTGTACATGTGAAGAAGAGCCAATTATACATAGTGTGATGACTGTACATGTGAAGAAGAGCCAATTATATATGGTGTGATAACTGTACATGTGAAGAAGAGCCAATTATACAAGGTGTGATGACTGTACTTGTGAAGAAGAGCCAATTATATATAGTGTGATGATTTTACATGTGAAGAAGAGCCAATTATACAAGGTGTGATAATTATATGTGAAGAAGAGCCAACTATGCATGTTGTGATGACTGTGCATGTGAAGAAGAGCCAATTATATATGGTGTGATAACTGTACATGTGAAGAAGAGCCAATTATACATGGTGTGATGACTGTACATGTGAAGAAGAACCAATTATATATAGTGTGATGGTTGTACATGTGAAGAAGAGCCAATTATACAAGGTGTGATAACTACATGTGAAGAAGAGCCAACTATGCATGTTGTGATGACTGTGCATGCGAAGAAGAGCCAATTATATATGGTGTGATAACTGTGCATGTGAATAAGAGCCAATTATATATGGTGTGATAACTGTACATGTGAAGAAGAGCCAATTATATATGGCGTGATAACTGTACATGTGAAGAAGAGCCAATTATATATGGTGTGATAACTGTACATGTGAAGAAGAGCCAATTATATATGGCGTGATAACTGTACATGTGAAGAAGAGCCAATTATATATGGCATGATAACTGTACATGTGAAGAAGAGCCAATTATATATGGCGTGATAACTGTACATGTGAAGAAGAGCCAATTATACATGGTGTGATGACTGTACATGTGAAGAAGAACCAATTATATATAGTGTGATGGTTGTACATGTGAAGAAGAGCCAATTATACAAGGTGTGATAACTACATGTGAAGAAGAGCCAACTATGCATGTTGTGATGACTGTGCATGCGAAGAAGAGCCAATTATATATGGTGGATAACTGTGCATGTGAATAAGAGCCAATTATATATGGTGTGATAACTGTACATGTGAAGAAGAGCCAATTATATATGGCGTGATAACTGTACATGTGAAGAAGAGCCAATTATATATGGTGTGATAACTGTACATGTGAAGAAGAGCCAAATATATATGGCGTGATAACTGTACATGTGAAGAAGAGCCAATTATATATGGCATGATAACTGTACATGTGAAGAAGAGCCAATTATATATGGCGTGATAACTGTACATGTGAAGAAGAGCCCATTATATATGGTGTGATAACTGTACATGTGAAGAAGAGCCAATTATACATGATGTGATGACTGTACATGTGAAGAAGAGCCAATTATACATGGTGTGATAACTGTACATGTGAGGAAGAGCCAATTATGTATAGTGTGATGACTGTACATGTGAAGAAGAACCAATTATACATAGTGTGATGACTGTACATGTGAAGAAGAGCCAATTATACATAGTGTGATGACTGTACATGTGAAGAAGAGCCAATTATATATGGTGTGATAACTGTACATGTGAAGAAGAGCCAATTATACATGATGTGATAACTACATGTGAAGAAGAGCCAATTATACAAGGTGTGATGACTGTACTTGTGAAGAAGAGCCAATTATATATAGTGTGATGATTTACATGTGAAGAAGAGCCAATTATACAAGGTGTGATAACTATATGTGAAGAAGAGCCAACTATGCATGTTGTGATGACTGTGCATGTGAAGAAGAGCCAATTATATATGGTGTGATAACTGTACATGTGAAGAAGAGACAATTATACATGGTGTGATGACTGTACATGTTAAGAAGAACCAATTATATATAGTGTGATGGTTGTACATGTGAAGAAGAGCCAATTATACAAGGTGTGATAACTACATGTGAAGAAGAGCCAACTATGCATGTTGTGATGACTGTGCATGCGAAGAAGAGCCAATTATATATGGTGTGATAACTGTGCATGTGAATAAGAGCCAATTATATATGGTGTGATAACTGTACATGTGAAGAAGAGCCAATTATATATGGCGTGATAACTGTACATGTGAAGAAGAGCCAATTATATTAGGTGTGATAACTGTACATGTGAAGAAGAGCCAATTATATATGGCGTGATAACTGTACATGTGAAGAAGAGCCAATTATATATGGCATGATAACTGTACATGTGAAGAAGAGCCAATTATATATGGCGTGATAACTGTACATGTGAAGAAGAGCCCATTATATATGGTGTGAAAGCTGTACATGTGAAGAAGAGCCAATTATATATGGTGTGATGATTGTACATGTGAAGAAGAGCCACTTATACATGATGTGATGACTACATGTGAAGAAGAGCCAATTATACATGGTGTGATGATTGTACATGTGAAGAAGAGCTAATTATATATGGTGTGATGACTTTACATGTGAAGAAGAGCTAATTATATATGGTGTGATGACTGTACATGTGAAGAAGAGCCAATTATATATGGCGTGATGATTGTACATGTGAAGAAGAGCCAATTATATATGGCATGATAACTGTACATGTGAAGAAGAGCCAATTATACATAGTGTGATAACTGTACATGTGAAGAAGAGCTAATTATATATGATGTGATAACTGTACATGTGAAGAAGAGCCAATTATATATGGTGTGATAACTGTACATGTGAAGAAGAGCCAATTATACATGGTGTGATAACTGAACATCGGAAGAAGAGCTAATCTTATATGGCATTGTTAGTGTACACATAAATAAGAGCCAATCATGCATAGCATAATGATTGGTACGCATGAAGAATATTAATACACATGAAGAATAGCCAGTCATAACTGACATATGGACTAATAAACATTATACATAATACACATTCTTTATCCCTTCATACATGCTTCTGATGCCAATCATACATGACAAAAGGACTAATACACATGAAGAATAGCCAATCATACATGACCTATGGACTAATACACATGAAGAATAGCCAATCATACATGACATATGGACTGATACACATGAAGAATAGCTAATTATACACGACATATGGACTGATACACATGAAGAATAGCTAATTATACATGACATATGGACTGATACATGAAGAATAGTCAATCATACATGACATATGGACTGATACACATGAAGAATAGCTAATTATACATGACATATGGACTGATACATGAAGAATAGTCAATCATACATGATATATGGACTGATACACATGAAGAATAGCCAATAATACATGACATATGGACTGATACATGAAGAATAGTCAATCATACATGACATATGGACTGATACATGAAGAATAGTCAATCATATATGACATATGGACTGATACACATGAAGGATAGCCAATCATACATGACATATGGACTGATACATGAAGAATAGTCAATCATACATGACATATGGACTGATACACATGAAGAATAGTCAATCATACATGACATATGGACTGATACATGAAAAATAGTCAATCATACATGACATATGGCTGATACACATGAAGAATAGTCAATCATACATGACATATGGACTGATACATGAAGAATAGTCAATCATACATGACATATGGACTGATACACATGAAGAATAGTCAATAATCAATCATGTGTTGATTGGCCCTCAACTAATTCATACCAAATTATTTGTAAACTTGTTTATGATTAGCTGGATTTTCCAGCTAAAGCGGCCTTAATTCCTTAGGTTCAAGAACACCTCCGTGTCCTATATCATAAGGTACTATAGACAGTAGATGACATATTTAATGTTTAACAAACTCTGACCCCAAGAGCACATGACATATCTAGCAATCTAAGAAAACAGCAAGATAGTATATAATTATACAATGAAAGTAAAAATAAAATTAACGATAAGATAGGTACAATTTTTACTTCATCAGCTATAGAGTAACTTTAGTTTAGTTTATCAGTTATATAACATAAATTAAAAAAAATCTTAACAAATTTCAAATTTTAATCAGAAAGAGTCAGTTTAACTTAATGTTTTACTGTTTAACCATATTAACCTGCGTATATAAATTGTCTTATTGTATATATGGCATACAGTAATGGAATACATGGTTCCTGGAAGAAGAAACAGCAGGGATCAGGTGGAGGTGGTGAAAGGGAACTGGTGAAAGATCGAGTGTTCTCCTGCAGACTGGAATGATAGCTGCAGTCTACAAAGACATGCTAATTGATGATGATGATGATGATGATGATGAGGATACACGGCATACATATATATCTTCAGGAGGCACTGGCAAGTTACTGAATGTAAAATTGCCTAAGCAATCACAGAAAGCCAAAAAAAAAAACACTGGGGTTGAGTCCTTTTAAGGGCCTGCAGCTAACGCGCATGCGTGCGTGCGTGCACACGCACATGCCTGTGTGGGCGCACGCGCATGTGTAGGTGTGTGTGGGTGTGTGTGTGTGTGACAATCATCATCATCATCAAGTCCCTTGCCAGCTGTCATAGGCGTTCATGGCTCTCCACAGATCTCGGCCTTTGATGTTCTGGATCAACTCTGCTGATGATATTCCTCCATACCATCATCTCAATCCATCCAGCATCATTTCTCTTGGTCTGCCTCTGCCTATCTCCTCCTCGATCTTTCCAGTTGTCACGATGTTCTTCAATGTCTCTCTTCTCATCACATGACCAAAGAAAGCTGTTTGTCTCTGTCTTATTGTTGTATATAGTGTTCTAATTTCATTAGCCTCTTTCAGACAATCGTTAGTTACTCTGAGATATATATATATATATATATATATATATATATATATATATATATATATATATATATATATATATATATATATATATATATAATATATATATATAGCATATTTGTGTTTCTGAAAAAAGTTTATGGATTACAAGCAGTTCCTTATAACATTCTTATTTTGAATTGTATGGAAACTAATCAACATTAATAAATATATGTATCAACATTAATAAATATATGTATCAACATTAATAAATATATGCATTTGCATATGCATATATGCATCCCAAATATATGCATTTATCATCTGATCATTTCATGATCAACAATTTACTGCATCATATTCATATACACTTGTATTTTATTTCAAATTCAATTTAGTTTCAAAACAGAATACTCTTAATTTTAAAATATATTCAATTATTATTTAAAAGACAACACAGAGAGTTCGTTTTAGCCTTAGTAAGTGATGATAAAGCAAATTAAAATTGCCACATCTAGTAATGTCTCTAGTCACTTTTATAATAGGTGGTTCAGTTGTCAGTGCACTGCCTTACTATCAATGTGGTCTGATTTAGTCCTTAAAGAGAAATTTCTGACTGGTCCAATTCTTGAGTCAACCAAACTTCATAAAACAATTATCAGAGATGCTTGTGAAATAGCAAGAGTAACCTGCACTATACTGGTTATATTACCTGTCATTGAAAATATGGACCCTAACACAATTTACCCAGTGTGTTTTAATGTCAAATAAGTGTAAAATACTTGAAGCATGGAAGGAGTACCGTGGAAACATGTAGTAAATACAAAAAAAGAACCCTAATAATTTACATTAAAGCAAAGAGAAAGAACCCAAACCTTAATTAGAGGAAGTATGATCAGCAATACAAAGTCTAAAGAAAGCGAAGTCACTAGGCTATGATGATTTACTAACAGAACTAATCCAGGCAAACAGAAAGGCTGGCATCAGTGTCTATTATGCACAATGTGAAAAAACATGAAATATCACTTTTTGGCCAAAAGCAAGGAATCAAACAATGTACACTCCTCTCTCAAAGAAGATAAATTTAAAACTGTCCACCATCTATCATAATATCGCACTCATAATCCATGCTAGTAGAATCCTAAAATGAATCATCACAAAGAGAATTGAAAGTAGGTTAGAATATAAATGATAATAAGTACAGGCAGGTTACAAACAGGGCATATGCATCAAGGACCATATCTTCAAGATAGAAACGATAAGAGTACAATGCAGATCTTTACTCCTGTTTCATAGACTATTGCAGTTGTTCTCAACTGGTGGGGATTTTAGGATTTCTGGGGGGGGGGGAGGGGGGGGGGTGGGAGGAGGGAGGAGGGGTTAAGATTAATTTAAGATCGTGTTAATACAAGAACCAGTTAACTGATATTGTTTTTTCCTCCATACTGTTCAGTTATGTACTTCTCTCCCTTCTGAAATTCATTTTATAATGTAAGTAGACCCGCAAATCACTATTTATGTAGACGTCTAGACTTGTTATAGTATGTGTTATTAAATTTAGCTTCCATTTTTATGTATACTGTGTAGGGGGGGGGGATTTATAAGGAGGAAATATGAAAGAAGGGGAGGGGGGCGAGAATGACATTCTGAAAATATGGTGAAGGGGTGCATGGGCCAAAAAAGATTGATAACCACTGGACTACAGTAACGCCTTCGACTGTGTTCAACATCAGAAATAGAAAATTCATGACAGATATGGGGTTATCAGCACAACTGAGTGACTTAATGAACCACAAGCAGCTGTCA
Organism: Cepaea nemoralis; assembly: GCA_014155875.1. NCBI lineage: Eukaryota > Metazoa > Mollusca > Gastropoda > Stylommatophora > Helicidae > Cepaea > Cepaea nemoralis. The sequence goes on from JACEFZ010019818.1 coordinate 348,287, forward strand.
GATTACTTAGTGAAACACCAAACTGGTTTTAGGTATAAACAGGAGTAAGACAAAAATGCATAGATGAGTAAGACATTTTCACCCAAAACCTGTTCAGCATCTACACAGAAACTGAAATGAGAAACAAGATGACCAGTGATAATTTTGATCCATTCATAATTGGTGGAAATCTAATTTCAGATCTCAGATATGCAGATCCTCTGTTCAAAGCGGGCTAAGATAATAGAAGAGTTAATCCTGCCTGTAAGATAAAACTGTGAAGATACAAATCTGTAAAAAAAAAAAAAAAGCAAACATATTATTTACTGATGCAACTACATGTCAACCAAAAATCCTCATCAACAATGAAGACATTGATAATATGACAAACTGTGAATTGCCCCATATTTGTATAGACGATTGTCATGTGAGGAGTCATGTGCTCAATATGACACTGGCCACCCTTATTTCTCAAGACATGTCCTGGTTGCCATTTTATGCCCAGTGACCAAGAAACCCAGATCAATTTTAAAATCCACCTCAATGCAAATTGGAACTCAACCACTGGTCTGGCAGGCAAGCACTGAGCCATCCAAACTGAAATACTTTGGCAATACTAAACAGTACAACGGTGTGGAAAGAACAGTAATAGAAGGCATGGTTCATGATAGAAGAGGCTGTGGTCGATCAGCACTTAGATGGACACAGGATATTGAAGACACCATGGACATAAACACGCATGAGGCAGGAGAACAGACGAGAGATTGAGAATCATTTTTTAGACCGTAATAAGAGCAATGCTCTGCACAGGACCTGTTACATGATGATGAAATGGACTGAGCATATTTTGTTTAATAAGCACTATAATATCTTAGTGCTAACAAGCCTGGGGTTTTAATGATTTGACTACACTAGGCATCTTAGAAATGTGCAGATTTCTATTTTCATGATTACTAGAAATCACCTGCAAAATATACTTCACTTATGTTCATTTCTAAGGCAAGGAAGTAAACAAAAAAGTTTAAGATTTTACTGAAAGAGATCTCAGATTTCACAGAACATTTTTATATCTCCACAATCCTAAAGAACATGTGTTGGAAAATGTTAAGGTAAATAACCAAATGTTTAAAACAGAAAAATAAAGTTTCTGCTCGAATTTGTCAAAAAATGCATGTGTAAAGATCAAGGTAGTCTCATAAAAAACTCTACTATTGGGATGGCCGCCCTCACATATTATAAGCTAACACAAATGACATGGAGTGACTACTTCCCTTCCGTACATTGACAGTACATTGTTCATTTGATCATTGATAGCTAATATTGATGTTAACAATCTAAACTCTTTCACAATAGAGATTACCACTATAAAAAAAACTCTAGCATCTACTTTCAAGGAGGGTAAATATATATATTGTGCCTAAAATAAATATTATGTTGCATGTTAAAATATACAAGTGAAGTTGGACCTTTTTTCTTATAATAGTATTTATATACATTATATGATCAGTAACTAAATTACATCACGCATAGTATACATTGCTTGGAATGGAAAAAGTTAACCATTGTAATCAATTGTGCAGATTATCACAGAATATGTTTGCAACAAAACAAAAACAAAAAATAACAACAAACAAGAAGAAACCTCAAGCAAAGAAATAGAAAAAAAGCACACAAAATACTATTTTTGTAGAAATCAGTGTTAGTCTTATGTTAAATTCATAACTAATAATACACGGATGGCTGAATCACTTAACATACTGTTACATTTTCAAAAACAATGAAAATATATGAACCTTAATGAAAGCAAAACGGTGACAGTCATAAACAATATCAAATAACATTGTGTACCTAGAGAATCTTTAAAACATGTCAAGCAATATAAAACAAGAGTGATAACTGATGAATACTGTGGTGATAGTTTAATTAAATACAGCACTATGAGATGTACAAGTAAAATAAAACATTAAGACAATGAAATACAAAAATTAAAGAGCAGTAATAACAACCAACTTCTGCAAACAATGACACAGAAAAAGTACAGCATGCGATAAGATGTCTGAAATTAACCATTTATTTTACAACAAACATGCACACAAATAAGAGTACACAACATCAAGAACAATCTCTTTCATTTACTCTATTTTAAGACAATGATACTTTAGAACTGTTACAATTAAATAAAATACTTTTAAAGTTGTATTTTCATTTAGATAGATTATATTTATATATCTAACCACTGTTATCACACTGTAATAGGTATTTTATGAAATTCTATGTCTTCATAAAGTTCATGAAGACTCATTAACATTTTTTTTTAAAAAAAGCATGAAGCGATATATCAACAAATGCTGGAAGAATTGGGTAACAATGGGAAGTGCATGCTAAAGGAAAGATACTAGCAAGGTTTGAAAGTAAAGAAAAACATTTACCCATTTATAATTCTGTACAAAAAACAAACATCACAAGAAATTTCATTTTAAATAATGAAGTTGTATTAAGTGTACCTCTTCTTAAACATGCATTAGAAAATTGCACCAAAAATAGGACTTTGAAATTGCATCTGGTGTTATTTAATAATAAAATTATATATATTTATATATGATTCCACACCTAACACCATATATCTAATAAGCCTCAAGTTGTGGAAAGAGGTCCTTTACTTATCCTCGACCTGAGTGGACATGTTTTTATCACAATCAGAGTGGGATGATAAGACCAATCTTCATCAACAACTTTCAGCATCCTTCAGAGAATGTGTGGGAGCCATGGTTGTGCAGTAGCTAGCATGCTGCCAGTTGCCTCAGTGATCTTTTTCTTCTTTTGTTCGCTGCCCGGAGGTCATGAGTTCAAATCTTCATAGAAAGAGAATTTTAAAACTGACCTGAGCTCCCAGGTCGACCCAAGCTAACATGGCTACCAGGAAATGTCCTGGGAAGTGAAGGCAGCTGTTAGGACACTGACCACACTGCCCACTGAGTGCTCATTGGTCTATACATGATACTGACCACACTACCCACTGAGTGCTCATTGGTCTATACATGATACTGACCACACCGCCCACTGAGTGCTCATTGGTCTATACATGATACTGACCACACCGCCCACTGAGTGCTCATTGGTCTATACATGATACTGACCACACTGCCCACTGAGTACTCATTGGTCTATACATGATACTGACCACACTGCCCACTGAGTGCTCATTGGTCTATACATGATACTGACCACACTGCCCACTGAGTGCTCATTGGTTTATGCATGATACTGACCACACCGCCCACTGAGTGCTCATTGGTCTATACATGATACTGACCACACCACCCATTGAGTGCTCATTGGTCTATACATGATACTGACCACACCGCCCACTGAGTGCTCATTGGTCTATACATGATACTGACCACACTGCCCACTGAGTGCTCATTGGTCTACACAAATGTAGAGCCAGCACTATATACTCAATGCTCCTCTCGTAAAAGGGTCCTGTCCTTTACTTTTTTGTTGAGAGAATTTATAGACCCAGTCTTATGCTATTTGTCATGATAAAAGTTAATCATAGACAGGTAATGCTTCCACATGAATATCCTTTACAAGAAGTCCATTCGCCCTCCCCCTCTTTTCCCAATCATCCCCCCTTCTACATGGGCTCCATAACCATAGCCACCATTTCTATCTGTTCTGATCTACACCGTTCTGCACCACGTGTGAATGCAACATGAAACAGTCTGCTGCCTAAACACACCATGAAGATGATTACTCCTGCCATAGAATGGCACCTTAGAAACTACAAGCTGCCATTTTCAGCTTCCTCATGGCAGTCTGTAACTTACTCATTGACTATCTTTCATGTATGGATGTGTGTATATATGTGTAAGTAAGTAAGTAAGTAAGTAAGTAAGTAAGTAAGTAAGTAAGTAAGTAAGAGAGAGAGAGAGAGTGCGTGTGTGTGTGTGACTGTGTGTGTCTATCTGTGTGTCTGTGTGTGTCTGTGTGTGTGTGTCTGTCTGTGTGTCTGTCTGTCTGTGTGTGTCTGTCTGTGTGTGTCTGTCTGTGTGTGTCTGTCTGTGTGTGTCTGTCTGTGTCTGTCTGTCTGTGTGTCTGTGTCTGTCTGTGTGTCTGTATGTGTGTCTGTCTGTCTGTGTGCCTGTGTGTGTGTCTGTGTGTGTGTGTGCCTGTCTGTCTGTCTGTGTGTCTGTCTGTCTCTGTAATTCTGTCTGTCTGTCTCTGTCTGTCTGTCTCTGCCTGCCTGCCTGCCTGCTGCGCGTGCGTGTGTGCGTGCATGTGTGTGTGTGTGTGTGAGTGTTTGTGCGTTTTTTTAAAATAGAAACATAAAAAGTCGCTTAAAACTCGACAAGGTCAACTTCATTGCACCGGGTTTTATCCCATATGGCTCGGTCCCTTTCCGCAACGTGGAAAGAGTCACACAAAGCACGAACTCCATAGCTCTAGCAACGACCCACAGGAGTCTCCAAAAACTTTCACTCATGAACCGAAGGACGCGGCCCGGAATCAAACCCACAACCTTCAGAGCCCAAGTCAAACGGCTTGACCACTTCACCACGGAGACTCCCAGAAAGAAGTCTTCTTTTTAAAGAAACATAAATGAACACTACACAACTAAATGTGCATTAGTTGGGAGCTGGAATGTGAAGCAAGATCAGTGATGATAATCAAACTATGCTAGTAGCAAAGATGACTTGAATCAAGAAAGAAGCATATATTATTGATGGAATAAAATAATCCAGCCAAATGCTAATCAGAAATGTTTTTATATTTAAATACAAAATGTAAAAACCAAAACGAGAATGAGAATAAAGAAAATCATCTGTGATAGTTTGATTGTACATTCAAAACTAGAGACATAAAGAGCTAATGGTAATGTCAATAAGAATGTAAAAAACTATGCAACATTTTCTCCAGAAAAACTAAATATTTCATAATATATTGATACAGTTATGTTTGAGAATACAACAAAGATAAAAGAAAAAGCAAAATGTCTATATTTATAAATGTTTACTATACACAACAGCTATCTAATTGTTTATATAACATATTTTAAGAAATTCTAAACAATATTAGCCACCATAGAACTTACCTCTTATGTACAGTACTGAAGTTTACCTAAAGCAAATATATTGACAGAAAATACAGTTGTAATATTTATTCCAAGCCTTTGGACATAAAAGTGAAATTGCAGAAAATAAGACGAGAATGATGAGAATGAAAAATATGAGTTAACTTACACATATAATAAAAAACATAAATGAAACCTAAGCAAGTGTATACTAACAAATCTAGAATATATTAACAAGAAATAATGGTATCTGTAAACAACAGTTTGTTCATAAGAAAAAATGATAACTGTTCATGAAGATATGTTATGACTGGTAAAAACATAAGAACACACTGATAAACATTGTTCATACCCTACTCCATAACAGGTTTGCCTGGGTCAGAACTTTCCAGAAGCGACAGACACATGCGCAATTAGCAATATCTGCCATATCCAAGTAGCTGAAGATCTGTGGTAAAATATGACCTAAATAATGTGAATTTCTCTCTCTCTCTCTCTCTCTCTCTCTCTCTCTCTCTCTCTCTCTCTCTCTCTCTCTCTCTCTCTCTCTCTCTCTCACGCACACGCGACCGTGCACGCGTACACACACACACACACACTCTCACGCCCACCTGCCTGCCCACACGCATGCACGCTCGCATGCACACACACACACAAATCTAATAAATTTAAAAAAAACATTACGAATTTTGTCATGACAAAGTATGCTTTATCAATTATTCATCAAAGCTATATGATATTTTTTAACATTAAAAATGTAAGAATGTTAATACAAAATGACACCCACAACTTAAATACATATTGCAACATGTGCTAAGCAGGAGCCTTCTTTATGATCTCATATGTCCTCAATAAAGAAACAGTCCCTCCAACATTTTCCATTTCAAACATTTAAACCACTTTTAACTCACTGTTTACCAAACAACTCATCCTTGAGTTGATTCTATATGCTTTTCTCAACTGATTCTCTTCATTTTGGCAGTTACATTCACCCACTCCATTCTAACTGCCCCTTTAATCCACTAATCCCATCGGGCTATTATTTTAAGCTCTACACAACCGTGTATTTATTATTTAAAGGAGCCACTGCTTAGGATACAATGGGTGAAATTAACAGCTGCCTAGGATTGAAAGTTCTAATCTGTGTTTTTATACTACCCTTGTTTACAGCTGTATTTAACTTTACTGATAACAGTTCATTGAGAATAAATGTAACTAACAAGCAGTGAAATGGAGAACAAATATAACTAACATTTAACAAAATTAACTAAAGAACAATATTAACAAGGAAACAAGCAGGAATTGTGAGCAGTGCTACTTTCCAAGGAGTTTAACATGTTGCAATGTCCTTTGTAGAATGATGCAATCAAAACCAGGTAGTTTTCTAGGAAGTTTTATGTCCAGTAGTTTGCCATTGCTCTCTCAATTAGAAGTGATGTTAAAGCCCAATAGACTAATGTGTGGAATGAACCCACTAACCTGCCATCAGTGCACAGGAAGTTTAAGAGCAAGCATGATAAAGCACTTGACCATTTTCCAAATTGTAGGATCAATCCAAAAATATATTTTGTTAAGAATACTTAATGTCAAGGAAAATACTGGCACAAAAAATATTTTGTTAAGACTATTTATTGTCAAGGAAAATACTGACACAAAAGCATAAAAGGTTTTTCTTTGCCACACTATTTCTTTCTAGCATTTAAGAAGTTGAAAATATGCAAAAGTACACTTGTTACATCAGCTATTGAACAATGTTGTCATCTACAGCATTGCTGTTAGATATACCAGTGTTGTCAGCTAGAACAATGTTGTCATGTAGAACAATATCATCAGCTAGAACAATGTGTCAGCTAGAACAATGTTCTCAGCTAGAACAATGTCATCAGGTAGAACAATTGTCAGCTAGAACAATGTGTCAGCTAGAACAATGTGTCAGCTAGAACAATGTTGTCATCTAGAACAATGTGATCAGCTAGAACAATGCTGTCAGCTAGAACAACATTGTCAGCTAGAACAACATTGTCAGCTAGAACAATGCTTTCAGCTAGAACAACATTGTCAGCTAGAACAATGCTGTCAGCTAGAATAATGCTGTCAACTAGAACAATGTCATCAGCTAGAACAATGCTGTAAGCTAGAACAATGTTGTGAGCTAGAATAATTCTGTCAACTAGAACAATGTCATCAGCTAGAACAATGCTGTAAGCTAGAACAATGTTGTCAGTTAGAACAGTGCTGTCAGCTAGAACAATGTTGTGAGCTAGAACAATGTTGTCAGCTAGAACAACGCTGTCAGCTAGAACAATGTTGTGAGCTAGAACAATGTTGTCAGCTAGAACAATGTTGTCAGCTAGAATAATTCTGTCAACTAGAACCATGTCATCAGCTAGAACAATGTTGTCAGCTAGAACAACATTGTCAGCTAGAACAACATTGTCAGCTAGAACAACATTATCAGCTAGAATAATTCTGTCAACTAGAACCATGTCATCAGCTAGAACAATGTTGTGAGCTAGAACAATGTCATCAGCTAGAACAATGTTGTGAGCTAGAACAATGTCATCAGCTAGAACAATGTTGTGAGCTAGAATAATTCTGTCAACTAGAACCATATCATCAGCTAGAACAATGCTGTCAGCTAGAACAATGTTTCAGCTAGAACAATGTTGTCAGCTAGAACAATGTTGTCAGCTAGAACAATGTTGTGAGCTAGAATAATTCTGTCAACTAGAACCATGTCATCAGCTAGAACAATGCTGTCAGCTAGAACAATGTTGTCAGCTAGAACAATGCTGTCAGCTAGAACAATGCTGTCAGCTAGAACAATGCTGTCAGCTAGAACAATGCTGTCAGCTAGAACAATGCTGTCAGCTAGAACAATGCTGTCAGCTAGAACAATGTTGTCAGCTAGAACAATGTGTCAGCTAGAACAATGCTGTCAGCTAGAACAATGTTGTGAGCTAGAACAATGCTGTCAGCTAGAACAATGCTGTCAGCTAGAACAATGTTGTCAGCTAGAACAATGTTGTCAGCTAGAACAATGTTGTGAGCTAGAATAATTCTGTCAACTAGAACCATGTCATCAGCTAGAACAATGCTGTCAGCTAGAACAATGTTGTCAGCTAGAACAATGTGTCAGCTAGAACAATGCTGTCAGCTAGAACAATGTTGTGAGCTAGAACAATGCTGTCAGCTAGAACAATGCTGTCAGCTAGAACAATGTTGTGAACTAGAATAATGTTGTGAGCTAGAATAATTCTGTCAATTAGAACCATGTCATCAGCTAGAACAATGCTGTCAACTAGAACAGCATTGTCAGCTAGAACAACATTGTCAGCAAGAACAACATTGTCAGCTAGAACAACATTGTCAGCTAGAACAATGCTGTCAGCTAGAACAACATTGTCAGCTAGAACAATGCTGTCAGCTAGAACAATGCTGTCAGCTAGAACAATGTTGTGAGCTAGAACAATGTTTTCAGCTAGAACAATGTTGTGAGCTAGAATAATTCTGACAACTAGAACCATGTCATCAGCTAGAACAATGTTGTCAGCTAGAACAACATTGTCAGCTAGAACAACATTGTCAGCTAGAACAACATTGTCAGCTAGAATAATTCTGTCAACTAGAACCATGTCATCAGCTAGAACAATGTTGTGAGCTAGAACAATGTCATCAGCTAGAACAATGTTGTCAGCTAGAACAATGTTGTGAGCTAGAATAATTCTGTCAACTAGAACCATGTCATCAGCTAGAACAATGCTGTCAGCTAGAACACATTGTCAGCTAGAACAACATTATCAGCTAGAACAATGCTGTCAGCTAGAACAATGCTGTCAGCTAGAACAATGCTGTCAGCTAGAACAACATTGTCAGCTAGAACAACATTGTCAGCTAGAACAACATTGTCAGCTAGAACAATGCTGTCAGCTAGAACAACATTGTCAGCTAAAACAATGCTGTCAGCTAGAACAATGCTGTCAGCTAGAACAATGATGTCAGCTAGAACAATGCTGTCAGCTAGAACAATGTGTCAGCTAGAACAATGTTGTCAGCTAGAACAACGTTGTGAGCTAGAATAATTCTGTCAAATAGAACCATGTCATCAGCTAGAACAATGTTGTCAGCTAGAACAACATTGTCAGCTAGAACAATGTTGTCAGCTAGAACAATGCTGTCAGCTAGAACAACATTGTCAACTAGAACAATGCTGTCAGCTAGAACAATGCTGTGAGCTAGAACAATGCTGTCAGCTAGAACAATGCTGTCAGCTAGAAAAATGCTGTCAGCTAGAACAATGTGTCAGCTAGAACAATGTTGTCAGCTAGAACAACGTTGTGAGCTAGAATAATTCTGTCAAATAGAACCATGTCATCAGCTAGAACAATGTTGTCAACTAGAACAACATTGTCAACTAGAACAACATTATCAGCTAGAACAATGCTGTCAGCTAGAACAATGCTGTCAGCTAGAACAATGTTGTGAGCTAGAACAATGTTGTCAGCTAGAACAATGCTGTGAGCTAGAACAATGTTGTCAGCTAGAACAATGCTGTCATCTAGAACAATGCTGTGAGCTAGAACAATGCTGTCAGCTAGAACAATGTTGTCAGCTAGAACAATGTTGTGAGCTAGAACAATGTTGTCAGCTAGAACAATGCTGTCAGCTAGAACAATGCTGTCACCTAGAACATTGTTGTGAGCTAGAACAATGCTGTCAGCTAGAACAATGCTGTCATCTAGAACAATGCTGTCAGCTAGAACAATGTTGTGAGCTAGAACAATGCTGTCAGCTAGAACAATGTTGTCAGCTAGAACAATGCTGTCAGCTAGAACAATGTTGTCAGCTAGAACAATGCTGTCAGCTAGAACAATGTTGTCAGCTAGAACAATGCTGTGAGCTAGAACAATGCTGTCAGCTAGAACAATGTTGTCAGCTAGAACAATGTTGTCAGCTAGAACAATGCTGTCAGCTAGAACAATGCTGTCACCTAGAACAATGTTGTGAGCTAGAACAATGCTGTCATCTAGAACAATGTTGTCAGCTAGAACAATGCTGTCATCTAGAACAATGCTGTCAGCTAGAACAATGCTGTCAGAACAATGCTGTCAGCTAGAACAATGTTGTCAGCTAGAACAATGTTGTCAGCTAGAACAATGCTGTCAGAACAATGCTGTCAGCTAGAACAATGCTGTCAGCTAGAACAATGCTGTCAGCTAGAACAATGTTGTGAGCTAGAACAATGTTGTCAGCTAGAACAATGCTGTCAGCTAGAACAATGTTGTCAGCTAGAACAATGCTGTCAGCTAGAACAATGTTGTGAGCTAGAACAATGCTGTCAGAACAATGCTGTCAGCTAGAACAATGCTGTCAGCTAGAACAATGTTGTGAGCTAGAACAACATTGTGAGCTAGAACACTGCTGTCAGCTAGAACAATGCTGACAGAACAATGGTGCAGGTTTGAACAAAGAAGCCACAACAATTCTAACCTGCACAGCCACCTTCCATGGAAGAGTGGAAACAGAATCCTTTGCTTCACCAGTTCCTTGTCCAAAGACATCTTCATCCTCCATATTCTCCCCTCTCTCCAGACGCTTAAAAAATAAAAAGCATTAGGGAAACAAGCATTAGAAGTTGTTGTGGTGTAGTGGTTAGTTTATCCAACTAGGAACATTGAATCTGAGTTTGAAAATCTTCTTCTTCTTCGGCGTTCATCCAGAGTGTTTTTTCTCTCACTGCTGTGGTGTCATCCACATTTCAGCTGGTCACTTTAGAGTGGCCAAAGACGTCACGGTCAACCCTTAAGGGAAGGCAAGGGCAGAACATGGGCATTCCCCGCCATCCAGGGAGGCTTCCATAATTGCAGAGCGCTCCGGTACTTGGCTCACCAAAGGAATCGTCATGTTCTGTGCATGGCTACTTCACTTCCTCACTTCCGTATATTGGGCATTTCGTTTGCTACTGGCCACTCCCCACGCAAACCAGGAACAGTCAGTCTGCAGCCAACATCCACTCAGCGAGCTTTGGGTTCAGACTTTCTGTGGGTGTTTGTTGACTGGGTTATCTTCCCGGGTGAGTTTGAAAATCAGAAGTGGCAGGATTGATTATTTTCCCACCTGTAGAGCTCTGGGATTTAACTGCTTCTTGGAATGGGTCCCAAAAGATGGGAGGAAGTAAAAGCGGTCAGTGGAATACTAACCAAAAAATGATGCACTAGCCGTTCAGACAATAACCAACAAACGATGCACTGGCCGTTCAGTTAGTAACCAACAAATGATGCACTGGCTGTTCAGTCATCTATGTAGGTCTGATGCCATATCATCTATATATTTTAATGGTAAGCAGACAAGGCTGTTTTACCTGTTAATATATAATAATTGTTAATATTTAAATCCATTTGTTTTTTACCTGTGCAAGGAATACTGTATCTAGCGCCTTGATAACTTAACAAAAAACTTAACTTCAAACAATGTGACAGCAAAATACACATTTCTAGATAAGCAACTGTGCTGTGAAGAAAGCCTGGCTATAAGATAAAAACAGGACATGGAATGTCAGTGATAAATCAACAGATGCAAACTCTGTGTAGTATGATAGTGATACATACAAGTACTTAGCCAGTATAAATAAAAAATACAACAATAATTCAAATGAGTATAAATATTACTACTGATACATTTTTTTAAATATCAGCAAAGATGTTGAAATGATACACATTTTTATAGAAAACATAACAATCCGGATGCTTTTGTTTTCCTACATTGAAAATTCTCAATATTGTATAGACAATAATGTTAAATGTTCCAACAATTGTGATAAATAGATTATATCATATTCTACAGCTCAAGGGGACTGAGTCAGGAATGACAGCAGCTACCAACAGTATAGATGTGCATAGTAGAAATAGTGAGAGTGCATATGTCTTCTTTATTCCAGACTGAAAACAAACAACATTTGCTTGCAAAAGTTATTCATTAAAGCAATTAAACCACAAAATTAGACCAAATAATTGTGAAATAACGCATTTACTGTGGAGATATGGAAGCCCAGTGGCTAGAATATGTTTCTGCTGACCCATTTGTCATGTATTCAAACCCCTATCAAAGCATATTTTTAAGATTGACATGGGTTTCCAGATCTACCTAACTTAAAATGGGTACCAGGAAATGTCTGGGGAAGAAAGGTGGCCAGCATGAAATTAACAACATCACCCATTGAGTGTCAATTGGTTTATAAAATTATTGGGCTAGCACCGTAAGCTAATACACCTCAAGGCTTGTTAAAGGGTTCTTAACTTTATATTGTTAAATCTAATGTCCTGGTTTTGTCCGATTTGTGAAGGATCACCACAAATGCTCGAGTCTCATGGCACAAGGAGACCTCCATAAATGCTTCAGTCTCATGACACAAGAAGGTCTCTCACGGCACAGGAATGTCTCTCATGGCACAAGAAGACCTCCACAAATGTTTCAGTCTAATGGCACAGGAATATGTCTCATGGCACAAGAAGACCTCCACAAATGTTTCAGTCTCATGGCACAGGAATGTCTCTCATGGCACAAGAAGACCTCCACATATGCTTCAGTCTCATGACACAAGAATCTCTCATGATGCAAGAATCTCTAATGGTACAAGGAGACCTCTACAAGTGTTTCAGTCTCATGACACAAGAAGGTCTCTCATGGCACAAGAATGTCTCTCATGGCACAAGAAGACCTCCGCAAATGTTTCAGTCTCATGGCACAAGAAGGTCTCTCGTGGCACAAGAAGACCACAAATGTTTCAGTCTCATGGCACAAGAAGGTTTCTCGTGGCACAAGAAGACCACAAATGTTTCAGTCTCATATCACAAGAAGGTCTCTCGTGGCACAAGAAGACCACAAATGTTTCAGTCTCATGGCACAAGAAGGTCTCTCATAGCAAAAAAAATGGTTTCACCTCAACACAGTGCATAAACTCTCTAATACCAAAAAAGGATCCCAGTGAATTATATATACCAGAATCACATGTGCTAAATATTCTTTTGTGAGTAGGCTTTCTATGTTCAGAAATCTAGCCTAATTGGTCTACTTTTGTTTTTTTCCCACCAGCCAAGGGATCCATGTGCAATGTGCGCTTGGGTGCAGCTAGTTTTCCAATATTACCCATGGAGGCTAGGCATCCAATCTAATATTTCAGGATCAAGGAGTTTACCATCCTTGGGTTGATAATTTGGTACAAATCTACACCATAATTTATATATGATCTTCTCCATTCAGACCATACGATGTTTCATATGTGACCTACTAAAGTTACAGCACACTGTAATTCATACATGATCTTCTCAAGTTAAGAAAAAAAGTCTTAATAGTCGACAGGATCGACTTCATTGCACTGGGTTTTATCCCATATGACTCTGTCTCTTTCTGCAGGGTGGCCTGCCGGAAGCATCGCACAGAGCTCCAGTGATGACCCTAGGAGTCTCCAAGAAAAATGCACTCGTGAGACCGAAAGATGTAGCCTGGAATCAAACCCACAACCTGCGGAGCACGAGGCAGAAAATTTTACCACTTCACCACGGAGACTCCCGACTCTTAGTATTGTTATGAGGGTCAGCTTTATTTGAAGTTGATATAGTTTGTTTTCTGTCGTTTTGTTGTTGTTTGTCCTCTTTGACCCTAAGGTCTAAAGGGAAACGAGACAATGTATTTGGCATAAATAACCACAAATAACAATGTATTCTATGCCCAAACCAACTCAGCTTCTGATGGAAGGACCTAAATCCATATAGTCATGGATATGAGAAATATTTTCAATGATTACAGAATTATTGTACCATACATAATAACTTAGAAGTTAACAGAAATTGTGGGTGTAAATGAGAGATTATAACCACAGCTGGAGCATCTACAAATATCGTGTAGAGAACTGCACTTAATTGAAATAACTGAAACGCTATCATCAGAACACATAATCTGACTCACAACAGAAGTACTGGATGGTAGTTAATGCCGTTCTTTAGAACACAGAGTTGGAGGCGTCTGCTAATGAAAGTAAGCAGTACCATCTATAGATCTAGTTTGTATTGTAAAACACTATCAAACAATCAAGCATCTCTCGAACATATACTTCAACCTAATCCCCCTCTCCACATCCTCTCCCTCTCTCTCTCATAATCTCTCATGCAGCCGGTCTATTGCAGAATGTCGTTCACCTACTGGTGCATCAATAAGCAACTCAATCATTTGCCATTTCTCCTGCTTTCCATCGTTCTTGATTATAGAGCCAAGATATTCAAAGTTTGTGACTTTTTAAAATTTTGTCGTCGTTGATTATGATCTTTAGCTGGAATATGGTTTTGTCTACGGACATTATTTTTGTTTTACCCAAGTTCAGAAAAAGATTTTGATTTTCACTGTGATTCTTCACAGACAGGATCAGCTAGTCCTAATCTAATCATTTAGTTAGTACTATTTGAGAGGAGAACTGTTTCAGCTGCATATCTAAATTCTAGGATTTGATTTCCACTAATTACATATGGATCAAAATTACCTCTGGTTTGATCATTTTTGGTATTTCTCATTACATTTTCTGCATATATGTTGAATCGATATGGGGGTAGATTGCAGCCCTGTCTTACTCCCTTTTGTACCTACTCTAACAGCTGCTTGTTGATCCTGATGTAATTACTGAATTAGGTGGATCAGTTGTGCTGGAAACCTTATAATCACTCCAATATTCATGTAAGAAAACATTTAGATCCGACAAGAAATGATCTCAAATGATAAAAGAACACATACTTGCCTTCTTAATACATAATGATGATTCCAATGTTTAAGCAATGCTGATAATGCTACTGTTTAATACAATATCTTCTTTTCATTCACAGTAACCGAATCTACCCACTTTCACATTCAAGATCAGTGCCGGTCTAAAACTGAAAACAATTTCATCTATCAAAGAACTGCCACCTGCTATCCTACAGTCAGCTACCATTTTCACACCACTACTTCAAGCACATTTTCACAGTATAGATTTTAGGACTTAACCTCCATGTGATTAAAATGAACAGAACGTGTGTCTTAGCAACAACAATCTTTATCTCCTTAATAAAACAAGACAGCCATAAAACAATCGGCTCGGAGCTGCTACATGAGATTAAATATTTATCACACAGTTATTAAGTAGCTTTCTATGTTCAAAACCTCACTATATATTTCAGCTTGCATTACTTATCATAAAATGGGGCCTGCTTAGATTATCTTACAGTTTGTGGGGTCCAAGTTTTGACTGTTTAATCTGCATTAATTAAACTGCTCAGTGAAATTACCAGATAAGCAAAAGCTGTGGAAAATGTTGTGCTAGGATCAAACAGTAAGGGTCCTTGACAGAAGTAATGTATAAATCATGGCATGGTGACAGTCATCATTCTATACACATGCTAATGACGTACTTAAATTACATCACCCACTCATGCAACTATAAGTACTGCATAATTGTGTCTCTACATCTGCATTTTCCTTCTTTAAATTATTATTACTGCTAAAGTTTATTCTTCTCTTGTTTTTCCATTAAACCTTTTCTGAAAATGCTTATTCAGTGACATTGTAATATGCCCAGTCTGTTTCATAATCTAAGTTGGCTGTACCGGCTCAATCACTAAGTGTTTTTACTGACTCCAGAAATATGTTGTAGCTTCAATTCATAGTAAACATGAAACTGACATTTCTGTCAAACTGTCATTTACTGCCAATATAGTACCTTGCGGTGTATGGCAGAGGGGTCTTTGAGCCTGAGGAATAAAGGCCGCCTGGCTAGTGCAGTCGCCGCGAACTGTACAGGTTAGGATTTTCTTTTTGCCCCCGACAGAAAAAAATCCCACACCTTACCGGGGATCGAACCCGGGTCTCCCGATTGAGAGTCCGGCGTTCTAACCACTCGGCCAGCCGCTCCTCCCCTTTCTAAATTTCTAAACAACATAAATGTATTCAGCATTCACCACTGTGAACAATCTTGCTTTATAATAAGGCCGGACTTATTGCCAAGATGATAACTGATTTGTGTCCAATTCACCATTACCCATTGCATAAAAATAATAAAAAATGTAGAAACACCCAAACACAATATCTAAGCTCAGAATAGACTTATCAAAAGAAGCTTGACATACTCCACAGGCCAGTTGTAAAACAATCTTCTAAAGCAAATCAAAGATACCACCAACCCATTTACTTACAATCACAAGCTATTTCAACTCTCTCACGCTACAGAATACATGTGACCTAAAAACCCAGTATTATAATATGTATCCTATCTTTCTGGATGCTATATTTCCCTTAGCCTTATTACAATTACAATAACAATAATAATAATAATAATAATAATAATAATAATAATAATAATACTAATAATAATAATAATAATAATAATAATAATAACTGTTAGACATATGTCACATCGATCCATTGGCTATTATTTAATAAAGTGGCAGAGCTCTTTCATTGCTCACAATGCTGCTTGCTCTAAAATTAAGACAAATTGTGACCCGATGCAGAGATTAAAAACAATTCTTGCATGCAGAACCTACATCAACTTGCTCAATGAATCACCTTGTATGCAATCATGTGTGTAGTTATGTAACTCAAGCAATACATCTAAAATTAAGACAAATTGTGACCCTATGCAGAGATTAAAAACAATTTTTGCGTGCAGAACCTACATCAACTTGCTCAATGAATCACCTTGTATGCAATCATGTGTGTAGTTATGTAACTCAAGCAATACATCTAAAATTAAGACAAATTGTGACCCTATGCAGAGATTAAAAACAATTTTTGCATGCAGAACCTACATCAACTTGCTCAATGAATCACCTTGTATGCAATCATGTGTGTAGTTCTGTAACTCAAGCAATACTCTCCACTATCTACAACAAATGCATGCAGTCACCCAGCCACTAACTCATGCACTAGTTTACTAACATATTTGCACTCCATTACACAAGATAGATTTATATAAAAAGATTCACCAAAAATTGCTTGAGAACTAGTAAAGTTATAGTATTATATTATTACAGCAACAAATGAATTGAAGGTTCAAAATCAGCTGTGGGCTGTTTGGAAGCAGACGAATTTACGTTGATTTTTATGGTATGAAATATTGGCTGTTCAGAGACTTACTACTGAACTAAAATTGCCTAGTAAACCACAAGCAGCCAATAAATGTTGAAGTTGATTGCAATGTCCTGTAAAAGACATGGAACTAACTGTATAGTATATTACAGCTGTTCATGTGGCACCTGTGACTTGTCAGGGTAAAAAACATGGAACTAACTGTATAGTATATTACAGCGTTCATGTGGCATCTGTGACTTGTCAGGGTGACAAACATGGAACTAACTGTATGGTATATTACAGCTGTTCATGTGGCACCTGTGACTTGTCAGGGTAAAAGACATGGAACTAACTGTATGGTATATTACAGCTGTTCATGTGGCATCTGTGACTTGTCAGCGTAAAAGACATGGAACTAACTGTATGGTATATTACAGCTGTTCATGGGGCACTTGTGACTTGTCAGGGTGACAGACATGAAACTAACTGTATGGTATATTACAGCTGTTCATGTGGCACTTGTAACTTGTCAGGGTAAAAGACATGAAGAAACTAACTGTATGGTATATTACAGCTGTTCATGTGGCACCTGTGACTTGTCAGAGTAAAAAAACATGGAACTAACTGTATGGTATATTACAGCTGTTCATGTGGCACTTGTGACTTGTCAGGGTGACAGATATGGAACTAACTGTATAGTATATTACAGCTGTTCATGTGGCACTTGTGACTTATCAGGGTGACAAACATGAAACTAACTGTATGGTATATTACAGCTGTTCATGTGGCACTAGTGACTTTACACGGTGAAAGCATCTACAGGGAAAATTCAGGGCTTTTAGATTCCAATAAAAATAACAATAACTTTTCCTTACTGTCAGATTGTAATGTTGATACAGATTTTCTTGAGCATTATTTTAATAGTGAACTGTCTGTGTGTGGGGTGGGAATGCATTTATATGTGAGCATGTGGGCCTGTGTGTGTTGGTGCAGGTATGTGTGAGTGCACGTGTATGTGGGTTCAGATGGTTTTGTGTGTGTATGTGTGTGTGTCTGTGTTGAGAGAGAGAGAGAGAGAGAGAGAGAGAGAGAGAGAGAGAGAGAGAGAGAGAGAGAGAGAGAGAGAGAGAGAGAGAGAAGAGAGAGAGAGAGTGTGTGCATGTGTGCCAAATGTTCAGAATGTGTGACCCTTTACCTTTTACCTACTAGGGTATGAAAGAACAGACTATGAAAATAATATTTGGGAATATGAAATAAATAAATCATATGCTATAAGTTTACCACGTGGTTCTCAATAGCATGCAAGAAACACAAAAACAGAGTTGCATAATCAAACAGTGACAGTGATATTTGTATTTCTACAGTTTTACCAAAGTTCCAGTGGTGCTTGTACAGGCAGAACAAAATAATGTATCATCTGTTTGTTGCATTTTTACATATTAATGTACACTATAAAATAATAGCACAATGTTGACTAATTATAACAAATATTAGTTGACATACAGTTTAAATGAGAACTTGAGACAGAAACTCTGTAGTGATTAGTAGTATGACTCTTCGCTGGCTGTTGAACGAGGGGACAGAGCACGTATGGGAATGTCCTGAGTGCAGTGATGTCGGTTCTTAACTCAACTCAACTCAACTCAACTCTGTAGTGAAACAGCTGGTACATGAACTTTACTACATATCTACATAAAACTGATTGACACCACAATCCTATTTTCAATGTCAAAGTATCATTTTCATTATTTATAGTTCACAAAAAGGCAGTAGTATTCCCTGCTTTATATAATGAATTACTGACCAAGGATTTGTGTGACCATTGGCAAACATTGGTGAGGGAGCCGTGGTTGTGCAATGGCTAGCATTGTGAGTCCAATGGTCATATACTCAAATCTCTTTGGAGGCAGGGATTTTTTTAAATATTGACCTGGGCTCCCACTAAAAATGAATACCAGGAAATGTTCTGGGAAATAAATGTCATCTGTAAAATATTGACCACATCACATACTGAGTATCCATTGAACTATAACAATATGAGGCTAACACCATATACCCAATATACTTCAAGGCATGAAATAAGAGTCCTTTTAATATTTCTGCATTGTGAAAGATTGGTGAGCAAGGAAGTAGACAGCTGAATATGAAATATAGCAAATACAGAAGGTAGAAATCCTGCAGAGAAACAGCTAACTCTTCATTCTTTATTTTACAAAGATATATAAAGATCAAGAGAATACAGGATATGTCACTATCACCTCTCTTAGATATAGTATGTAGATTTTGTATTCAACATTTCCACAGAATCTCTACCTAGCCTGTTTACTTGATTTTATGCCTATATCAAGGACTGAATTTTCATTGTTTTGCATAAAAAAATGCAGCATAACTACTAACAACAAACCAAGAGGAAGCAGACTGTGTGTACATGAAGAGATCATGATCATGTTCCATGCTGAGAATCACGGGCTGTCATGGTTCACCACCTCATGCGACCACCAGTCTTAGATCAGGTCTGTGAGAATCACGGGCTGTCATGGTTCACCACCTCATGCGACCACCAGTCTTAGATCAGGTCTGTGAGAATCACGGGCTGTCATGGATCACCACCTCATGCGACAACCAGTCTTAGATCAGGTCTGTGAGAATCACGGGCTGTCATGGTTCACCACCTCATGAGACCACAAATCTTAGATCAGGTCTGTGAGAATCACGGGCTGTCATAGTTCACCATCTCATGCGAACACCAGTCTTAGATCAGGTCTGTGAGAATCATGGGCTGTCATGGCTCACCACCTCATGCGACCACCAGTCTTAGATCAGGTCTGTGAGAATCACGGGCTGTCATGGCTCACCACCTCATGCGACCACCAGTCTTAGATCAGGTCTGTGAGAATCACGGGCTGTCATGGATCACCACCTCATGTGACCACCAGCCTTAGATCAGGTCTTTGTTTTTACCCCAATTATGTCACATGGTCAAGCCATCCAGGAATGTATCTCTTTATCATCTCCTTGTTTTTTTCCCCATCAATGTTGCCAATGATCATCAAGTTTTAAAGATAATTTCTCCATACAGTGTGCCGCAAATATTTTGACTGTCTACAACTAATTTCTCTAATGAATTTATGATTTTCATTTGTTTCTTGAATGACTATCTCTTTCATTTATCTGTTTGTCCATGGTAATCCTTGCATTTTCTTAAGACACCATATTTCCATTGGATGCTTCTCAGCTTGTCTGCTTATTGTTCATGTTTAACATGCCTATGATAGGTTCTATATAGCACTTCAACACTCTTTCTTTTACTGCAGCTGACAGCTTTTTATTGGTGAGTATAATTTCATCTTGCAAAAGGTTACAGTCAATAATACTAAATGAGAAAAAAAAATTAAAGTCAAGTAAAATCACAATAAGGAGAAGAAAATTGACACGAAATAAAACATATAAAAAGATTGTGAAGCACAACAATGATGCTTATCATCATCATGTTTCTTGCCAACTGACAGTAACAAGTGCTCTAGTCTCTCCCAAAATCATGCAATCTAGGCACAGTGAAAACTATACAGCCCTGGCAGGAATCCAAATGAATTTATACTAGATTTATCCATGCTATAAATATTATTTTGTAGGCAAGTTGTCTAATTCTGACATTTTGTTTGAGCAGTGACCTATTTCACCTGCTGTTTTACAATTTCCAACTGCCAAACCATTTTAACATGTCCGTTGTGCCAATAGGTCCTCCAACTAGAGGGGATTATATCAAAACTGTTCATATTTTGTAAAAGTCTAAACGGTCCACACCATAGATTGAACCAGGTCTACAATGAACCAGAGACAAATTTTGTAACCTCTAACCACTCAACCCGACATTTATGTAATGAATTTTATATTTTAAGAACTAATCAAATACCTCTGTTAGTTACAATGGCATATTACTATCTAAATAGAACAATCATAATTCATTTGCCATATTATGCTAAGAGAGAGCCTAGACATAACTAACAACTGGAAATATTAATGATGTTAGGGACAAAGGGTGATAGTAGAAGATCAAGCTAGAAGTAATGATAGCGTGGCACGGAAGATGATTAGCTGTGGAACATATCAGTGGCACCTTGCCGTCTTTACAGACAAATATGTGGATTGGAACTAGAGCTAGAATTCATCGCACAATGCCTGGGCATTGGATTCAGAGAACATGTGTTGCCCATGCAGCATGATCCCTCTCTCGGCCTTGCCTTGTTTTCTCCAGAGGAAAGGATAACCAGTACGTCTGGAACAAGTAGGCTGCAGATTGCTGCAGGCTCAGCATCAAACCTCCAAGAGCAGGAGGTGAGTAGCGGCCAGGCCCTCACATCCGGAGGGATTTGACTTAGAGGCGTTCAGTCATATCCCTCAGCTGAGTGCCTCAAATCAAGTGTCTGGACCTGTATGAGGAACATATCAGGAACACAGTTAATGTGCCACCCAGCATGGGCTTAACATTGCATACCGATAAGAATGTTTGTACGTAAAAATAAATTAGACTGATTGTAGAAGTGCCTACCTCAAAATACTCTCGCTGCTTGTGAGCCTCCATGGTATGCTTATACCAAGCTTCAAGTATGACCTTGGCCATGGACACATGGTATACATGTCGAATTATCTGAAAGGACACTGGAGGATACACAGCACCATGTACAAGACATCTGTGAATTGCTATGATACACAGCACAATGTACAAGACATCTGTGAATTGCTATGATATACAGCACAATGTACAAGACATCTGTGAATTGCTATGATATACAGCACAATGTACAAGGCATATGTGAATTGCTATGATATACAGCAAAATGTACATGGCATCTGTGAATTGCTATGATATACAGCACAATGTACAAGACATCTGTGAATTGCTATGATATACAGCACAATGTACAAGGCATCTGTGAATTGCTATGATATACAGCACAATGTACAAGACATCTGTGAATTGCTATGATATACAGCACAATGTACAAGACATCTGTGAATTGCTATGATATACAGCACAATGTACAAGACATCTGTGAATTGCTATGATATACAGCACAGTGTACAAGACATCTGTGAATTGCTATGATACACAACAAAATGTAAGTCATCATCATCATCATCATCATCATCATCATCCAGTACCTTGCTGTCTGGCATGGGCGACCATGCGTCTCCACAAATTGCGATCTCCGACAGCATGGATCAATTTGTGTGTTGATACCCTTCTATCCCTGCCAAGAATCTTCTAACGCTGTCTTCCTCTATCTATCTTTCTGCAAATCTTTGCGGTTGTCACAACATGTTCCAGTTTTTATCTTCTCATTATGTGGCCACAAAACGATGACTGCTTCTTTCTAATGCTTGTGATATGTTGTCTTTGCGGCTCAGCTTCCCTTAAAATGTCCAGATAGTTCATTTTGGCTATCCAATTAACTTTCAGCATTATTCTATAGAACCACATCTCCAAGGCTTCTGGGAATTTTTCCATCTGTTTACTAATTGTCCAGGATTCACAGCCATATGTTAAAACTGGTCCTATGTAACATGCAAGAACTCTTTTTTTAACTTTCAAGGACAATGATTTATTGCATAAAACATTCTTCAATTGATATAATGCAGTGTTTTCTTGTCCTATTCTGTTCTTTATCTCAGTGATGCATCTTCCATCTGATGTTATCTATGTGCCTAGATATCTGAATTTCTGCACTTGCCTCAAAATAAATACATATGTTAATTGTTATTATATATAGCAGAACGTACAATACATATGTGAATTGCTATGATTTACAGCACAATGTATAATACATATGTATATTGCTATGAAACCAGAATAAAACCTACTTAGTTATCTTCAACAGTCATTTGGCATGTCACATGTGAGTGTGAAATTCAAGGTGAAACCACCCATTATTTACCTCAAGACACTTATAACAACAGTTTTTTTAGTTTTAGTTTTAGTCGATGGATCAACATCACGGTACATGGGTGTAACCCATAAGTGCTCCGTTCTCCTCCTAACTCAAACCTGAGTCTGGAGAAACTCAGCTCAGTGCACAAACTCTGTAGCACCGGCAAGGATCCTGAAATACTTTGGGTAGATTTTTAACTCAAAATTTTGCCCAGGCAGCGCCGTTAGACTACTCATTTTCGATTTCAAACTGCCAAGGGATTTTTTACATGCACAACAATACACACAGGCGTCCAATCTCACTACCGAAAGACTAGGGGAATTTTATTGCTAGAAGTCCACGTGAAAAAAATCCCGGTCCTCACCGGGGCTTGAACCCGGGACCTCCAGCACTCGAGGCAGACACCATACCTCGAGACCATGCAGTCCCCAGCTTATAACTTATAACAACAGCCATTGCAGAAATGCAAGATCTGATGATGAGGCCCTTAGGAAAGGCAGGTCATCTTTGAGAACTGGGGAAGAGAGCAATGCAATGCCAGTCTAATGCAGCTCAGAAAAATCAGTAAAGAATGGCATGGTTACTGGGAAAAGAGGCAGGGGTCAACCAACACAAAGGTGGACACAGGATATTCCAGAGATCCTGGACATGCAAATACATGAATCAAGGGACCTTGCCAAAGACTGAAAGCTTCCAGTAGGTTATGGATCATGGAACCTTGCCAAAGACTGAAAGCTTCCAGTAGGTTATGGATCATGGGACCTTGCCAAAGACTGAAAGCTTCCAGTAGGTTATAGATCATGGGACCTTGCCAAAGACTGAAAGCTTCCAGTAGGTCATGAATCAAAGGACCTTGCCAAAGACTGAAAGTTTCCAGTGGTTCATGAATCAAGGGACCTTGCCAAAGACTGAAAGTTTCCAGTAGGTCATGAATCAAGGGACCTTGCCAAAGACTGAAAGTTTCCAGTAGGTTATGGATCATGGGACCTTACCAAAAACTGAAAGCTTCCAGTAGGTCATGAATCAAGGGACCTTGCCAAAGACTGAAAGCTTCCAGTGGGTCATGATGAGAGTGACATTCTCCAAATGACCTGCCAGAATAAAGTCAGTAAATGACCCTTTTTGTACACCTTATGGCATATTGGTCCATATCTTTGTAGACCAATCAGCACTCAAGGGTCATGTGGTCAATATCATGCCAGGTGCCTTTACTTCCAAACAGATTTCCTGGTACCTATTTGAGGCTTGCTAGACCTGAGGTTTAGGCAAGTTGTTTTTTCATTTTTTTATTTGTTGCTCGTTTGAACTCAAGCGTAGTCCATAAGCACTACTTCTAGTAATGTTGGACTGAATTTGCGTGTGGATTAGCATTACCTATTAACGGGTGTCCCTCGCCATCATGTGAACTCACTCCAACTTCAGAGGTACGGCAGGTCAATTCCACCTCAATGTGAATTGAAACCCATGGCCACCAGGCAGGCAAGCATGCATGCTAGCCACCGTGCCACCACAGCTCCCCACCTGCTACATGATGACGATGGTGATGATTATTTCAAACACCTTTGTGACCTAGAACTGGTTATGAATGATTCTGTAAATAATCACTATAGTCTGTCTGCTGTATAATACTCTTATTCCTCTTCCTTGTGTGTCCACTTGTAGTGAGAATGATTTTAACTTTCAGCAGACACATCCATTGTCAGCACAGATTTACAAGGAGGGGTGCAATTGTTTTTCCATTTTCACATGTGCTGCAAATAGTCTATTGTGTGTAGATTTTATAGTTTTGAATCCATTTTCTTCCTACTGCTCTCGTAGCAGATTTGGTGTAGGACCACTGCTGGTAGTTGAAGGTGTTGCATTCTAACGAGATGGCCAAACTATTTGATCTTCTGTCTTTCAATGTATGTGGCACAAGGTGTTGATCCCACTGTCTGTCTGATAACATCATTTATTATTTGGTCACAGATTGTTAAGTTGGCAGCTCTTCACAAGCATCTCATCTCGCAGGTGTTGATTTTATTAAGTGTGATTTGGATAATGTCCAAGTTTGAGATTGGTAGCATAAGATTGGATTGAATATGCAATTTATTATCTGTCAATTTGTGGACATAGATATGTTTGGATGTTTTAGTATGGGTGATAGTTGATATATAAGCACACTTGCTTTTTGGCATCTGATTTTGATTTCTTTGGCTTTTCTCCATCTTCTGTGACCATACTTCAAAGATATTTGAATTCTTTAACTTGTTTCAGAGACATGCTATTTATCAGTATACTTAGTGGACCAGGAAATCTGCTGTAACTTGCATTACTTCAGTTTTGGCTATCTTTACATTCATATTGTATCTGCTGCATGTTGAACTCAGCTTATTAATTTGATTTTGCAGTCTGCCCTCAACATTATAAAACAGGCACTGATCATCTGCAAATAGAAGTTCATTTATTGTAGGTGAATCTGTTGTTTGTTCTGAAGTAAAGGGTTCACAATTTTCTGAATCGGTTCTGTCAAGGCTTGCTTCTTTGGATATTCTATGTAGATATTAAATAGCCAGGGAGAGAGCACACATCGCTGTCTCACTTCTGTATTGACTGCAAACATATCTGAATGGAGAAAATTCTTGTGATCTTACTGCACTTTGGCTTGAGTGGTACATGGCTATAGTGTTTTCTAGAAATTATACTTGTATCCCATAGTCTTCAAGGATGGTCCATCATTTTTATCTATTTACTCTAACGAAAGCCTTTTCCTGATCTACAAACACAATATTCTGCTGGTCACTGTATATATGGATTTTTCATATATTTGTCTAAGTGTGAATAGTGCATCAGTGCAACTTTTATCTTTCCTGAAACCAAGTTGAACTATGCTTAACTGTTGTTCAACTATGGGTCTAACTCTTTCTTCCAATAGTTTTGCGAACATTTTCCCCATATGACTCAGGAGTGATTTACCTCTGTACATTTCGCACTCTCTCATATTGCCATCTTCTTCCATATTGGTACTATTATTGCCTGTTGCCAATCGTCTGGGACTTTTCTTTCTTCACATGCTATATTGAAAAAGTTTTGTCAGCCATTTAACTCATGTTTTTCCACAGGCCTGAATAGATTCTGTGGTTATTCCATCTTGACCCCGTGATTTGTTTTTAGGAATTTTCTGTATAACTGATTTGACTTCTGCAGGTATGAAATTTGGTTCTTGTTGTCCACATCTTTTAGACACAAAACTAAGATTTTCTATGTTATGTGTGGGGTTAAGAGGTACTTGAAAGTACTCTGCCAACCTTTTTAGTCTTTGTTGTGGATTAAATAACGGTACACCTGTGCAACTCTGTTTCTCATATTGTTGACACATTTATAAAATTCTCTTTCGTAGACTTTGCTAAGCTAGAGGTATCTTGATCAATCAATCATGTGACCATGCCGGAAAGCGTGGGCGGTACATGACTCGCCATTTCACTCGATCACCAGATGTCGTGGATCAGCTCAGTGTTCCTGTCTCGTCCATGCCATCGTGCCAAGCCATCCAGGTATTTTCCTCTCGGTCTTCCTCTTGGTCTGTTCCCTTCGATCTTGCCAGTTGTCACCAAGTTCTCCAATCCATTTCTTCTCATAACATGTCCAAAAATTTTGACTGTCTACGTCTAATTTCTCTAATCAATTTACGATTTTCATTTGTCTCCTGTAGTACTTGGTCATTGGTTTTTCTGTCTGTCCATGGTATTCTTTGCATTTCCTCAGAACCACATTCTTGCAGCCATCAGATGTTTTTCAGCTTGACTGCTCATTGTCCAAGTTTCACAATCCATACAAAAGAACAGGCTCTATGTATCACCTCAACACTCTTTTTCTCATTTCATTGACATCTTTTTATTGGTCAGAATGTTTTTCATCTTGCTAAAGGCTACTTTCGCCATGGCGATTCTTGTTTCTAATCTCTTCAAGGCATCTCCATCAGATGTTATGACTGTTCAAGATAATTGTAACTGATTCACTTGTTGAAGAATATTTCCATTTACCTGTATATTACATTGTGGCACTTCTTCCTTCCTAGTGATGACCATAACCTGAGTCTTTTTACAATTTAATTCTAACCCCACTTGCTCACTGTGTACAACAACCGCATCTACTAATTGTTGCAGGTCCTGCGCATTGTCTGCAATTAATACTGTATCATCTGCATATCTAATGTTATTGATGTTTCGTCCTCCAATGCTGATTCCATTTATATCCTCTACATTTCTGAAAATATTTTCACTGTATAGGGAAAAAAGATCTGGAGACATCACACATCCCTGCCTAACACCTCTCTTAATTGGCTGATACTGTCCCACTTCATTATCAATCCTTATTGCAGCTTGTTGTTTCCAATATATGTTTTTTATAAGTCTAATGTCTTTCCCATCAATTTGTAGATCTGCAAGCATATCCACCATGTTGACATGTTAAACTCTATCAAAAGCCTTTGTATAGTCAATAAAGCAAAGATGTATATCCTTGTTTACTTCTATAGCACGTACAATAACTGGTATCTTGATAACTGCAGCCAAAGATTTAATTCTGACCAAGAAAAAGCAACATAAGCCATGGATTACATCAGACGCGTTAAAATTATTAATCTACGAAGGGAACTGAAACAGAAAGGAGGTGAATCCGACAACAGCAGGATGAATCTTTAATTCAAGAAATAAGAAAGAACACAAGAAAGGACAAACACCAATATATACAAGATTGCTGTACCAGAATAGAGCAATATTATAAGAGTGGAAGAGATTATGAAATGTTCAAAGAAATGAAGTTATTGACAAGAAATGTTCAAATCTCAATTAAATGTTGTCTGTGACAAGTTGGGAAATACCTTAACAGAATCTAAACAAATTCTAGAAAGATGGCAAGAATACTGCAGCGGAATGTATGATGTGAATGACAGTGAGGATATGAATGAGATACATGAACGAATGACAGCAGAGACAGAACCTGAACCCTCAATAGATGAAATTGCATGGTCAATAAAGAACCTGAAGAATGGTAAATCACCTGGATGTGATGCCAGCTAAACTAATTAAAGTGGAAGGAGAAGAATGCATACAAATCGATCACACATTATGTAAAAAAGATATGGAAATTTGGTATATAGTCAAAAGACTGGAAGTATATTCATTTCAATACCAAAAAAAAAGGGCAACCTGGAATTATACACCAATTAAAGAACTGTTGCCCTGATCATGCAAGTAAAATTCTACTAAAAATCATAATGGGAAGACTTCATAACAAGATGGAAGAAGAAATTAATGTGGTTCAAGTTAGATTTAAACAAGGAAGAAGAATAAGAGATCACATATTCAACATGTGTTTAATAATAGACAAGTGCAGAGAATTTAATGTAAACCTTTTCTCATGTTTTGTGAATTATTCAAGGGCATTTGACTGTGTGCCGGTCTCTCTGGCTGTGGGGTTACAACACTTTCTCTCTGTAATCCCGTTTATCACGCAGAGTCTCGCAGCGGAGCGAGAGCTGAGGCGGTTCGACCCCCGCTCGTGACTTGCGGGATACTGAGCCGGCCGCTCAGAAAGCAATGGCAAACTACTGAGCGTAATCTTGCCAAGAGATCAACAGACAGCTGAAAGATGCTGCTGTTGACAGCTAAGTCCTGTAAAAGGATACGCAAAACATTTATATTTATTTATATTTGACTGTGTACAACATCAGAAACTTTGGGAAATCATGAGGAATATGGGCTTTCCATCACATGTAATACAACTCATAGGAATGCTCTATCTAGACCAACAAGCAGCAGTTAGAATAGATGGCAAGACATCAGAATGGTTTGACATCAAGCAAGGAGTCGTCAGGGCTGCGTGCTGTCACCCTATTTGTTTAACCTGTACGCCGAAAATATAATGAGAAATGTAAGAGATGATATAAACAGGGAGCTATATGATGCCCTAAATATCGGTGGTCATGACATACCAGAGATTCGGTATGCTGATGATACAGTATTGCTATCCACAATACAGAATGATATAGAAAACCTAATAACCTCAATCTAATTGAATAGTGAAAATCACAACTTATATCTTAACATAGCAAAAACAAAGATAATGCATACAGATAAAACTGATATTTTTTTTTTTTCATATCCTTTACAGGACATCGCTGTCAACACCAGCATCTTTCAGCTGTATGTTGATCTCTTGGCAAGATTACGCTCAGTAGTTTGCCATTGCTTTCTGAGCGGCCGGCTCACATACCTCATAAGTTACCGATGCGATTCGAACCACTAAAACTGATATAGAGAAATAAATATATGTTAATGAGGAAAAATTAGAGGTGGTGGAAAATTTTGAATATCTTGGGTCATTGATTACCAACAATGGTGACAAAATGAAAGAAATTAAAAGACGAATATCTATTGTTCTTTAAAGACAAAAACAACTGAATAAATTGTGGATAGAACTACAACAATTTGATTTTTAAGAGTATGCATCTTTCCCATTGCAACATATGTCTGTGAGACCTGGACACTTACTAAACAAGCTGAACAGCGCATAAATGATTTTGAATATACATGTTATAGATGAGTTCTAAGAATATCTTGGATAAAGAAAAGAACAAATACAACCATACTTCAAGAGCTGAATATTGAAGAAGGTTAGCTATTAAAGATGATAAAACAAAGAAAAATGAAATATTTTGGTCACTTGAAACGTCACGAAAGTTTGGAGAGAACAATAATGGAGGGGTATATGCCTGGGAAGAGAGGAAGAGGAAGGCCAAAGAGAAGATGGGTGCAGGATGTGGTGGAAGATCTCCAGATGGGTGTTTCGGATGTGGGACATCTTGCATATGATCAAGAGGTTTTCCAGATGGTTGTTATGGGAGCGAAGTTCTGCAAAGGACATTTTCCTGAATGAATGAATGAGCCTTTGCTAAGGGTTGCCATCTGTTCACCAGGATTAATCTTTAGATGCTTTAATTGTTCGTTTGGCATTTTGTTGTGCTATTCTATAAGTAACATAGTCTTGTTCAGATTTAGTTCTCATCCATTTTTTAACACTACCTTCTTTCTGGATACGCTATCTTTAACTTCAAGCTGTTCTTAATCTTTTATCCTGCCCTACTGTCTTGGTTCCACATTTATGTTCCAGTGTGTCGAGTAAGACAGCCTTGAAAATTTTCCATTCCTTTTCTACAATTGAGTAATCATCTGGGATGTTCTTATGTAGCTTTTTGATTTCTTGTTTGAATTTGTCTTTAACCGTATTTTCCTGAAGCCTCCTATTGGTGATATCTGTCATTACCTTTTTGTTTATTATTTTCCTGTACATTGAATTCTATCTTAGTATAACTGGTGTGTGATCAGTATCAATGTCTGTATTTGGAAGTGCTCTTGAATCCATTAGTAGGCTTCAGTCTGATTTCCTAAGTAGAATAAAGTTAATTTGAGATGCTAGATCTCTGTTGTTCCACTTACGCCAGGTGTTGGCATGGCTATTACGATGTTGGAAAAAGCTATTTATTATTATTAGTCCTTTTCGGAGCACATGTTAAGTAGGTGTTCACCATTGCTAATGCATTCAGTCTCTATATCACTGAATGGCCCCATGCATTCATCCCACAGATTTTTTCTTGTGCCTATTCATCCACTTAAATCACCCATCACAATAAGCTCATCTGTCTCATTGACATTGTTTAATGTCTCTATAAGGTTATCAAAATATTAATCTTTGTCTCTATCACTGTAAGTATTGTTACATGGGATGTATGCCTGTATAATAGTTGCTGTTTTACAACCTTTCTTATATAAATTCAGCGTTGATGTAATAAAACACCCACTCCATGTTTAGCTTTTGCTCGATGATTGACACCACTCCACATTAGAAAAAAATTTTCATGTATTTGTTTTGTGTTCTGC
The DNA here is from genome assembly GCA_014155875.1 of Cepaea nemoralis. Lineage (NCBI taxonomy): Eukaryota > Metazoa > Mollusca > Gastropoda > Stylommatophora > Helicidae > Cepaea > Cepaea nemoralis. The sequence goes on from JACEFZ010019818.1 coordinate 379,279, forward strand.
CACTTTTTCCTCGTATCTATGAGTCCTAATATATCATTGCTCCATTATCTGCATTCTTGGTAATAGTGGTTCCAACCCTGCGTTTGGCATCCCCATAAGGGGATCACAAAGTGTTTTCTGTAGAAATCACTACAGTAAATTTTGGTTGCATTTATTTTATAGAAGATTTCTCTATAAAATTTGAAATATTTACTTATTTCAATATAGCCGCACCGCAATATTCTAAAATAATTTTCTATGGTTATAAAAATGTGAGACAAAACCACAGAACATTTGGAGCTATTTTGACAATTAAAATATGGCATTCAAGCACAACACAAGTAATGGATGTTATAAATCATGTTCATGAGATTAAAAATCATTTTATCATGTTTGTGTCACTGAAGATCACTTGATCATGTTTGTGACATTGAAGATCATTTTGTCATGTTTGTGATATTGAAGATCATTTGATCTGCATATGCTATTAAAGATACAGTGGAACCTCGCTTAACGAGCACCTCTCATAATGAGTAATTCACATAACGAGTAAAATAAATTGTAAAAAAATGATTCGCTGAACGAATGATGTTTCACATAATGAGTGACTAGGGAGGGGAAGTCTCGGATTGTGCGACTGCAACAGCGAAGGTTGGAAGACAAGGGGGGGGGGGGGGGGGGGGGGAGGGGTCGGACAGAGCGGTGTGGGGGGCTCTATATAGGGGGCGTTAGCTGCAAGCCTGCTGCTGCCGAAGCGAACCTATATAACAGCAGAGGAGAATGCATTACCCGGCCACAAGCCAATGAAAGACCATCTCACGCTGCTATTTTGTGCCAATGCAAGTGGCGATTTGAAAATTAAACCGCTGCTTGTTTACCATTCAGAAACTCCACGAGCCTTCAAGAAGTGTAAAGTCCAGAAGAGCAGGCTAAAGTGATTGATTGATTGATTGATTGATCTAGGAACCGACATCACAGCATTCGGGACATTCCCATAAGCGCTCCGTCCCCATCCTCAGCAACCAGCGAAGAGTTCCAACACTAATAGTTCCAGTAGCACTAGTGATGTAGAGGTCCAACAACAAGGCTTGGGTGACACGTGACCTTTTTACTGATTGGATCAATGAAGTGTTTGGTCCTTCTGTGAAAAAATATTTGCTTGAGATGAATCTACCACTCCTAATCTTGCTTGTTATGGACAACGCTCCTGCCCATCCTCCAGGACTACAAGATAACCTTCTTGAAGAATTTAAATTCATCAAGATCCAGTTTCTGCCTCCCAACACTACTCTGTTACTCCAGCCTATGGACCAGCAGGTTATTTCTAACTTTAAGAAGCTCTACACTAAAGCGCTCTTCAAGCGCTGTTTTGAGGTGACTAAAGGGACTAATCTCACTCTTCGCTGGCTGCTGAGGATGGGGACGGAGCGCTTATGGGAATGTCCCGAATGCTGTGATGTCGGTTCCTAAATCAATCAATCAATCAATCAATCAATCAATCTCACTCTCAAATAGTTTTGAAAATATTACTTCCACATCATTGCCTGCCTCAAGATGATCAAAAAGGTGTGGGAAGGGGTTACCAAGAGAACCCTCACTTCCGCTTGGAAGAAGCTTTGGTCGGAGAGCGCTGTCGAATGTGACTTTGAGGGGTTTGAGACAGTACCTGTGGAGCCTGTAGTCAATGAGATTGTGTCTTTGGCCAAGATCATGGGACTCGAGGTTGATAACAAAGATATCGATGAGCTTGTGGAAGAGTATAGCTAAGAACTGACCACCAAAAAGCTTATGGAATTACATTGTGTTTCACAGCAAGAAGTTGTAGAGGAGAGGAGACCAAACACTTCATTGATCCAATCAGTAAAAAGGTCACGTGTCACCCAAGCCTTGTTGTTGGACCTCTACATCACTAGTGCTACTGGAACTATTAGTGTTGGAACTCTTCGCTGGCTGCTGAGGATGGGGACGGAGCGCTTATGGGAATGTCCCGAATGCTGTGATGTCGGTTCCTAAATCAATCAATCAATCAATCAATCAATCAATCAATCAATCAATCTCACTCTCAAATAGTTTTGAAAATATTACTTCCACATCATTGCCTGCCTCAAGATGATCAAAAAGGTGTGGGAAGGGGTTACCAAGAGAACCCTCACTTCCGCTTGGAAGAAGCTTTGGTCGGAGAGCGCTGTCGAATGTGACTTTGAGGGGTTTGAGACAGTACCTGTGGAGCCTGTAGTCAACGAGATTGTGTCTTTGGCCAAGATCATGGGAGTGGAGGTTGATAACAAAGATATCGATGAGCTTGTGGAAGAGTATAGCTAAGAACTGACCACCAAAAAGCTTATGGAATTACATTGTGTTTCACAGCAAGAAGTTGTAGAGGAGAGTTTGTCCGAGGAGTAGGAGAGGGTAACAACAAACCAACAATCTTCTGGCACAATAAGAGAAATGCTGAAAGCATGGGAAACTGTTGCATCGTACATTGAGAACCATCACCCTAGTATGGCAGTGGCTATGAGTGCTACTAATTTATTTAATGATAATGCTGTGTCGCATTTCCACCAAATTCTGAAGCGTCGGCAAAAACAAATGTCTCTAGACAGCTTTCTAGTAAAACAGAATTAGGTGTGCATTATAAATTGTAAATTAATTATTTCAATTTTTTTTCCGTTTTCTACAAATCGAATTCTCATTCCAGGTTCGTTCATTCCGAGATAGAAGAGGAAGATGAATCACACTCCTTAACAATGTATATATAATTTTCTTTGAATAAACGTTACACAAAATATTTTGAGTATTTTTTCGGCATGGAACGCATTATCGCATTTTACATTAATTTGTATGGGAAAAATTGTTTCGCTTAACAAGTGTTTTGTGTTATGAGTAAGATTCTGGAACAAATTATGCTCGTTAAGCGAGGTTCCACTGTAATTTTATTATGATTGTGACAGTGAAGATCGTTTGATCATGTTTATGACATTGAAGATCATTTGATCATGTTTGTGACACTGAAGATCAAAGACACTGTACAATCATACGGAATGACACTATCTAGTGCCACCAACTACGCTTGACAGCAAAGGTGAAAGATGATGATGATGATGATGATGATGAATGTGTTAATACAAGAGAAACAACTAGGGGTAATTTACACATTAACTTACTTGATTGTCTCCCCTTCCTATACCTCACCCAAGCCTGAAAGCGACAGACAGAAATTCACATGATTTGATTTCAGTACAATCAGCCATGATAATAAAAAAAATCTATTATGATATGGCATTTGATAGGAAGTATGTTCATATCAGTAGTTTCTCCACTAATTAGCTACAGCAAATCAGGAATGATAAGTGTATACTCAAAAAACAGGTGTGGTAAACGGTCATTAAATATAGCAAGCATCCTTGAAAGAAATTTAATTTTTAAAATGAGATAAAAACAAGGAACAGGCAAGGCTCATTTAAGAGAAACACGTTTCACGAATATGCAATGAATTTAACAAATACCTGAGAAAAATATCTAGTAAATAACCTCTGAGTATGATGACACATATATGAGAATCATTAGTCTGTATGTAAATGATACATAATGGATAACACAATGGTTCAAAGACAATATGTACAGTTTATTTATTTTTTAGCTGCTGGCTGTGTAGTGTCAAGGTCAAGTTAGTCAAATAATGTGCAAGTGTACATGGCAAACTGTCATGCTGATCATTGTTATTTTATGCCTGTCATTCTTACATGGTACGAGGGTAAGTTAATAAGTAAGTCACATATGGCTGTAGAAAAATAACTAACTATGATAACAACTTGAAACCAGTTTATTTTTATACATATATTGTCTCTTTATTTCTCAACATAATATCCGCCAACATTGATGCACTTATCCCATCGTTTTATCAGTCCTCCCAAATCAGCTACATAGAACTGTGTGCTTTGTTTTCATTTAACTGCCATTCCACAGAACTGTGTGACTTACTTATTGACTCACCCTCGTAACTTTTTCTACTCAGCTAAGCACCGCTTTACGGGATAAACATTTGTCAGCATAAACACTGAAAACCCACCTTGGCAGGAGACATTTCGCGAATGACGCCGAAGTTGAATGTGAAGTGAAAACGTGGTTTAGAAAACAGAGCACGCAGTTCTATGCAGCCGGTTTGGGAGGACTGATAAAACGATGGGATAAGTGCATCAATGTTGGTGGAAATTATGTCGAGAAATAAAGGGGAAATGTATGTATAAAAATAAACTGGTTTCAAGTTGTTATCATATTTAGTTATGTTTCTACAGCCATTTGTGATTTAATTATTAACTTACCCTCGTAATATATATAATCTACTTGTAGACAAGACATGTGATCTGTGAAATGGCTGTCAATAGTCAGTCTATGAACAAACTGAATAAACCACACAGAGATTAGTTTGGTTTTGGTTGGTTTGTAAAGGATCACATCTATTGCACACAGACATCTATGTAAGTGATCCAATCTCCTCCCATAGATCACACAGGGAATGTGTTCCTTCCGCACAGCGAAAATATTTTACAGCACCAGAGAGGATCCAAATGTGAGTATACAAGAATCGTACAAACTATAAAAAAAATTGTGTGGGTTTGTTTCTAGTTTAACATTTAGCCTGCGCAGTGATCTATTCAGCCTTCTCTTTCTGATTTCTAATTGTCGAAGTATTTTTAACTTGTGCTGCAGCATGAACACAGGCTGGATATCTGATCCACTACTCCAGGATCAGAGTGAAGCATACTATACTTTCCTTATTGTGTAAAAATTCATACCATACACACCAAGTAATGCACCATATCTGCTCTGCTTACAGACAGATGGTATAGCTTTAAGCCACTCTGTCCTCCAAACCCACTGAGAGATCAAAATCATCATCATATAGCAGCTCTTCACCAGAATATCGCTCTCATCACTGCTCACCAAAAAGTCTCTTGATCCCTTGCCAGTTCTCATGCCCCACACATCCATGTGCCCAATGTGTTTACAATGTCCTGTGTCTACCACTAAGCTGATCGACCTTGGCCATTTCTTCCATGCACCATGCTTTCAATCACTGTTGTTTCCAAGCCACTGCGATGTTCAGGCATCAGGCAACCTGACTTTTCAGGCATCAGTGGGGAAATGTTTAATTAGCATATTACTTTTAAAACAGAAAATCAAGTCCGATAGCAGGAACTTGCTGTGGGTATGTGGAGTGCTAGGAAATCACAGTGCTGTGGGTATGTGGAGTGTTAGGACATCACAGTGCTGTGGGTATGTGGAGAGCTAGGACATCACAGTTTTTAGGCCTGAGTGCATGGAGGAATAGGTAGCCAATTTTTCCCTCATGTAATGAACACCAAGTGCAGCCACTGAACCCTCGTCCAACCGCACTGATGCCATTGTCAGCATAAACATATTACTAAATATAAACAATGTTCATTGCACTTATTTAAATCCAGCAAACAACCTTCTCCTCTTCATGTCTACACGGAAAAATATGTGCATCTTAACCAATCACGCTAAACCATAAGGTCTCTTTCATGGTGGTATTGTCAGCTTCAACACAAGAATCATAATCATTGATATGCAAAACTTACCTTCCAGATGATAAAATGAACATGAAGCATGTGTTTAACATGGTGTCGCACTGCACTGTTCATTTTTCCTGAAAACACTGCTTCCCTCCTCTTCTGCATCAGGTGATACTGCATGATAGCACTGAAAACAACCATCAACATTATTAACATTCTTCATTGCTCTTGTTGATTTCTTAATTGTTGCTGCATTGTAGTAGTAGATAGTGACTGGCTTCCGATCACAGTGGTCTAGCTTTTAATCCCTGGTTGTGAATAGTGAATGATTTCCCATCAGAGTTGTCTAGAGTGTAATCTCAATGCTATTGATCTATTATAATTGTGAAACTATTCTTTCAATAACATAAAAACATTAATAAAATGTCAGCACTGAGTAAAATCTTTATCCAGCTTTGGCACTGATACTATCACAGAATTATGTAATGATATATATAATACTGGTTGCATCCTGAAGGACTTGAAAACATCCATTTTCATCACACTACCGAAGAAGCCAAAAGCTGTTGACTGTGAGGATTACAGAACTATTAGCTTAATGAGACACATAACTAACATACTACCCAAAGTAATACAAGAAAGAATTCAACATAAAATAGATGAGGAAGTAGCTGAAGAACAATTTGGGTTCCGCAAAAACAGTGGAATCAGAGAAGCAATTATCCGTTTGAAGAAGTTAATTGAAAAATATATAGAAGTTCAAAAAAGTATAAATGTTTGTTTCATAGACTACAAAAAAGCTTTTGATAGAGTACAATATGAATGACTAATTACATGCCTTCAAGATATAGGAGTAGATGGAAACGACATCAGACTTATTAGTAACTTGTACTGGGAACAAGTGGCGTCTATTAAATGCGGAAATGACTATTTGTAGCCTATAGAGATCAAAAGAGGAGTACGGCAGGGATGTGTGCTGTCACCAAGCCTCTTCAACCTATACACAGAAAGAAGTTTTAAACAGGTTGAACTGCCTGGACTTAACATCAATGGAAGACTCATAAACAATCTTAGGTATTCTGATGATTCTGTGTTACTAGCAGAAATTGAGCAAGAGTTACAAGACCTGGTGGAACAAGTAATCAGGCACAGTGCAGAATGTGGCTTAGATATTAACATCCAAAAAATGAAAACTATGATAATTAGCAGTGGAAATGAAAGGTTACCAATGAACATCACAGTAAACGGGCAGATACTAGAACAAGTATCAAGTTTCTCTTATCTTGGAAATATAATAACAGATGATGGCAGAAGTGAAATAAAAATCAAAAAGAGAATAGGAATGGCTAAAAGTACTTTCAACAGCATGAAATCAGTATTAACATCTCGAGAGATTAACAACGTATTAAAAATGAGAATAGACAAATGCTACATATATTCAACGCTACTATATGGTGCAGAAGCTTGGACATTGAACAAGCAACTAGAAAGTCGAATAGAGGCCCTGGAAATGTGGATATACAGACGAATATATCGTATTTCATGGAAACAAAAACAATCAAATGCAGAGGTTCTAGAAAAACTGGGAATGAAGAGAGTTGATGAAAGTTGATTAAAGACGGTGTCTAAGCGAAATATGCGGCCACGTAAACGACATTTTATATCTTATAAAACCAATGATGGAGTGTAAGTTTGGAGGGCAAGTCGAGCAAGAGGTAGACAACTGATACAAGTGGGAAGATAACATCAAGAGATGGACGAACATCAGCCTGACAGAATTACAGTCAGGGCGAGAGAAATACAGTGTTGGAGATCCATTGCAGCCAACCTTCATTGTGGAGATGGCACCTGATTGATTGATTGATTGATTGATTGATCGATTGATTGATTGACTGAGTACCAGTTTCTGTTTGTATCTTCTGTGTATTATATTTATTTCAAGACGTAAGCAGTGAAAAACACAGAAAAGATAATTTACCAAAAACATATTCGTTCCAGTTTCATATTGTAATATGAATAGGCTTTCATGTACATCTCTGGTGTTGGCTGTGGAGAAAGAGGACAATATAGAAATACAAATGTAAATTGTATCCGTATTTCTACTAAGACATTTCCATAAACATTATATAATGATACTACACAGAAGCCTGAACTAGTATTTTAATTCATATATTTGTAATGCCATGGAATATCTTACACAGACTTCTGCATGAGACTGGTACATGAAAAACTGTGATCCAATCAGCTTTCATACTATTAACAAGTATTTATCAGATGTTCACATTATTCTGAACACATTCACATGTCACTTTCTTTCTTACTTCTGTGACGAAAAGCCTTGACAGCAGCCGAATATTTCTCTAATTCCACAACAAAGGAATATCAAGAAACTAAAAAGGAATTAAAAGAGAAAAGAATAAAAGTCCACAAGAAAAGGATAAAAAGGCAAGAGGAAGAAAAAGAGTGAAAAATACAGTTTCACCGCACTATCAATTTTATGACGCCAAATTGCGCGCCATTGAACAAAGCGACCCGGCTAGTTTCTTCAAATAGTTGTAAATCCCCATTCTACAAATGAGCCTATAATCGCAAATTAAACATGCTGAGGTTTACCAGCAAAGAGAGAGACACAAGCAGATATTAATTCAGCTCTCATAGGAGCCACGGACAGTCAGCGGCTGATCCTCATGAAAGGATTCATTTGGAATCGTTCAATCCTTCAAGCAGTGCAACATATTTCACTGGGGAGAATGAACTAAGGGCCTTGTCAGTTGAGCATAACTAAAGTTCAATATATGATATTTTATACTTGTCATTTCCTCATACACCATTTTCTCATCAAATACCACCAGCTTATCACCATTTGAATCATCATCATCATCATTATATTAACATTATCAAAATTAAATAAACACAGTGGTAGTTTGTTAAAACTCATAGTTCTTCCATGGTTCTGACTGTCTGTAAATGTTTGTTTAGCTTAAGTGAGTGCACACACTGGTAAAACAGTTAGTGGGGGTTCGTGTATATTTTTCCAGGAGAGGTAAAACTGCACTAAGATCCCTTAACTTTGTCAGAAGTGACTAATTACCACCCCAGATCCCAGAGAGAAAACAAAGGACAAGTGTCTCTTTAATGCTGATTTAAGAAACACTCCCTAGATACTCAAGAAACAGCCAAGAAGTGACTCTTTGAAAAGATAGATGTAGCTGCTCTAGGTACCCCAGAAGTGAGACAGAGGAATTAGGATATGCAGGAAAAGCTTGGTGCACAAGAGCTGCATAGGCAAGACTCCACAACAATACATAAAGCAGTCTTTACCAACACAGCACAAATAAAAGAATTGTTTCAAAGCTTCATTCAGACACTGATGGGTTATTACTAACTGAGAATATTTAATTAACAAACATTTGTTATAACTGTGAGTGGATTTATACATACCATTTGCCATTCATCAAAGTTGAAGATCATATCCAGATTGCTTTCTGTGGCTATCCTAATATCGGGTTTCATGTAATCATCAATAAACAAATCCCTGGGAATGGAAACATCACGATCAACACACATCAAGCATGTTCTTGTCAACTGCTTCTACTGTCTGTCATCTATCTACTGCCTATAGTACCTTATGGTGTACCTTGGGGGGGGGGGGGGGGGGGGGAGGGTGTCTTGAGCCTGAGGAATTAAGGTCACCTGGCTAGTGCAGTCACTGCGAACTGTGCAGGTTAGGATTTTCATTTAGCCCCTGACAGAAAAAAATCCACAATGCTTCTACGACTTAGAGAAAATAGAAAGGAGTATTCAAACAAGAAAGGAATAAATTGTAATCACTTTATGCAAGCTTTGAGGAACTGTAGTAGTATTCTTGTGAGTGACATTAGCTTACCAGTGCGATTATTCAGAGTTCAGTTCTCAATAATGACAAAATTTGTTAAAGATCAAGTATGTTGTAGGATTGCCCAAGCCACTAAAAATGAGTTCCAGAGATTTCTGTGAAATTGAAGGCAGTCGGTTTTTTACCAGTCACATTAATCCTCATGTGCTGCTGGGTCATCCAAATATGGACCTTAAACCTGTTCCTTCAGGTATCAATTATAGATGGATGACCCTCATTGCATTCTGAACAAGTACACAGATGATCCAATCTCCAGCTCAACACATCCATCAGTGTTAACAAGCTGATAGTACCAGCTCTATGTTCATTGAATGTTTTCTTTGTGGTTTTCTGTGTGATGTTCTCTCTGCACTGTGCCAATCCCCACATTCAAGCTTCTGAATTGTGGAACCTTGTCCTTCAGATGCTTTAATGGCATGTAAACAGTGTTACTTTACTTGTCTCAGTCAGCAACAGGCTATGAAGAGACAACTGGTGACAGCTTTGATGTGTGCTTCATACATGGTGGTATTTGTCAGAGACCCAACAAGATAGAGACAGCAATGACAGAACAGCATACAGGCAAGACAGTAGGCTACAGGGACCGCAGGGTAAGACAGGTAGGGAGAAGTACTGAGACAGGTCAGGCTGCTGACAACAACCTAGGGTTAAGGACAGGTGAGCCTGTAACTCAGCACATACCAGACCCGAGACTAACGGACCAGGCCAGGTCAGGCATGAATCACAGGGGCATGAGAACCCGTGATACGAGAGACGAGACCCAAACTCAGGCAGATGGAGTTAGACTAGCGACAGGGACAGACGTATGATAGTAACTGAGAATACGACGATTGTATAATTGATAGCATGCCAGCGAGTATGACTGAGAGAGCCAGTGTATGCTAACTGAATGCTATGGCGAGTTGTGGCCATAAATATCTACAGTGTCTCCATGATGTTTTGTTGTGTCTAAGTGTTGCAGCTCTATGTGGTGCTTTGTCCTACTTGCTACATTGACAAACCACCTGATTTGCTGCTCAACACTGATGCTTTCTCACTTGTTTCCTGATTTCACCATTTCTCATCTTATCTCTTCTTGTGAAATTTATAATTCATCATAGGTATTTCAGTTGTACTGTTTTAATTTTTTCTTTTCTCACTTGTTGCTATTGTGCAAGTTTGACATTTATTGCCAACCAACCAACCAACCAACCATTGGCACCTTGCCGTCTTGACAGACGATAGTTTGTGCTTTAAAAAGGCATAATAACTTTTAACTATGACGGTAGCGAGTGTGACTGATAAGGCCAATTTGCGCTGTAAATGTCCGTTCACAGTGGGTGCATGTGAACACGTGGTCACTTTCCACCATCATGCACCATCTTACGTCTCAAACGCTTGGTGTGTGACTTTTTCTGCAATAATTTTCTCCTTTGACTTTATTCCATTTTCTGATATTTGCCCTCCATGCAACACGTTCAGCGGCGACTTGCTCCCAATGTGCATTATCAATGCCTGTATCAATCATGTCCGCTTACACACATCTTTGTATCGTAGTAGAGGCCGACCCTGAGATCTCTTACCCATCTGTAATTCACCAAAAAAGATATCCTTTGGTATTCTACCATCATCCATCCTCCTAAGATGTCCTATCCATCTAAGTCTACGAAGACTGAGCATGGAATAAACTGTCACACAACCTGATCTTTCCAATACTTCAGTATTTGTGATTTTGTCTTGCCACTTAATACCAAGAATTCTTCGCAGACACCGCATATGAAAGCTGTTTAAGTTGTTCTCTTGGTGTGAGTAAGTTGTCCAGGTTTCACTGCCATAGAGAAGAGTACTAAGGACACAGGCTTGATAGACAAGGACTTTTTGTTTTTGGCAGTAAGCTTCCTGTTCTCCCAGACTCTTTTTCTTAACCTGTTCATTGTTGTTGCTGCCTTACCAATCCGGATGTTGATTTCCTGATCTAGGGATAATTTGCTATTTACCACTGATCCTAGATATGTAAATGGTCTACTATCTCTAGTTCGGCGTCGTCAATAAAGATTGATGGTACCCCATGTGCACCTTGTGACATAATCTGTGTCTTCTTTTTGCTAATTGTTAAACCAAATTCAGAACAAGCATTGGAGAATGCAGATAGTAGACATTGCAATTCTTCCTCAGAGTGGGTCGTAACTGCAGCATCATCTGCAAAAAGCAACTCTCTGATCAGTACCCTCCTAATTTTGGTCTTAGCCTTCAATCTTCTGAGCATTGTAAGGCCGCCATCTGAGCGTGAGTGAATGTATATACCACCATCCTGATCATGAAAGGCATATTTCAGTAGAAGTGAAAAGCTATATTCCAAAGAGGGTGGGAGCTAGTACACAACCTTGCTTAACTCCACTCTTGATTTCAAATTCTCAGAAGTTGCACCATCAAACTTGATTATACCCTTCATGCCTGTGTGGAACGATTCACAATGGACAGAAGAGTTGGTGGGCAGCCCAATCTTCTTTAGTGCCTTGAACAGACCCTCACGACTGACCAAATCAAATGCCTTTGTGAGGTCGATGAAGGCAATATAACAGTGGTTGATTTCTGTTCACGGCATTTTTCTTGCATTTGTCGCAATGAGAATATCATATCAGATGGTAGACCGGTTCTGTCGAAAGCCACACTGTGATTCGGGGTAGACTTGATCTCCTAGGACTTGAAGTCTGCGCAGAACAATTCTGGCAAATACTTTTCCAACAATACACAGAAGTGAGATACCCCTATAGTTGTTGCAGTCGCTCCGATCGCCCTTGTTCTTGTACAGTGTTATGATGCTTGAATCTTTGAAATCCTGTGGACTTGTCCTTCTCGCCAGCATAGCTCTATTAGCTGGTGGATCTGTATAGTGAGTGTGTCTTGCCCAACTCCTTATAACCTCTATTGGAATCCCATCCTTACCTGGAGCCTTGCCAGATGCAAGTTCATTTATAGCACACTTTAACTTCTGTTATGGTGGGAAGTGTGTCCAGGTGGTCAAGAGTTGGTAGAGCCTCTATGGCGTTGAGGGCATCATCCGCTAGTTTGGTCTCACTTGAGTAAAGCTCCAAATAGTGCTCTACCCATCTGTCCATCTGCTGTTTCTTATCAGTGATGATTTCTCCAGTCAAGGTTTTCAATGGTGCACTTCTTTTGATCACTGGACCACAGGCTTTCTTTATTCCTTCATACATGCTTCTTATGTTTCCCTTATCACTTGCGATTTGAATGGACTCACATAACTTGATCCAATAATCATTTGCACACTGCCTGGCAGCCTTTTGCACATCCTTCCTAGCTTGCCTTAGCTTCACTCAGAGTGTTTACGCGTTGGTCTTTCCTTGTTTCTTAAGAGAGCTTTCTTCTCTTATCAATCAAGGGCTGCAGAGTCTCGCTGTTGGCCGCAAACCAGTCCTGCCTCTTATGATCCACAGTGCCGTAAACCCCTACGGCAGTTTTATAAAGAGTTTCCTTAATTTGACCCCACTTTTCATTTACTGTACAATTTTCTGGTGTATCAGTGAAAGCGTCTTCAAGTTGCTGTTGAAACTGAAAGCACTTTCCAGTTTCGTGAGTGTTAATAATATTAATCCTGAGGCTACATTTGTGTTTAGCTGTGTAGATTCTCTTTGGTCTCAGTCTAACCCTTGCAACAACCAAAGAATGATCTGTATCACAGTCAGCACTGTGGTAACTTCGAGTCAATGATATATGGTTCAGATGTTGTCTCCGTGTGATGATGAAGTCCAGCTGGTGCCAATGGCCGGATCTTGGATGTTTCCATGTGACCTTATGCATCTCTTTTGTTTTAAAAAAGGAGTTTGTAATACATAGGTCATTACTGGTGCAATGCTCCAGCAGCCTTTGCCCATTTTCATTCATGCGACCGATGTTGTATTTTCCAAGGCACACTGGCCATGAACTCGAGTCCTTGCCCACACGAGCATTGAAATCACCGAGCATATAAATGTAGTCAGATTTTGGAACTGCCTTGATCACGGAGTCTAACTCCTCATAGAACGAATCCTTCACATCATCAGAGGAATCGAGTGTCGGTGCATATGCAGTAATAATGGTGGCAAACCCACAAGAGGTTGCCAAGCGCAGGGATAATAGTCTTTCATTTCCTCCTGCTGGAATTTCAATCATTCCCAGTAGCGAATTCTTCACTGCAAAGCCCACACCGTGTTGCCTTTTTTTCTGCCTGCCCTCTACCCTTCCAAAAAAAGGTGTAATTGTTTTCCCTGAGTGACCCTTCCTCAGCGAGGCGAGTCTCCTGCAGGCCAGCAATATCAATGTTAAGACGATTGAGTTCGGCATCAATCACAGCCGTTTTTCTCACATCGTCAATATTGGTCAAGTCAGTGGAAAATCCTGGACACATGGTTCTCACGTTCCAGGTTGCAAGCCGTAGCTTGAGGTTTCTATTTTTATTTTTGTTTGTACCTGGTGCATTGGTTTTACAGCCTGCGATTCAGATTTTGTCCTAGCCCCAAGCACCCATTGAAGCAGGCAGGCTGTGGCGGATCAGCACCCAATTGGCCGGGGGCTGCCCAGCTTGAGGCGGGCGGTAGCTGATCAGTGACACCTGTAGGTGTCTCCCACCGTCAGAGGCAACGCGTGGCGCCCCATGTCTACGCCAGTTGACAAGGACTTATAACCCGTAACAGTTGCCTCTTGCTTTGATTCCGAGACCAGTTAAGAACAGGAATGGAGTTATTGCCTCTCCATAGCACAAAGCCTGGGCTAAAATATAGAGATCATGTGTTGCCCATGCAGCATGATACCTCTCTCGGCCTGCCTAGTTCACTCCAGAGGAAAGGTAACACCCCTACATCTGGAACAAGACAAGCTGCAGAAGCTGCTGGATCAGCAAAGCAATGCTCTAACTGTCCGCCTGTCGGAGCTTCGATCCTAGACCAGCTGCCAACCAAGGCTTAGGGCCTGGTCTGCCCTGCCATGACATTTTGTCTTTAGCTTGCATTTCCTCACACCAGGGTAAGGGTTGTACCCTCCCAATTGCGCTCTTCCGCCCGAAGCCGTTGGCACAATGTGGGGTGTCGGGTTTGGTAAGCGCCGCCCAACGTTCGGCGCTAACAGAAAGCTTATTATATGCAGAAAGCATACTATAGAACTATAGAAATCTCTCTCTCTCTCTCTCTCTCGCTCTCTCTCTCCATATATATATATATATATATATATATATATATATATATATATATATATATATATATATATATATATATATATATATATATATATAGAGAGAGAGAGAGAGAGAGAGAGAGAGAGAGAGAGAGAGAGAGAGAGAGAGAGAGAGAGAAGTAGCATTCATTCATTCATTTAGTCATTAAGTAGCATGTCCTTTGCAGACACTTTCTTCCATAGCAACCTTCTGGAAAACTTCTCGGTCATAAGCACAATGTCCTGCATCCGGTACACCAATCTGGAGATCTTCTGCCACATCCTGCACCAATCTTCTCTTTGGCCTTGCTCTTCCTCTCTTCCCAGGCATATACCCCTCCATGATTGTTCTCTCCAAACTTTCATGACTGTTCAAGTGACCAAATTATTTAAATTTTTAATAAGTAACAATAATTATACAAATAATTGACTCACGAGGTTAAAAATGCAGAACAAACAAAGTGGCTATGTAAACAGGATATGACCAAAAATAAATAAGACAAAATTAACAAATACTTTAAGTCATTGAGTGAGATTTACAAAAATTGAATAAGGAAACACAGTGACAGGGAGAAGAATAAATATATCACAAATAAATTAACTGACCAGCGAAGTATATCAAGTCCATGTTTTTTCAGATACATCAACTTGTCAAGAATAAAGCTGAGATAATCATCAGGGCACATGACGGTTAATCCACACATGATTGCCTGAAACATTTTCAAAAACAGTTGACCACAACATGCTAATTCATTATCTGATTGAAGCCACAGCCTATAATAAACTGACTACTCTATTAAATGCTGAAAGCCACAACATGGGACAAGAGATTATATAATATTATTGAGGAAGCAAACACAAATTTTAAGTCAACAAAGTAAAGGAAGCCTGTTATATGTCATGAAGTGTAATTTGGTATATGGTGCTAACTGATTGATAAATCATGGATAAGTAAAGTGAAGGACCTTCTGATTGGTAAATCATGGATAAGTAAAGTGGATGACTTCTGATTGACAAATCATGGATAAGTAAAAAAAAGGACCTTCTTCGATTGCTTAAGGCATGTTTGGCATATGGTGTCTGACTACATTAGTTTAGACCAGTCAGCACCCAACGGCTGATATGGTCAATATTAAGGAGGCTGTCTTTAATCCCAGAAAATTCCTGATACCCATTAACGGCTGGGTCAGCCTGGAAGCCCAGATCAATTTTTGTTTTAAATGTCCACTTTTATGAGGATTTTAACACATGACCACTGAGCAGCCGGCAGTGTGTTAGAAACAGCACTACCACAGTTCCTGAACAAACTAGAGTTCAAAGCAATATATTCCCTTTGTGAATTTAAACAATCAAGCAATAAATTAAAGGTACTCAAATGGTGACCTGACATATTTTGCTGCCTATCATCAGATGCATACTGTCTCAGTCTTACGTATTTGATCAGAAAAATAATTTATTCTGTTCACTTCATTTGATATCTATCTCTGCAGTATACATGTAACAAGATGCAGTCAAATATGAGAGTCAACACATTGTGTAACATTTTGTTTATGGCTTCTATGTTAAATAAACATTTATTTATTAAAATATACCCTGGAGAACTTTTTTTTAATGAAACAAAAACCTAACACTTAATTATTAAAATAATTAACAAGCTGAAAGTACTCACAGGACTTTTATTGAATGTATGCAAGCAATCATAATAATCAGCATTGCTTCCCTTTAATATTTTATGACTGTGATTTCTTGGCAAGTTTAACAAACACTAGTTTGCCATTGCTTTCTGAACGACCGGTGCTCATACCATTTTATAAAAACTAACGCAAGGCAGGTCTGCTTGCCAAATCGTCCGCAACAGACAACGCCTGGGCTGAATCAAAGGAAACCATGTATTACTCTGCAGCATAATCTCTCTCTAAACCTGCATAGTTTATTCCAGAAGACAGGTAACACCATACATCTGGAACAAGACAAGTTGCAAAAGCTGCTGGATCTGCAAAATAATGCTTTAACTGTCTGCCTGTCAGAATTTTGGTCACTAGATCAGTTAACAACCAAGGCTTAGGGCCTGGTCAGCCCTACCATGACATTTAGTCTTTAGACGAGGTTCTGTATTTTATGGACAGTGAATCCTCAGATACATGTTTGATATTACTAATAATACATCCAAGTGAGAGAATGAGATGTTACCACTATAAAATCCCAGCAAGAAAATTAAATATATTACTAGTGATAAATCCCAGCACAGGATTTGATATGTTACTGACTGTTGATAAATCCAAGTAAGAGGAAAAACTGACACTGATGATATATCCTTATATATTGAATAAGTAAAGTAAAGGACACTTTTACACACCTCAAGGTGTACTGCTAGACTCATATTTGGCACTCAAGTGGATGATGTGGTCACTACCACGCCAGCCATGTGATATAGAACACTGATGATTGATCCCAGTGGGAGGATTAAAATACTGTAAGAGTATTTGGTGCATGCAAGAACGAAAATATAGTGTTAATATTTGGAAGCAGAAGCAGTAGATGGCCAGCATAAAGATGGACACAGGACATTGCAGACATCTTGTGCATCAGGGTTCCTGAGGCAAGAGAACTGACACAGGGCATTGCAGACATCTTGTGCACCAGGGTTCCTGAGGCAAGAGAACTGACACAGGACATTGCAGACATCTTGTGCACCAGAGTTCCTGAGGCAAGAGAACTGACACAGGACATTGCAGACATCTTGTGCATCAGGGTTCCTGAGGCAAGAGAACTGACACAGGACATTGCAGACATCTTGTGCACCAGGTTCCTGAGGCAAGAGAACTGACACGGACATTGCAGACATCTTGTGCACCAGGGTTCCTGAGGCAAGAGAACTGGCACAGGACATTGCAGACATCTTGTGCACCAGGGTTCCCTGAGGCAAGAGAACTGACACAGGACATTGCAGACATCTTGTGACACCAGAGTTCCTGAGGCAAGAGAACTGACACAGGACATTGCAGACATCTGTGCACCAGGGTTCCTGAGGCAAGAGAACTGACACAGGACATTGCACGACTCTTGTGCACCAGGGTTCCTGAGGCAAGAGAACTGACACAGGACATTGCAGACATCTTGTGCATCAGGGTTCCTGAGGCAAGAGAACTGACACAGGACATTGCAGACATCTTGTGCACCAGGGTTCCTGAGGCAAGAGAACTGACACAGAACATTGCAGACATCTGTGCATCAGGGTTCCTGAGGCAAGAGAACTGACATAGGACATTGCAGACATCTTGTGCATCAGGGTTCCTGAGGCAAGAGAACTGACACAGGACATTGCAGACATCTTGTGCATCAGGGTTCCTGAGGCAAGAGAAACTGACACAGGACATTGCAGACATCTTGTGCACCAGGGTTCCTGAGGCAAGAGAACTGACACAGGACATTGCAGACATCTTGTGCATCAGGGTCCTGAGGCAAGAGAACTGACACAGGACATTGCAGACATCTTGTGCATCAGGGTTCCTGAGGCAAAGGGAACTGACACAGGACATTGCAGACATCTTGTGCATCAGGGTTCCTGAGGCAAGAGAACTTACATGGGATTCACAAACTCTTGGACAGTCATAATGAGAAAATGAGAGTGATTTTCTGCAATGAACCTGCTACATAAGGATGATCTGACATATCTGAGGATTAAAATACTGTAAGAGTACAAGTATGAACTGATCTTTCACCAACATTATAAGCTTAAGTCAAATTCTAGAAGTGTAGTATGTATGGCTGTGTGTGAATGTTAATCAGAGTGGTTTTATGTTGTAGCATGATGTCTTCAGACGTTCGCATCCCCAGTCCATTTTCATTTCTCAATACTCAGTATGTTAACCACGTAAGCCGTCGTGATACCCTAACTAAAATAGAATCGTAGATTCTAGATCGAGAGGGGGTAGATGAATGGTGGGGTCTCAATTTGATTGGGTAACCCTTGGGCTGGTAACGCTCCTTAATACATAATTAATAGCCCGCCAGTCGAAGCCTTGATTCCATCCCGTAAGGACATGTTCAAGATGCAGTGGTAAAATTTGCCCAAAAGCATTCTTTAGGATGTGGTCATCTGGCACATCAGAGAATGAGGAAGATGGGAGGAGGCCCTTTCAATCACCAGGACAACTCCAGGGAAGTCCTGAGCTCTAGCTTCAACTCCAGCTGAAAAGTCAGACTCCAAAAAGACCAAAATGAACAACAGGTTGCAAGGATTGAGCCTGAATCCACTAATTCTGGCCTATACAGATGGCACTGAAGAAAAGTCTTGATTAAAAGCCTAAAACAGGGACTCTCCAAATTTGGTAAAAGCTCCAGGCTATACCTTCAAGTTAAACTCAAGAAGAAACCTTGGGAGGAGAGATCACCTGGTCTTCAGCATGTCACTACTGGCTAAGAGTGGACATTAAAGGTGCACTTGGAGCTGACCCTATCACAGCTGAAGGAGCAGAAGTTAATACATAGAGCAAATTCTCAAAATGGATTAGTGGATAGTTAAGTTGGTGTGGTGATTCAGTTCCATCAGAAATCTTAGGAGTGATAGACTGTGAAGAAAGACAGATAGGACATATTGTTTCTTTTTAGATCTTCCTCCACTGGAAAAGTAAAAGAACCGTCTTAAGTGTCAACTTCATGAAACAGTCAAATTTAGGTGAGATAGACAGAAAGAAGATGCTAGGACATATTGTTTCTTTTTAGATCTTCCTCTACTGGAAAAGTAAAAGAACAGTCCCTAAGTGTCAACTTCATGAACTCACCAGTGAAAAGATAGAGCTTTAAAATTTCTTTCAAGATTGTGACAGCAGGGAATACCGGAATTGGAAAATCATCATGGGGAGAACTGTAACCTGAGCTGTCCAACACCATCATAGGTGCTAAAAGGATTAAACAGACCAGTGGAGCAGAACGTCCCTATGCTTGCCCCAATTTATAGCTTATCTGGTGTTTCCCTCATTAACAGTCGAAGAAAGGATTTACATAAAGTTGTGGTGTAGGATAACCTATGGTGTAGAGATGTGAAGGAGGAGGGTTTATTTAGATTGATGTTTCTGTGGGGATATTGAGTGATGTGTTTGGGTTTTCATAGATAATGTCACTATATTTGCATATAAACATATTTGAGATGTAAATTGTTGGCAGAAAATGAAGCCTGAGTCTTCACTTGACCTCATCAGACATTAATAAAGTATTAGTTGTAAGAGAACAGTTTTGAGATATATGTCCTCGTGGTTGTCTTGTCCAACTGGTGTCAAGCATCTTCATGGTGACTGTTACTCTACTGTTGTGGTTGGTTACAGAGATTGTGAAAGTTCTGTGTGGTTGTTGTCAAGTATCTTCCATGATGTATGACTTGTCTAATCTGTTGGTGTGATCATTCTTTGTGAATGTTGGTCCAACTGTTGTCAAGATCTTCTCATGTTGTCTTGTTCAACCAGTGTAAAATACAGTGTTGTTATGTTCACTACAATGGTACAATTGTCAATGTGATCATTTGTCCAAGTGTCTTGTGTCACTTGAAATAAATAATTAGAGATCAAACATGAGGTTGGCGACCAGAGCACAGTCAGCTGGAAGATGAGAGAACTGCTTTCATTGGTTACTGTGGCTAACTGCCAAGATCTCTAAATATGGCCTAGAAGAGAAATCATCAATAAATAATTCTGTGTAGAACTTAACTTAGGTCTAATTTCTCACAGTGGGGGTACTCGATGAGCCAAAATTCTGAATGGTTTCTCTACAAGGGTTATGCGAGAATAAATATCAATACCTCTAGACACTACTTGCTGTTACTAACCTGTATCTTTTATAGAGAGATATACTTTATAGAACTTCACTCATTGGAACTTCTATAATTCTCTATAAACCCACAAAAAAACCTCACATATGTTAGATTAATAACATTGCTTTTTGTTGTAAATTTCAATATAAATGATACAATATGATACAATATGAATGGCATCCTGGCTTCGAATAATTCAATCGTATATTGTATTTATTGTTTTGATAAGTCACACACTATATATTATGCAATGTCAATCATCTATTGCCAGCTCCATGGCAAAGGGGTTACGGACGCAGTTTGTAATCTCACACACCCGCGTTCAAAACACAGCTGCAGATGAGTTGGCAGCAAACCATCTTGCATTGGTTTGTTTACGAAATGGTTTGGGTGCTGATCATTCAGAAAGCAATGGCAAACTACTGAATGTAAACTTGCCAAGAGATCACAACAGAGAAAAAAAGGATATGCAACTAACTTTTAATCATCTATAAAGTTTGCCCTATAAACAACTAATAAATTATTTTTTTATCAGGTAATTGTCATCAAATATGCTATGATAATGATGAATTACAAAATAGATTATAAGCAGTGTATCATTATAATTATATTAATAGCATTATTTTAAAATTAATACTGTGCATTGCAATATTATATTCATGACCTGATTAGTGTAAATACTGTAACTTGTATTATATATTTATTGTAACGTGTTTTAGAATTCTGAATATTCAAAATATTCAATATTGACAACAATATTCAATATTGTAAACATTCGTACCTCGTAGATTTCTGGCAACTTATTGACCCTTATGTATTTTCTCAGTTCTGGGCTGATCCCACGAAGTGATGCTGCCATTTAAATATGTTATTTGTTGGTGTATAAGGTTCCAAAGTTTACTACTATCACTTTTTTTTTTTTTATCAACTTCTTCTGTGTATGATGATTCCACATCGCCGAGCACACACAATCTCCGCCATCTTGTTGATAGCAACAATATCCAAGGAAGTTGTTTCCCTTCCATGTGTTCTCAAATGAACGACCAGATATTTTATTCAGTCACAATCAAACGAGAAACCAACATCATCATCTAGTGACGTCTCTGTACTCAAGGTGCAAACAAGTGTTAAACTACGGTACTGCAATGGCTAGCACGCTTGCCTGCTGGTCCCCGTGATCGTGTGTTCGAATCACCCTCGAGGCTGTGTTGGCCTGGACACCAAGATTCACTGAGCCTCCTAAAATAGGTGCCAGGTATTGTTATAAGAAGTAATCACTATAATAAGACGTTCGACGTGATATATTGACCACATTATGACCCATCGAGTACCAACAGGTCTATAAAAATTATGGGCAGCATCATATACCCAACAGACATCAACAAGACGTGTAAAGGATCCTTTACTTTTCTTAACTGTATATTGAGCATTTGGTTGTTTCGGGATTTGAAATTTAAATATTGAGCACAACCCACTGCTGGCAACGCTGATCGTATTCTGGTATGAACTTAAGGCCTATCCACGTCAATGTGGAAGCACTAACTCGAGTTTCGCTCTCGTTTGAGCTCGTCAGTAGTGCATATGCCTGTCCGGATCCGGAAACAAGCCCCGGATCACTGGCGTGCGAAGCGGTTGTGTAACCACTAGACCACGCAGCACACGCTGGACACGGCCAACTTATCACAACAGAATATTACAACGTCACCTATCGTAGGCTGTAGCTCAAGATTTGCCCGATCGCCGCGACTGACGTCCGTCAATCGATTGGACCCGAACGATCAGGTCTTCTCACTGGCAAGGCACACCAAGCCACCTGAAGTCCAGCGAACAATAATCAAATTGATTTATTTGGTTGTTTGTGCCTACTCGGTCACAGGATTAATCTCAACCAGACGATGGACCCTAATGTAACTTCTCTACTGAGGTTGTATGGGGTAGCGGCAACTGTAGAATGGAAGGTATAGACTGGGCATACTGTTTTCTTTTTCTTTTTTAACGGATGTTGACGGAGAATATACAGTAGTTTGAACAATGAAAACACAAGTTGTTGAGTAAGTTAAGTTGAGTTGAGCTAAGAACTGACATCACTGCACTCAGGACATTCCCATATGCGCTCCATCCCCTCATTCAACAGCCAGCGAAGATTCACACTACTAATCGCTCCCAACGTTATCTGATTGAAAGTTCTCCTGATCTTCCCTCTCAGTTTTGAGATTCTACAAGAACCCCCGTAACCACATCATATCCACACATGGGTTCTCAATATGTTCTCCACCTTGTCCACATGGTCCAACAGGCGTACGACCACCTTCCCCTTGTACATAGGTAATCTACTACCAAGAAGTGCATTCCTGCCAGCCTATCAGCCTGTTCACTCTCCCGAACTCCAGCATGGCCAGAGCAAAAAATTCATACAATTCTCACAATAAGTGACCTCTGAAGCGAGGTGAGCCATTCCACACGAAACATTCCTTTCTCCACCTTACTAAGCGTACCCCTTGAGTCCGCGGTAAAGACAATGTATGTTGCAGTGCTCTCCTCTAACCAACGGAATGCCACTGTGACTATTTCCACCTCCATTCTCATGCTGGAGATTGTAACCTCATATGCAAGACTCTCCTTTTTTTTTTTTTAAAGAATCATCCATTAGCCTTCGTAAAGAAACTCCAACCACTCCGTCTGTTTCTCACCACTGAATTATCAGTTGAAAACAAATGATAGGTTATGCGATTTATTGCCTGGCACATTTCTGTGAGCCGCGATTGCGTATTGGCTTGTACGCTTGCCCGCCGAGCATGGTAGACTTGGGTTAGAATTCGCATCCAAGTGGGTTTGTCTTTTTAAAACTCTCATTGTTGTTATGTGAATTAAATGTTGATGATGTTCAAAGAGTTTGAGGAGGAATTGACAAACGGCAGTAGAATGATAGACAGACGACAGTGTCTTTATGTTCAAGCAAGTTCTTGATAGATTCATCGTCATCATATATATCATGACGCCGGGGCAGTTCCTCCACAACCTGTTTTTTTTTTTTTTTTTGGTTGTTGTTGTTGTTGTTGTTGTTGATAATTTCGGCCGTCAAATGTGTCCCTTGCCACTTTCATATCTATCCAGCATCCCCCTCCACCTTTCGACCTCTGTCTCTATTACAGCCGATTTCCCAATTGTCACAGCGTTCAGTCGCCACATATCAAAACCAAGTGGAGGGGAGACAGCCAAGAAACATCTAGTATAATGCTGAGTTATATATCATATGAAGGAAATAAATGAATTATACTTAAAACAGTTACTGATATTGTACGAATGTAGAGCATTAGTTCCCCCCCCCCCCCCCCACCACCACCACCCTCAACCCCCTCCACGGTGTAATCGCAAATTGAAAATGAAATCTTTCTGTTTGCACATAACTTGCTGGAACCGCCTAATTGATAATGCCTCGATATATTTGAACAGTCCTTTATTGTTAGTCGAATACAATGTAAGAAACGACTTTTTCCTGTTAACTTTATGTTGGTTATTGAGCAGGGGTGTCGAGATTGCCGAGTTCTGCGTTGTATAACCAGTCGACTGCACAGAGATTACAGAAAACCGATTGATTCTCTTTTTCAACCACGGCCCGCTGACAATTGTTCGTTCTCTTCCCCGTTCTTGTGTTCAAGGTGTCCGCGATGTCTTCGTGCTGATCGATCCTTGCCTCGACTCCCAGCAACCAGGCCTTCAACCAATGTTCTTCCCAAACCACTGTGGCGTTTAATAAGGCCTCCATATTTCAATTTCCTAGACACGATATGTTTTTGAGACAGTTTTCTCCGATGTTCAGATCGTGTGGAATGTCTGTATTGTTCTTCATCTTGGTTCACCGTATTCTACACTCCAACCATACTTTACAATTCACACGTTTCCATACATAAAAGCAAGAATTGTTCAAATGCAGTTATCTTGCTAACATTATGCTATCGCTGCCAGAACAATAAAATGAAAGTAAGTGATGAAAGAAGAATTGTAACTGCAGTGATAAAATACTGACGGAGAATATTGAAAATGAAAAGAAAAGATAGAATCAGAACTGATGACATTAGGGGAAAAAATCGTGTTCAATGCCCCGATATATTTGTTATAGAGAAGATGAGGCAGCACCTTGACAACACAGGTCTTGGTCAGAATGTTCTGTATAACATGCCATTAAAAGACATGACATGGATAGTGGAGTGAAAGGACGACACGGAAAAAAAACTACACTTGGTGACAACAAGATTCAATGCAACTATTATGCAGACGACAGCTGACATTTTTTTTCTTCTTTAATGCTTTGAACAGTCGGCAGGTTAAGCCAGGGTCGTGCCGCGCTATGATACAGAGAGGCGGCCACACCAGGCGGCACCGTAAGGAGGCGGCAAACGCTGCGAAATCAAAATACAATTTGAACCATTCAATAATTAAAAATCTTTAAGGGGCGGCATTTCGAAACGAAAAATAAAAAACATTTAAGGGGCGGCATTTCGAAAAAGTGCATCATACTGAGAAAATCTACCGCACGGCTTTGGGTTAAGCTAACACTTTTACAAACATTTGGCAGACGATATCCTAGCTTGCCTTTGAATACGTATGAGTGGACACGTTAGTATTGACCAGAATTGTTGAGTTAGCATGTCGTGTCTTCAACAGATGATCAATGTGTTTAACTTATAGTGCTAGTACCTACCTAGACATATTCTTACACAATATGGGTTGCTCAGTGGGTGCGTGAGCAATGTCATATGAATCTTACTGAAACATGTTTACAGACGTTGATTCATAATGAAAGCATGCAATATAGCTTACTGTCAGCTTGCATCTGTATTAGCTTTTTCAGTTAAAGCAGATTTCAACTTCTTTCCCCAGTATCAACAGTGAAAAAGTACCAGTGTATTACTTTCAATAAGGAAAGATGTGAATGTTGAGTGAAACATAAACTGTGCTTCAGACAAATCAAACAAACAAAACTAGCCTGAATTCTTGAATATAAAAGGTATATTAACATATAATGAGTTGTTAGGTACTCATGGACGTTGCTCCTATTTGTAAGCAATTATTTTGCTGGTGTGGCTTAACCTCGTTTCCCAGCTTTGTTTTTACTTAATGTTGTATTTAGTGTTTTCTGGCCGTAATCGTTCTTCGCTATCAGGGAGACAAAGGAATAGTAACACCGTCACAGGAGGCGACTAAGGAGGTATGTTATGGCTACCTCATTTCCTAGACAGTTATAGCTGCAGACATTCGATAATTAACAAGTCAATACAAGAGGAAGTAAAGTGAGTTTGTCGGTGGTCTATTCCTCATTGGGGGATAGGAGGCAGAAGAAAAGAGGTAATTGTTCTGACCACGTTGCTATAAATTTGTATTTGTTCAGCCACTTGACTCTTCACACTGGATTGACTGATTCCAATTATTATTTGTCTGTCATAAAACTGTCAAACTGTCATCAGTTTACTGCCTATTGTATCTTGCAGTGTAGGATACAGGTTTGGGGGGGGGGATCTTGAACCTGAGGAATTAAGGCCGCCTGGCTAGTGCAGATTATGAGTTTCTTTTTTCTTCCGATAGACAAAAATCCACACCTTACCGAGGATTCGAATCCCGATCGACCGAAGGAGAAACCAGCTTTCTTAGCCACTCGGCCAGCCGCTCCTCATACACTTGCTAATTTATCAAAGCATGTAATTTATTTCATATAATATTCTTCATTATTGATTCAGTTTCCCGATTACAGAAATTTAGGTTTCAGATGATCTTGATATTTTGGTATGAATAAATTATAGACATTAGACGTAGACAGTCACAATGTTTTGGACATGTTATGAGAAGAAATGAATTGGAGAACTTGGTGACGACTGGCAAGATCGAAGGGAAGAGACCAAGGGAAAGACCGAGAAGTAAATACCTGGATGGCTTGTACATGACCGCCCACGCTTATCGGCATGGCACATGATGGATGGATGGAATGTCTGTCGTATAAAGTTATCAAAATAGTTTTTCCAGTTCATTTTTATTTATCTTTAAAGAAAAAAAAAAACTAGAGCAGGATGGATGATATAAAATATGTATAGGAAATAAAGAGTTAATGATGCTTGCATGCGCATACGCTTAGTTGACTACACAAGCCGGATGGGGAAGAGCATGTTATTTCCCCACCGGTGTGCTTCTTAATAACATCTGAAATTATCACATTTAAGTGCCTTTTCCTGCTCCCTTTGAACATTCGCCTTTGAAATATTATTTGGATGCCACAGAAAACGAACTTCAGGCCTGTTTGGATAGCGTGATATCACTCACATCATTTAAATTAAACCAGTATAGTTACTTAACGATGTTTTCTTTACGTGACTGCGGGTGTGTGTTCACCATCAAAGTTACGAGTTTACACGTTTAATTTAGGTTACGTTTCTGAACCGTCCTTTCAAACTGGAAAAACTCATTCAATAATATTCAGATGATTTCACTGTTCTTGTGGATATTGTATCTGTTTCAATGTGAAGGAGCGCAATGAACATCTGAAGTTATATCACCTTCGATAAATATCATGTCCTTTAATAATATTTAATAATATTACAATAATCAGACCTCTTTGCTTTGATTTTCACAATGATATGTCGTTCAGAAAGCAATGACAAACTACTGAAATAAAATTGTCTAGAGAATCATACACAACCCAAAAATGCCGGGTTGATTGCGACGCTCTTTAAAAATGACATATAACTAACTTTATCATCTGATCTAGGATTTGGTTGGCGGTAGAACACGCGTCGGATCTTTGGTGGCACATGCTATGATTCCACTTACGTGGGGTCCTTAGTGAAGATTAACATCATACTATATCGGATCCCTTATTGAGGTCTGCGCACTATGTCTATGTCCCCACTTGCTCGGTGGCTCTCGGACACTTTTGATAAGGACCCATACCATAACTTACATCAGTGAGACCCAGCAAGTACGTAAGGTGAATATTTATAACTGACTTGAAGGTCCTTAACAGCTGTAAGAGCTGAAGTGATAGCCTATCACATATTGTCCTGGCACTCTAAGGCACGGTGACCAGCTCGGTTTACGGCAGCCTCTCTTAAATTGAACTCATGTTGCTGTCCTGGTGAGTCAGGAGACTATCCAATATTATGATACAGCGTTTTAAGACACATAGAGTCACACACAACTTAATCTTTTTATGTAGAAAATGCGTTAACACACGAATGGGAGTGAATAAATGTAAGCAATTATTTAATTTATGTAAAGACAACATCCGTAGACCCCGAGGTAGGCCAAGAAGACGGTGGAGAGATAATATACATACAGACCTACAAGCACTTGGAATAAGCGACTGGCAAGAGAAGGTCAACCAGAGAGACGAATGGAGACGGATTGTTTCTGCAGCAAAGAACCTCAATGGCTCGGAATGCTTAAGAAGAAGAAGAAAAAGAAGAAGAAGAAGAAGGAGGAGGAGGAGGAGGAGGAGGAGGAGGAGGAGGAGGAGAAGAAGAAGAAGAAGTAGAAGAAGAAGAAGAAGAAGAAGAAGAAGAAGAAGAAGAAGAAGAAGAAGAAGAAGAAGAAGAAGAAGAAGAAGAAGAAGAAGAAGAAGAAAGACACAACATCAAGATTATAATCACAGTCCACTCTGCTCATGGTGTGTGGTTGTTTATACCAACATTGTTGGCAGCTTGAACACTGCAGGACTAGTTGAAGTGATGTTAGTAGCTTGACCAGTTCAGGACTGTGTAACTGAAGTGTTGTTGTTAGCTTGACCGCTACAAGACTCTGTAAGTGAAGTGTTGTTGGTCGAGTGAACACTGCAAGACTGTAGGTGGGGTGTTGTTGGTAGGTTGTACCACGCAAGATTGTTGTTGGTAGGTTGAATACCGCAAGACTGTAGGTGAGGTGTTGTGGTAGGTTGAACACTGTAGAAGTTTAGGTGAGGTGTTGTTGGTAGGTTGTACACTGTAGAAGTTTAGGTGAGATGTTGTTGGTAGGTTGTACACTGTAGAAGTTTAGGTGAGGTGTTGTTGGTAGGTTGTACACTGTAGAGTTTAAGGTGGTGAGGTGTTGTTGGTAGATTGTACACTGTAGAAGTTTAGGTGAGGTGTTGTTGGTAGGTTGAAGACTATATAGGAGTGTAGGTGAGGTGTTATTGGTAGGTTAAACACTGTAAGAGTGTAGGTGAGGTGTTGTTGGTGGGTTGAAGACTAAGAGTGTAGCTTAGGTGATGTTGGTAGGGTGAAGACTAGGAGTGTAGGTGGGGTGTTGTTGGTAGATTAAACACTATGTGTGTACGTGAGGTGTTGTTGGTGGGTTGAAGACTAGGAGTGTAGGTGAGGTGTTGTTGGTAGGTTGAACATTGTAGAAGTTTAGGTGAGGTGTTGCTTTTAGGTTAAACATTGTAGAAGTTTAGGTGAGGTGTTGTTGGTAGATTGAACACTGTATAAGTTTAGGTGAGGCGTTGTTGGTAGGTTGAACACTGTAGGAGTGTATGTGAGATGTTCGTAGGTTGAAAACTGTAAAAATGTAGGTGAGGTGTTGTTGGTAGGTTAAACACTGTAGGAGTGTACATGAGGTGTTGTTGGTAGGTTGTACGATGCAGGACTGTAGTTGAAGCATTGGTAAGTCGAACACTGCATGACCCTGTAGTTGAAGTATTGGTATGTCGATCACTGCAGGACCCTGTAGTTTAAGTATTGGTAAGTCGAACACTGCAGGGCCCTGTAGTTTAAGTATTGGTAAGTCGAACACTGCAGGACCCTGTAGTTTAAGTATTGGTAAGTCGAACACTGCAGGGCCCTGTAGTTTAAGTATTGGTAAGTCGAACACTGCAGGACCCTGTAGTTTAAGTATTGGTAAGTCGAACACTGCAGGACCCTGTAGTTTAAGTATTGGTAAGTCGAACACTGCAGGGCCCTGTAGTTTAAGTATTGGTAAGTCGAACACTGCAGGACCCTGTAGTTTAAGTATTGGTAAGTCGAACACTGCATCTAATTTAATTCATATAAGTAGTCACATAAGTTCCCGTTCCCGACTGTCTGTCTGTCTGTCTGTCTGTCTATCTATCTGTCTGTCTGTCTGTTTGACCCGGCCCAGCCCATGGTGGAGAGCATCTCATTTAAATCATATAAGTAGTCATATAAGATCCCGTTCCCGACTATCTGTCTGTCTGTCTGTCTTGGGTAAATGGAGGAGGAAGGAGGAAGAGGGAGGTGGAGGAGGGAAGAGGAGGGAGGAGGAGACAGGAGACAGGAGGAATAGGGAGGAATAGGAGGGAGGAGGAGGGATTAGGAAGAGGAGGAAGGAGTAGGGTGGAGGAGGAGGGGGAGGAGGAGGAGGGAGGAGGAAGAGGGAGAAGGAGGGAGGAGGAGAACGCAGGAGGAGGAGGGAGGAGGAGGAGAGGGAGGAGGAGGGAGAGGGAGGAGGAGGGAGGAGGAGGAGAGAGTAGGAGGAGGGAGCAGGCGGAGGGAGCAAGAAGAGGGAGGAGGAAGAGGGAGAAGGAGGAGGGAGGAGGGAGGAGAAGGAGGAGGGAGGAGGAAGAGGGAGGAGGAGGGAGAAGGAGGGAGGAGGAGAACGCAGGAGGAGGAGGGAGGAGGAGGAGGAGAGGGAGGAGGAGGGAAAGGGAGGAGGAGGGAGGAGGAGGAGGAGAGGGAGGAGGAGGGAAAGGGAGGAGGAGGGAGGAGGAGGAGAGAGTGGGAGGAGGGAGGAGGCGGAGGGAGAAGGAAGAGGGAGGAAGAGGGAGGAGGAAGAGGGAGAAGGAGGAGGGAGGAGAAGGAGGGAAGAGGATGAGGGGGAGGAGGAGGAAGAGGGAGGAGGAGGAATGTGAAGGGAGGAGGAGGGAGGAGGTAGAGGGAGGAGGAGGAGGGAGGAGGAGAGAGGAGGAGGAGAGAGGAGGAGGAGGGAGGAGGAGGAGGGATGAGTAGGAGGGAGGAGGAGGAAGAGGGAGGAGGAGGAATGTGAAGGGAGGAGGAGGGAGGAGGTAGAGGGAGGAGGAGGAGGCAGGAGGATAATGGAGGAGGAGGGATGAGGAGGAGAGGGAGGAGGAGGAAGGAGGAGGGGGAGGAGGAGGGAGGAAGAAGGAGGAGGGAGGAGGAGGGATAAGGGGGAGGAGGGAGGGGTAGGAGGGGGAGGAGGAGAATGGAGGAGGAGGGCGAAGAAGGAAGGAAGAGGAGGGCGAGGAGGAGGGAGGAGGAGGAGGAAGAGGGAGGAGGAAGAAAGTGGAGGAGGGAGGAGGAGGAAGGAAGAGATAGGCGGAGAGAGGAGGAGGAGGGAGGAGGAGGAGTAGGGAGGAATAGGAGGGAGGAGGAGGGAGGAGGAGGGATTAAGAGAAGGAGGGGTGAAAGGGGAGAAGGAGGAGGGAGGAGGAGGGAGGAGGAGGAGGAAGAGGGATGAGGAGGGAGGAGGAAGGAGGAGGAAGGAGGAGGAGGAGGAGGAGGAGGAGGAGGAGGGAGGAGGAGGGTAAGGAGGAGGAGGAGGGTGAAGGAGGAGGAGGAGGAAGAGGGAGGAGGGGGAGGAGGAGGGAGAAGGAGGAGGAGGGAGGAGGGAGGAGGAGAACGCAGGTGGAGGAGGAGGAGGAGAGAGGAGGAGGAGGGAGGAGGAGGAGAGAGGAGGAGGAGGGAGGAGGTGGAGGGAGAAGGAGGAGGGAGGAAGAGGTAGAAGGAGGAGAGAGAAGGAGGAGGGGGAGGAGGAGGAGGAGGAATGATGAGGAGGGAGGAGGAGGAAGAGGGATGTGGAGGAAGGAGGAGGAGGAGGAGGAGGGAGGAGGTAGAGGGAGGAAAAGGGAGGAGGGAGGAGGAGAGAGGAGGAGGAGGGAGGAGGAGAAGGGAGTAGGAGGGATGAGGAGAAGGGAGGAGGAGAGGGAGGAGGAGGGAGAAGGGAGGGGAGAAGGAGGAGGGAGAGGGAGGAGGGGAGGAGGTAGAGGGAGGAGGAAGAGGAGGAGGGTGGAGGGAGGAGGTAGAGGGAGGAGGTAGAGGGAGGAGGAGGGAGGAGGCGGAGGGAGTAGGAGGGAGGAGGATGGAGGAGGAGGGGAGAGGAAGAGGGAGAAGGAGGAGGGAGGAGGGAGAGGGAGGAGGGGGAGGAGGTAGAGGGAGGAGGAAGAGGAGGAGGGTGGAGGGAGGAGGTAGAGGGAGGAGGAGGGGAGGAGGTAGAGGCAGGAGGAGAAGAGAGGAGGAGGGAGTTCGCCATTCCGAATTCATACTCGTCTAGGTTCTGTGATTTCGGTCCTTCCATTGATTGTTCTTCCCTTCTACACGACTGTAGATAACTTCCTTACACATAAAAAGATGAATTGTTATTGATATTGCCGTGGCATGGAGGCATATATATCAGCAGCAGAGTTGAACGCCTACGCCAGCCGGCACGGCACTTGATGATGATGATGATTGCCGTGTGACGATTCTGTGTAGTCACGTCATTTTCTTCCCTTTCCCTAGCGTTTTGGTTCGGGGATTCTTTCATCATCATCATCATATATTTACGTACGTATTTTGGGAATGGGAGGAGGGAGGAGGAGGAAGAAGAAAAAAAAATACGACAGTTGGCAGCGCTGGAATGAAAGGAAGGCGTGTAGAAAATTTCATCTCAATCGGATGGGCCGTTCGCGAACGAATAAAGGACATACAGACATACAGACATACACATCCACACACATCCTAATTTATATATAAGGTATTTCTCCTTGTGTGCATAAGCATATTCTTAGAGCTCATAAAAGTTCAGCTCGTGTGTAATGGTTAATGCTATCCTCCGATCCTTTGCATAAACACTGGCAGAAGTGTGCAGTTTCCAGAGTGAACAAGTTAGAAGGAAATGTAGGGTATGTGAATATATCCTTACCGATTTTTACAATGCTCAAATTCCTGTAACTTTTTAATGCAGTCTGGCAATTAAAAGATAATCTTTCGAATGTCTCTCTCTCTCTCTCTCTCTCTCTCTCTCTCTCTCTCTCTCTCTCTCTCTCTCTCTCTCTCTCTCTCTCTCTCTCTCTCTCTCTCTCGTTCTTTGTCCATCCATTCATACAACACCCACATATCTGTCCATCCATCCATCCATCCATCTATCCATCCATCCATCCATCCATCCTTCCATCCAATCACCCATCCATCTCACTGTCTGTCTGTCTATCTACCCCCCTCCCCAACCACACACTGTCTCTCGCTATTTCCTCTCTCTCTCTCTCTCTCTCTCTCTCTCTCTCTCTCTCTCTCTCTCTCTCTCTTATCTGAACTTATCACAAAGAAAGAACATATCAAAATCATAGGATGATAGCGGCAGCTTGTCCTTTGTTGCGAAAAAAGGATCAAAAGAAAAAAGGACGAGTTAAGGAATTGTGTGCGAGAGGACGAAGGGAGGAAGGGAAGAATACAAATAGATGGACACACATTGAAGAAGAACAAAACGTTGGGACGTGGAAATTAAACTGTAAAGATTTGTGATGGCCCCAATGCACGAGGTTTGACATCTATAAATAAACAAATTTAAAGGAAGGAGAAGGCAAATACCTGCACGGTGAAAAAATCTGGCAGGATGTAATGAAAACTCACTCACTGCTTACAGCTGTGGGGGTAATTAATGACAGGTAAGTGGAATCAAAGGAAGCTGGTATTTCTTTCGTGTTTTCTGCTGATCACAAATGCATACACATATTATTGAATTAATTTCATGTTTTTGCTTTACCTGGCTTTGACCTCAAGCGTAGTCTATACACGTGCTGCTACACCCAGTGCACTGGACTGATTTTTGCGTGCGGATTAACTTTCACTATTACCAGTGTCCCTCGGCATCAGGCGAGTCCATTCCGACTTCAAAGGTAATTGAATTAATGGCCAAGAGGAACTCTTTATACAGTGATAGTGACTTGGCAGATAACATAAATTCATCTGTGAGATGCATGGGATTTTACATTACTAGAAAGATGTAGACGTTAGAAATACAACTCTGTGACACACACACACGCACACACACGCACGCTCGCGCGCGCGCACACACACACACACACACACACACACAAATGCGTGGATGCACATAATCACATGTGTGGATCACACATAAAGACGTAGAAGTTAAAGATAGAGAATTGTGTGATATTCACACATATATAAAAACGTAGTTAGAAATAGAGAATTGTGTGACATCCACAAAAATGTAAAAACGTAGAAGCTAGAGATAAAGAATTGTGTGACATCCACACAAATGTAAAAACGTAGAAGGTAGAGATAAAGAATTGTGTGACATCCATACAAATATGCAGACGTAGAAGTTAAAGATGGAGAATTGTGTGACATCCATACATATATAAAAACATGGAAGTTAGAAATAGAGAATGGTGTGACATCCACACAAATATAAAAACGTAAAAGCAAGAAATAGAGAATGGTGTGACATCCACACAAATATAAAAACGTAAAAGCAAGAAATAGAGAATTGTGTGACATCAATACAAATACACAGACGTAGAAGTTAAAGATAGAGAATTGTGTGACATCCACACAAATATAAAAACGTAAAAGCAAGAAATAGAGAATGGTGTGACATCCACACAAATATAAAAACGTAAAAGCAAGAAATAGAGAATTGTGTGACATCCATACAAATACACAGACGTAGAAGTTAAAGATAGAGAATTGTGTAACATCCACACATATATAAAAACGTAGAAGTTAGAAAAAGAGAATGGTGTGACATTCATTCAAATATAAAAACGTAGAAATTAGAGATAGAGAAATGTGTGACATCCCACAAATATACAGACGCAGAAGTTAGAGATGGAGAAATGTGTGACATTCATACAAATATAAAAACGTAGAAATTAGAGATAGAGAAATGTGTGATATCCCACAAATATACAGACGCAGAAGTTAGAGATGGAGAAATGTGTGACATTCATACAAATATAAAAACGCAGAAGCTAGAGATAGAGAAATATGTGACATCCCACAAATATACAGACGCAGAAGTTAGAGATGGAGAATGGTGTGACATTCATACAAATATAAAAACGTAGAAATTAGAGATAGAGAAATGTGTGACATTCATACAAATATAAAAACGTAGAAATTAGAGATAGAGAAATGTGTGACATCCCACAAATATACAGACGCAGAAGTTAGAGATGGAGAAATGTGTGACATCCCACAAATATACAGACGCAGAAATTAGAGATGGAGAAATGTGTGACATTCATACAAATATAAAAACGTAGAAATTAGAGATAGAGAAATGTGTGACATCCCACAAATATACAGACGCAGAAATTAGAGATGGAGAAATGTGTGACATTCATACAAATATAAAAACGTAGAAATTAGAGATAGAGAAATGTGTGACATCCCACAAATATACAGACGCAGAAGTTAGAGATGGAGAAATGTGTGACATTCATACAAATATAAAAACGTAGAAATTAGAGATAGAGAAATGTGTGACATCCCACAAATATACAGACGTAGAAGTTAGAGGTAGAGAAATGTGTGACATTCATACAAATATAAAAACGTAGAAATTAGGGATAGAGAAATGTGTGACATCCCACAAATATACAGACGCAGAAGTTAGAGATGGAGAATGGTGTGACATTCATACAAATATAAAAACGTAGAAATTAGAGATAGAGAAATGTGTGACATTCATACAAATATAAAAACGTAGAAATTAGAGATAGAGAAATGTGTGACATCCCACAAATATACAGACGCAGAAGTTAGAGATGGAGAAATGTGTGACATCCCACAAATATACAGACGCAGAAGTTAGAGATGGAGAAATGTGTGACATCCCACAAATATACAGACGTAGAAGTTAGAGGTAGAGAAATGTGTGACATCCCACAAATATACAGACGTAGAAGTTAGAGATGGAGAAATGTGTGACATTCATACAAATATAAAAATGTAGAAGTTAGAGATAGAGAAATGTGTGACATCCCACAAATATACAGACGTAGAAGTTAGAGGTAGAGAAATGTGTGACATCCCACAAATATACAGACGTAGAAATTAGAGATAGAGATGTGTATGGAATGCATATTATTATAAAGATGTTACAATTAGAAATAGAACATTGTATGGCATTATCGCTAATTAAAAAAACGTAGAAATAAATTATTGTGTGATATTCATATAATAACAAAGATATATGAATTAGAATCAGAGAACTGTATGATAGGTAAATGTTTAAAAAGATGTCGAAGATACAAATAGAGAATTGCATGACATTCACATGAATAGAAGAATATTGAAATTAGTGTGTGACATTCATGTGATTAGATTGATGTTGAATTTATTGTGTGGCATGCACGTGTGTGATATAATTCTCACCACCGTCAAAAGCACGATTAATATTTCCTCCACTACAAACTCATTTTACGACAACACGAACCAACAACGACATTGCGCCGAAGACAAGATGAAAGAAGGCTTTGGAATGGTTGCGACGTCACAAGCGCCAGCATGACGGAACTGGAATAAATACAGCATGCCGGCGGGAAAAACGTTCTGTTTACATCAACCACGCACGGGACAGGAGAAGATCCGATGCATCTCAGGGAGTGATAGCTTCTTCCAAAAAAGCTAAAACAAGATAACTTATTCTTGAAAAGGAGGAAAGCATCACCCTACATCGCATTTGGAAAACCGAATCCAAATCACACTCTGAAACCTGTCACCGAAGTGTTTTGAAGCCATTCAATCAACATGAAGGTAAGCACAATGCTATATTTTATATTAATTAGTAAGTGATCTTTTCCCAAGAAGAAGTTGGTAAGTGGATGTTGTAACCAAGTGGTTAGTTTCTTTTAAGAAATTAAGTAACTGATTAGGAGAGACTAAGTACTTTATTCAGATATCGTAGTACATGAATAAATGATACACGAGGTTAAACCATAAGGAAGGTTTCTTCTAGTTAAACAACTTATTTGATGTGTAAGCATTAGACCTAGGTTATACATTTTATTTCTTAAGTAGTTAAACTCAATCAGCAGTGGTTTAGATGTTGGTGAGTAATTTAAGACTTAGGAAGCTAAGAATACTTAGTTCACTAAGAAGACACTATTTTAGATGTGCAAACACTGTTAAGACACATTAGTGTAATGTGTAATAGTCATGTAGATTTTTTTACATGAGCACACGAGAAGTCAAGTAATTTCTTTTTCCATGAGCACTTGGGAGGCAAATAGATTTCTACAGAGATCATGATGAAATTGTGGAATTAATATTTATGAGCCACATAAAAATGCTTAACCAACCGCCATGCAAGAATGATTAGGATTCATAATGAATGAATGTGGATTGAGTATAACACATAAATCTATCTAATTGATGAGAGCATGCCTGTGGTGATTTATGTGTGATTTCATTATTGTTAAACACATGTGAATGTATCATTTGTGAACCACATCAGTATGACTAATTATCATCCAGAAAAATATTACAATTTCTGATGAATGATTGTGGAACGATTGAGATTTCATTGTAATGTCATTGTTGTTGAATCTGTGAATTTATCCCTTGCAAAGCACATACATATGCTTAATTGTCTTCCACACAGATATGATTGTGTCTGATGAATGATTGTGGAATGACTGAGATTTCATTGTAATCACATAAGTATAATTACTTATCCTACTTGCAAGTATGGGAATGATTTCTGATGAATGAGTGTGAAAGAATGAAGAGAAGTGACATGCTAATAAGAAGTATAAGCTAGCAATCAATCTCATGATAGAAGGCAATTTTGATGTGTAATGTCCTGTCTATCAGAAGAGAACATGTTCGGTATAACCCATACACTAATTAATAATTTAGTGCACTCCGACGCATGACCCGACTTTGTATTATATATCACTCATTTTACCATCATCTGGTGTTGTGTCTTAAGCAAGTCACCACTCTGTAATACATATCACTCATGTAAAATTCAAAGGGTTCTGCGTCCTGAATGACACCACTTCGTATTACATATAACTCAGGTTACAAACATAGTTTTGAGTGTCCTGAATGATGATGATGATGATGATGATGATGATGATGATGATGATGATGATGATGATGATGATGATGATGATGATGATGATGATGATGATGATGATGATGATGATGATGATGATGATGATGAGATGATGATAATGATTGCCATGTGTCGCAGAATGCAATAATCGGGAAAAAGAATACAGCACATTGAACGCACAAAAGCTGACTTGGTGACGAGGACGTCAGTGAGCGAAACGACAGATAACGACTGAAGAAACGACTTAACATCCGATGAGCGACATCTAAGTTGAAGAGTCACTGGAAGGTCACAATAATAGACAATACCCTAAGTCCAAAGTTACTGTCGTGAGTAATTAGTTAGCAATATTTCTTGTGAACTGTAAACATTATGGATATATATAAT
This sequence comes from Cepaea nemoralis, assembly GCA_014155875.1. Taxonomy (NCBI): domain Eukaryota; kingdom Metazoa; phylum Mollusca; class Gastropoda; order Stylommatophora; family Helicidae; genus Cepaea; species Cepaea nemoralis. Next base: position 417,074 of record JACEFZ010019818.1, read on the forward strand.
AGGACAGGCGACATGTTTGACTTTAATGGTAGTTCTATTAAGTAGGGTGGCATGAGCAGTTATGATGGAATGCGTAATGGTTGCATCGTATTGATGGCCTGCATGTCATAAAATCATGGGATATTGCGCGAAATAAAATATGGACAAGACATTGAGGAATTCTGTCAGCGTTCTATGTGACCAGTCTTACAGTTCTGTTGTTTGATTCAGAAAACTAAAGCTAGATATAACGAGCTAAAATATTGCCAATGAAGGACAGTATGTTACATAGCAGAGGTGGTTCACTTCTTGGCAAACATGGGGGCTCGTCCGGGATGGATAATTAACCCAGGACATAAGTGACGATAGTAACAGTGTGTAAACATCAGCTCTTATAAAGGAAAGCTGGCTCAGATCGCATTATTTCATGGTGAAAGGAGGTATGGCAGTGTTGCCAGATTATTAGAAGATTAGCTGTGCCGTTGGAGGAAAAAGTTAGCCGTTCCTACGAACAGAACAAGGATGTAACGACAATACACTTTTGATATCAATACGTACATCTGTTTCGGGATCTTTTACACAAACCATCAGGACCATAGAAGTATTTTCTACGAATCAACCAGATGTCTTGTTTGTTTGTACATCATTCAAGTTCAGTAAGCATGAACTGACAGGATTTTTTCTAACATGTCTGAATCCAACATCCATCGCTATCATGTGACAGTTTCAACTGCGAACTTATAGCAAATGTGTCCAGGGAACCGTGATATTGTGTGGTGATTTGACGAAGGCTAATCGCACGGTGTATAGACATTTTTCATTACAGAAAGCAGGTTGCAGCAGTGATCAGTGGCTTCCTGTATCCAAGAACGGACGTCTACAGACGAGTGAACCTGACAGCAGCCAGTACCTGAAGAGGCTTTTCATCCTGTCGGAAGAACGACATCAAGGTGACAGAGGACAGTAGCTGAAAGAGCAAGTACTAGCATCTGCAGATCACTACGAACAAGGACAGGAGCAGATACATAAGGTGCTAATCCTTTTAGATTGTCGATATAACTTGATCTGTATCACGCATGTTTATTATATTATTGTATATATATTGATAATAATACTGGTGTAATCTGTAGCACAGCCGAGGTAGTTAGTGTACATTAAATATGTCTACGTTAGGGGAGTTCATTGCCTTAGGAGAAAAGTGCGGCTTAACTGGACCCGAACTAATAGCTTGGGCTGAGGCCAAGTTGTCCGATTTTCAAATACCGAAGAGGGATGAGAGAGCAGCAGCTAGGGAGGCCAGAGAAGCACAAGAAGCAGCGGCTAAAGAAGCCAGAATTGCACAAGAAACAGCAGCTAAAGAAGCCAGAATCGCACAAGAAGCAGCAGCCAAGGAAGCTAAAGAAGCCAGAGAATTGGAAAAAGAAAGGATGTTGACTCTAGAAAAACAGAGGGAGAGAGAAATAGAATTGGAAAAACAGAAAATAGAGAAAGAAATGGAATTACAGTTACAAAAGATGGAGAAAGAGGCAGAAATATCCAAGAATAAGTTGGCATGCAAAGCGCTGGATCCCGCCAAAAGATATCAAGGGATTATTAGAAATGTTTCCCAAGGGGACTCGATTTCTGCATGGCTGACTAATTGTGAAGTCCTCTTGACTCATTACGAGGTACCGTCTGACCAGTGGGGAGTGTACTTCATAGGCACTCTGTCTGGGATCCGTTAAGGTAATCGAACTCATACCTGAACAACGACGCACAGATTACCAATACATGAAACAAAGATTATTAGCCCATTCTCTCATTGACACAGCAGGTCTGCATACAGCATACAAGACACTTGGACCTAAATCAAATCAAACTTTTCTAGATTTCGTTTCTGAAACGACATTACTGTTTGACAGGTGGCTGAAATCGGCTGAGGTAGGTAGAGATTTTGACAAAATTAGGGACCTGATGCTCAGGGATAAACTGATCTCCGCAGTACCACAAACAATGTCAACATTTCTTATAGAAACAGAGGTGTGATTCAGGGCGGAAATGGAAGCGATGGGGGAGTCATTTTTTCAACGCCCCATAAGACGTTTTTGCAGGAGAGTACTCAACCAGAAACTGTCATTTGGAGCATCCGCCAGAGTTCTAGTCACAGATATGACAATTCGCATAACAAATTTCAACGTCAGGACAAATACAGACAGAACAAACAATGGTCTAATACAAAAAAGGGTTTGACAGTCCAGTGTAGGTTTTGTCGACGCTATGCACGGAACATCAGAAATGTGTGATTCCAACCCGGATTATGAATGTATATAAAAGAGCTAGCCTACGAAACGTAACCATAAATATACAGACTACAAAAACAACTTAAAATGTTTTTGCGTGCAATAGTTTTAGTCACATGGTCAAGTCATGTAGATTGCGACAGATGACCAAAAATGCTATGTTTAGCCTATGTGGTTTCAAGTAGCGACGACGAGGAACAGCAATACGAGAGCGCGTCTGGCAAGTATGCAAGACCGGAGAACAATCCAAACAGAGCATATGTACAAGAAGCAAACTCCGCTTATATAAACGGTGGAAGACTCAACGTTGAACGTGCCATTGTCAATGGATTAGCAGTCAGAATGGTGAGGGACACGGGGACCTCGCATTTATTGGACTGGACAGAAAACTAGTCAAAGAAGAGGATTACACCAATGAGAAGTGATATGTAGAATCATTTGGTGGATTCGCTAGAACAATTTGATGTGGCATGGATAGACATCAATTGCCCATACTATCAAGGACGTATAACAGCGGCAGTACTACACAACCAACGACGGAATTAATTGTGGGAAACATTCCTGGAGTAAAAGAGTGTACCGCCCAAGAGGTTGAACAATGGGAAAAGGATAATATGAAAATACGTGAAGGAAATTACACAGAATTAATTTTCCCGACGGAAGACAAAAAGATACCTGTCGCAGGTGATGATTCAGAAATAGAACTCAACATGTATGAAATGAAAGAAAACTACACGGGTGACGAGGACGTCAGTGAGCGAAGCGACAGATAAACAGACGCGGAACAGTTATTGTGTGGCATGCAAGTGATTAGATAGATGTTGGAGTTATTGTGTGGCATGCAAGTGATTAGACAGATGTTGGAGGTATTGTGTGGCATGCAAGTGATTAGATAGATGTTGGAGTTTTTGTATGGCATGCAAGTGATTACATAGACGTTGGAGTTATTGTGTGGCATGCAAGTGATTAGACAGATGTTGGAGTTATTGTGTGGCATGCAAGTGATTAGACAGATGTTGGAGTTATTGTGTGGCATGCAAGTATTTACATAGATGTTAGAGTTATTGTGTGGCATGCAAGTGATTAGACAGATGTTGGAGTTATTGTGTGGCATGCAAGTGATTAGACAGATGTTGGAATTATTGTGTAGCATGCAAGTGATTAGACAGATGTTGGAGTTATTGTGTGGCATGCAAGTTATTAGACAGATGTTGGAGTTATTATGTGGCATGCAAGTGATTAGATAGATGTTGGAGTTTTTGTGTGGCATGGAAGTGATTAGACCGATGTTGGAGTTATTTTGTGGCATGGAAGTGATTAGACAGATGTTGGAGTTATTATGTGGCATGTAAGTGATTAGACAGATGTTGGAGTTATTGTGTGGCATGCAAGTGATTAGATAGATGTTGGAGTTATTGTGTGGCATGGAAGTGATTAGATAGATGTTGGAGTTATTGTTTGGCATGCAAGTGATTAGATAGATGTTGGAGTTATTGTGTGGCATGTAAGTGATTAGATAGATGTTGGAGTTATTATGTGGCATGTAAGTGATTAGATAGATGTTGGAGTTATTATGTGGCATGTAAGTGATTAGATAGATGTTGGAGTTATTATGTGGCATGTAAGTGATTAGATAGATGTTGGAGTTATTATGTGGCATGTAAGTGATTAGACAGATGTTGGAGTTATTGTGTGGCATGCATTTGATTAGATAGATGTTGGAGTTGTTGTGTGGCATGCAAGTGATTAGATAGATGTTGGAGTTATTGTTTGGCATGCAAGTGATTAGATAGATGTTGGAGTTATTGTGTGGCATGCAAGTGATTAGATAGATGTTGGAGTTATTGTGTGGCATATAAGTGATTAGACAGATGTTGGAGTTATTGTGTGGCATTTAAGTGATTAGACAGATGTTGGAGTTATTGTGTGGCATGTAAGTGATTAGACCGATGTTGGAGTTATTATGTGGCATGCATTTGATTAGATAGATGTTGGAGTTGTTGTGTGGCATGCAAGTGATTAGATAGATGTTGGAGTTATTATGTGGCATGCAAGTGATTAGATAGATGTTGGAGTTATTATGTGGCATGCAAGTGATTAGATAGATGTTGGAGTTATTATGTGGCATGCAAGTGATTAGATAGATGTTGGAGTTATTATGTGGCATGCAAGTGATTAGATAGATGAGTTATTGTGTGGCATGCAAGTGATTAGATAGATGTTGGAGTTATTGTGTGGCATGCAAGTGATTAGATAGATGTTGGAGTTGTTGTGTGGCATGCAAGTGATTAGATAGATGTTGGAGTTGTTGTGTGGCATACAAGTGATTAGACAGATGTTGGAGCTATAGATAGATAATAATATGGCATGCACACGAAAAGAAATGATGTTGAATTCAATATAAATTATTGTGTCAGATTCATATGATTAGAAAATTCGATGAAGTTAGATGTGACATTTATATAACCAGAAAGACATATAAGTTGAAAATAGTGAAGCTTTCGTTCAAATGGTTAGAAAACTGACCTTACACATCGTGGTATTTAGATTCTAATCCTCGGTAAAGCAAAAGGTTTTTAATCCGTGGTGGTATTAAATAAATAATATCTGCCTTACACTGTGGGACGGCTGCTTATCAACGTGACCTTTATACTTCATCGCAGAGATATCCTTTCGGCATGTAACACAATAATACAGATATCGTAATAATAAACAGTCTAAAATGGAGAGAAAAAAGCATAATTAGGCACACAAAAGTAAACTGAAAGCTGTGTCCTGCCACAGACTGGCCAAACGATAATCTGCAGCCTGTTTAAATAGAGTAGAATGGTATGGCTTGCCCAAGCATACCATAAGCGTTTGGCGAATTCCAAATGGCATTTCTCTGTGAGCAGCTGGCAAACGACAGAGAAAACTGATGATGTCCACAACTGCGGTTCAAGATACACACAAACGATTCATAAACGTGTTGGACGTGGGCACAACAATCTCAGAGGAAACATCTTCTCACCACGCTAAAAGGAAGTACACTGTAAGGAATCATCTTGAACTTGATAAAAGTAGATTACTTAACTTAAGCAAGCAGATTCGAACAAAACCTGTAGAAAGGAACTCCAGTTTGAGACTGGGCGATTCCTGTTCTAGGGACGTATCATCTGATAGTAGGAAATGGATAAAAGCGGCCATTTTTACTACACTGAACACTCTGGGGCTATACGTTTAACAATGTATAAACTGATGTATAGAGAGCCGCGGCAGCATGGTGGCTAGGAACTCCAGTACATGCCAGGTGGTTGTGGGTTCGATCAGCATCGGGGCGGATTCGGTGATTTAAAACACACACACATACACACACACACGCACGCACGCACGCACGCACGCACACACATTAACGTAGACTAACATGGTTACCAGGACATGTCTTTGAAAGTAAAGACAGTCTGTTGACGTGATCTTGACTACATCATCCATCCATCGACTACCAGTTGGGTCTAGACGAAAGCCAGGGTCCTTAACTTACTTTTACTGTTGTATAATTTCTGTTATTTTCAGCACTATGATTGATAACACCTGGTATGATTTTTGTTTAAAGGCTGACTTCGCTAGACCGGGTTTTATCCCATATGGCTTGGTCTCTTTTCGCAGAGCGGCCTGTCGAAAGTGTCACACAGAGCACGAACTCCGTAGCTCATCGAGAGTTTAGATACAACAGCATTCATTGGTCATATCTGACAAATATTTGAAGCTCACCTGAGCATGAAACCCTAAGCTTCAATTCCTAGTGGTTCACTTAACGTATCATTTTATTATTTTCTCTTCAGTTTACCGAAGTAATTTCTTATGCAGAGTTCATGGTGATTTCTTACAATCCACCACCACGTAGTACATCAAGTGAAAGTAAATATCTGGGTACTTCAATATCTGGATGGCTTGGCCACGTAGCGTGGTAGAGCAAAGAACTCGTAGCCGATCCACGGCTCTGGTGATCGTGTGAGATGGCGAAACATTCCCGTCCACGCTTTTCCGGGCGTGGCACATGATGATGATGAATACTTTCAGAAGTCTTTTCCTTCCAGGGGCTGTTGTGTCCACATTATTGATAGCTGACACAAGGGAACAAACCTTAAACGTATTGGTTAAATGGAGATTGTTGCAATATGCAAGACATATCTGACCAAGTATATACAAAGATGTTACAGTTAGAAGTAGAGCACTGTGTGGCAAACTCGGGAATGGAAATAAACGTAAACATTGAACATATAGATTAAATGGAGATTGTTGCAAGTATGCAAGATAAATCTGCCCATTTATATACAAATATTAACACAACATTATCACCCCCAAAAACGCATGCAGAAAGAATTGGGAATAATTTACATCCAAAACAGCACGATAACTAAACCTGAAGAGCTTACAGGTACACTACAGCCAAGAAATTCCAAATATTATTGCATGGCACAAGAAGTAACGAGCGTGCAGAAATATGTGCATGCACAGAGAATTATGTGTACAAGGACGGATTCTGCCAGACATGCACAAGAAAAACCGCTCAAGTTTTCCTAACTCCGCTTCTCCCAAAACTGATGTAGCTCACAGCAGGCAGGAAATGCATATTCACGTGCAACAAGCTGATTTGATGTCATTATTTGAGTGCTAGAGTGCGACGTTCACTGGGTAACGATGTTGACTTGACGTAATAATATGATTATTACAATGTGTTGACTAAGTAAGACGGTTTATGTTTCGTAATAATTTGACTATTAAAATGTGTTGACTAAGTAAGACAGTTTACTTTTTGTAATAGTTTGAGTGTTAGGCTGTAATGTTACTAAATACGACAGCTTACTGCACATAAATAAATCATTTGACTTTACGTAATAATTTGAGTGTAGAATGTGACGTTCACAAAGTAAGGAAGTTTCTCCAATTATTAATCTGAGTGTCAGAGTGTAACGTTGAGTACGTAAGAGTGTTTAATCGACATTCTATTTGGAGTCTTAGAATGTGAGGTTGATTACGTCAGAAAGTTTACTTGACATACTAATTTGAGTGTTCGAGTTTGGCTTTCACTAAGTAAGGACGTTTACTTGATGTGATAATTTTAGCATTAGATTGTGACGTTTAGTATATAAAGAAGTTTATTTGACCGAATAATTTGAATGTTAGTATGTGAAGTTGACTTAGTGATGAAGTTTACTTAGTGTAATAATGTATGTATTAGAGTGTGACGTTGGCTAAAGAAAGTTTACTAATTTGATTATTAGAAAAGCGTATTGACTTAGTAAAACAGTTTCCTTGATGTAAACATTTCATGATAGATTGTGGTACTAAGTAAGAAAGTTTATTGATGTAATACTTTCGGTGCTATAATGTGATATTAACTCAGGAAGGAGGTTTATTCATGTAATACTTTGAGTGCTATAATGTGGTGTTGACTAAGTAAGATAGTTATCACGGGATACAGTAGTCAAGTTTCCCAATAATTATTGCATAAAGAGCCCGTCGATACCGGTGCCAGGAAAATAGTGGGTAAGTTAAATATGATTGTTGTGTAGCAATTCACAGAAACAGCCGGAAATAACTCATTGCGCCATGTTGACGTTCTCTTCTGCCCTTTATCGCCTGCTGGAGCGTAGACCCTAAGCCAGCTCAAGCCATGTCCAACTATCTTGTGCGTGCGTGCGTGCGCGCGCGCGCGCGTGTGTGTGTGTAATGGCATCTTTTATTTTTTCCAGAATGATCCTGATAAACAATTGTAACAAGAACTAACAATAAAGTCGTTCATCATCGTCATCATCATCATCATCATCATCATCATCATCATCATCATCATCATCATCATCATCATCATCATCATCATCTTTATCATCTTTATCATCATCATCATCATCATCATCATCATCATCATCATCATCATCATCAGCAGCAGCAGCAGCAGCAGCAAGTGCTCTACCACTTGGCGTAGGCGTTCATGTCTCTCCACAGAGTTCGGTCTTTGGTGTTCTGGATCACCTCTGCTGGTGATAATCCTCCAGCCACCATCACAAGCCATCCAGCATTATTTCTCTGGGTCTACCTCTACATATCTTCCTCTTTATCTTTTCAGTTGTCACGCTATTCTCAAATGCCTCTCTTGTCATCACATGACCAAAGAAAGCCACATGATTATTAATTTTCGCGCTCGTAGACCCCTTTTCGTTTGCAATTTCACCAGATGTCATTCTCTTTAGTCTGCTGGTATTTCTTCAGTGCGCCAGACTCTGCTAAATATTTGTGTGATGATTCATTTGAGGTAGTAATATTGGTTTTAACAGCCTCTGTTGAGACACTTATCTAGACTTACAGATTCCCCATCCTTCACAAGATCGACATATTTACTAATTTCACTTTGGATCGTTTCTCACAATTGATATTCGGCTCCACACTGCAGGAGAACATTCTGCATCTGGTCTATTCAGACGTTCATCGCAGTATTCAGCCCATCTGCTTTTTTCATCGTTCAAGTTTATCAGGTCTTTCCAATTATTACTTTTGATCAGTCCACTTGGTATATTATATTGTCTTGCTATTTTCTTTGATGTGCTGTACATTTTTTTCTGAAGTTTATCTTTCGTTTCTAGTATTTCTGCTTCACTGTCTACGTTATCTACGAGGGGAAGTCAATAAGTAAGTCACAAATGGCTGTAGAAAAATACCTAAATATGATAACAAACGTCGAAGTTGAGTGTGAAGTGGAAGCGTGGTTTATAAAACAAAGCACGCAGTTCTATGCATCCGGTTTGGGAGGACTGATAAAACAATGAGATAAATGCATTAATGTTGGAGGAAATGATGCAAAGAAATAAAGGGACAATGTATGTATAAAAATAAACTGGAAAGAATCCGCTGAAAAGTTTATGATGACCATCGTTTGGGATATCAAAAGCTACGGACTGGTACATTTCCAGGAAAGTGGGGAAGCTGTGATTAGTGCTCGATACAGTGACATTCTAATCAACAAACTGACGCCCGCGATGCGATCGAAACGTTAAGGACTTCTCTCAAAAGGAGTATTGTTGTTGCACGACAACGCCCAACCTCATACGGCTGCAAAAGTAGTGTAGAACGACATTATCACGCGCATTTTTGAGGCGCAAAAGCGATTTGCGCCTCAAAGGGCGATAACTCTCCGGGTCATTTAATTTGCGCCTCAAAGGGTGATAACTCTCCGGGTTTTTTTAATTTCCTCCGCAAAGGGCGATAACTCTCCGGGTTTTTTAATAGGCGTGGTCCGAGTAGGTGTGGTCTAGTGACACTAGGTATGTGTATAACATAAAAAATACATTCAAAATAACAAACGAGTCAAGTAAGGTATATGTTTTTATTAAACCATGTATAGACAAAAAAAATAATACAACATTCAAAATAACAAACGAGTCAAGTAAGGTATATGTTTTTAATAAAAAATGTATAGACAAAGTTATAAATTGTTTTTTTTTTTTTTTTCCTAGGCGGGGAGGTGTGGGAAAGTCTGGAAGGTAGTACCGGGGAGTTATACGTCGGCAAGTTATGGGAAATCTCCGGCGGGTGTGACGGTGGTCGGTTCATAACAGACGTGGAGGGGTGCATACGGAAAACGGCCATTAAGTAAAGGGGTTGGTAAAAACGTGGTGAGTGGTGTGTTAAATATTTTGAACTGTTAGCGCATTGGTGGTGTACATTAGTACGATTAGAAGGAATCGGTGCGGTGGGGATAGTAGTGGGTATGGGTTAGTGAAATTAGTTGATAAGGGTGGTTATTAGTGCTATGTAGATGTTCATAGTACCTTATTCACTAACATCACACGTGGTACAAATGAAACCTTGAAAGCTAAAGAGCGTTGATTGCAGTGGATATGGTGTAGTGTCATTCGGTGGTAAGGGGTGGGTACCAGGTATTAGTGGTCAAGTAGTGGTCAAGCAGTGGTCAAGTGGTAGTCAAGTGGGAAAATTTTAGGGAAAAGTAGTTGTAATGATATGGTGATGATTAAAGGATGGTAAATACTGGTCAAGCAGTGGTCAAGTGAGGAAAATTTTACGGGAAAGTGGTTGTAATGATATAGTGATGATTAAAGGGTGGTAAATTAGTGGTCAAGCAGTGGTCAAGTAGTGGTCACGTGAGGAAATTTTAGGGGAAAAGTAGTTGTAATGATATGGTGATGATTAAAGGATGGTAAATTAGTGGTCAAGCAGTGGTCAAACAGTGGTCAAGTGAGGAAATTTTAGGGAAAATTGGTCGTAGCGACATGGTGATGATTAAAGGGTGGTAAATTAGTGGTCAACCAATGGTCAAGTAGTGGTCAAGTGGTCGAGTGACCATTTAAATTGTAGAGGACAATGTCCCTAAGATTATGGTAGTGGTTAAAGTGATCGAAGACGTTGTAAAGTAGCGGTCAACCAGTGGTCAAGTGAACACTTAAAAGGTAGAGAAAAGTACGTATATTGAAACGGTGATGATAAAAGGGTCGACGACGTGGTCAAGCAGTGGTCAAGTAGTGCTTAACCAGTGGTCAAGCGCTCAAGTGAGAAAATTGTAGGGTATGGTACGTGTAGTGAAACAGAGATGTATAAATTAAGTAGTGACGTTGTCAAGTAGTGATCAAGTAGTGGGCAAGTACTGGTCAAATGGTCGTGTGACCACTTAAATTGTATGGGAAAGTACGTGTAGTGAACCTGTGTTGGTTAAAGTGATCGATGACGTGCTCAAGTAGTGGCCAAGTAGTGGTAAATGGTCGAGTGACTACTTAAATTGTCGGTGAAAGTAGGTATAGTGACAGGGTGATGATCAAGAGTTGGTCAAGTGGTGTTCAAGTACTGATCAAGTAGTGGTCAAGTGGTCGAATGATCACTTAAATTGTAGGGTATGGTACGTGTAGTGACAGTAGGGGTTAAAGTGATCGATGACATGATCAAGACGATATGCCGGTTGCTAAGTTCAGAAAGTAGTGTCCTTAGTATTGGTAATTTCCTTGACAGGAGCGTCTCGAGCACTGATTTTGTATTGATCAATAGCACCTAGTGGTATAGTCGACACACATGGACAATAGTTACATCCGGTCAAAGATGGCGTCGCACCATATCACACATGGGTAATTGCTACAACCAAACTACGTCTCATTCACTAAAACTGATCAAATATGGCGTCACATCCGGTCACATGGGTAATGGGACATCTGAGACACGTGGTTAAGAGGGAAACTATAGAAAAAGGGTGTCCTATCGGTTGTCGAGTCAGGGAACCTAACTTATGATGATCACTGTGTATAGGAGTGAATACACTGCATCATCAACACTGCATCCGAAGGGTAAAATGGTCACCCCCTTCTCTCTCTCTTTTCTATAACCGTGTAGTCCTAGTGGTATCCGGTTACACCAAAGGACACCCGGGCATCAACACAACAAACTGCCCCGATTCAACCTTAGGCAAACCACGTAACATGACAGGTCACATGTCCGCCGTCATAACCAGCGACGTTATCACGTATCAAATTAGACATCCACACTTTCATGTCCTTTCTATGTGGTCATAGTGTCTTTACATCTTTTCTCCAGAAAGCCATTTCCAAGACCAATATATGTTTTTTTCGGTGTACCTGCTCAGTGCCACACTTCACAACCAGACAAAAGTACACCTTCTATGTACCACTTCAACCGTCAAATAAGAAAATATGTTAGACAAAATATTAAAATTATTGGTCAAATACAGAAATATCTCGTCCAAACTTATAAAAAGTACAAACATTTGTTAACCTCTTGGGAAAAATATCAATCAAGTAGGAAAGTTTGTTAGTCAAATAGAAAAAAATATTGACCACGTAACGATATATCTTGTCCACACTTATGAAAAGTAGGGAAATTTGTTAGTCGAATGAGAAAAAAAAAAGATTGACCAAGTAACGAAATACCCCCACCAAACTTATGAAAAGTACGAAACTTTGTTAAGCAAGTATGAAAATGTATCGACCAAATAGAGAAATATATCACCCAAACTTATAAAAAGTAGGAACATATGTTAACCAAATGGAAAATATCTTGGCCAAATAGGAAAATTTGTTAGCCAAATGGGGAAAATATTGTCCAAGTAACGAAATACATGGTTCAAACCTACGAAAAGTAGGAAACTTTGTTAATTAAATGTGAAAATTTTGGCCAAATTTCAACCAAACTTATAAATATTTCAACTAAACTTATAAAAAAAAGTAGGAACATTTGTCAACCAAATGGGCAAAAGGTCGGCCAAATACAGAAATATCGCAACCAAACTTATAAAAAGAAGGAAAATATTGACCAAGTAACGAAATATCTCGTCGAAACTTATAAAAATGTAGGAAACTTTGTTAACCAAATGTGAAAAAACAAAACAAATATTGATCAAGTAAAGAAATAACTCCTCCAAATTTATGAAAAGTACGAAACCTTGGTACCCAAATGCGACAAATGTAGGTCAAATACTGAAATATTTTGTCCAAACTTATGAAAGGTAGAAAATTGTCTTAACCAACGGGGGTAAATATTGATCAAACTAAGAAACATGTCGACCGAAGTAGGAAATTACGTGAACCAAAGTAATAAAATTGTTGGCCAAATAGGAAAAAGTATCGGTCAAACTTATATATGTCTCGTTTAAGCTTATAACATGTATGAAAATTTGTTAGGTAAAGGTGGAAAATATTGGCCAAGTAATGAAATATCGCATCCGAACTTATAAAATGTACGAGTTAACCACAGGCGAAAAGGCCAAAATACGAAATGTCTCGACCAAGCTCATAAAAATCTAGGAAAAAATATTACAACTAAAATATTGATCAAAAGGTATAAATCCAAACATTATAAAAATAACCAAATGTGAAAAATATCGGCCAAAGACAGAAATATTTCAACTAAACTTATAAATAAGTCAACAAAACTTGTGAAAATTTTTGGTCAAGTACAGAAATAGCTATGGAAAATGTAGGTCCAAAAAACTAAAAAAAAAATGTAAGTTCTGTAGTTAAATGTGTCTTGAAGTTTTATCTGAAAAGACATTTCACAATACATAATCAGCACCACTTTCCTTGTTTTACGTTACCGAAGGCCTTCACCGTATCTGGTACAGAAACCCTTACACATCACTCATCTCTCCACACTCTTGGTTTCTTTCTAATACAAAGTGGTCACATCACCAAGAACTTCAAACCTCCATTGTACACGTGCTCCATTGAAACACCCATGACAGTTAACAACATGTATGGCCATGTAATCTGTGAGTCCATCGGGGATAGTTCATCCGAGTATTCGTCACCAAAGATCAATTTCCAATGGCTGACATCTTCAACTTGCTATACCACATCTTATTCTAACATATACTTTACATGAAATTTCCCAAATTTGGGGATCTATTAAAGAATACATACTGAGATACACAAAGACACCAAGAACATATCAGACAAAACAACTCACAAACCAGACTTAGAACTAAAACTTAAACCATATCAGATGAACCACCCAACAAGTACTACTAGAACTCAAAACATAACGATATTAAGGAAACACATACTTACACATTGTCAGACATTGGATTTAAATCCCCTACTACTAACATATCACTGGTGTCGAATTCCCGTTTCACAAAAACACCCTCTTGTCAGTTGTTAGTGAAAACCATTACACCAGTCCAGAATTGTGACTCGTAGAATCTACACTCACATAGGATCTATTAAAGAATACGTATGAGATACACCAAGACAACAAGAACATATCATACAAAACAATTCACAAAATAAAACTTAAACCATATCAGATGAACCACCCAACAAGTACTACTAGAACTCAAAACATAACGATATTAAGGAAACGCATACTAGTTTATTTCTGTTTATAACTGTTTTAATATGGCAGATAGAAACATGGTAATTAGACTATATCTGCCTTCTTCACTGCTGTCCTTTGTTCGATGACTGTGCTTGTCCTTCAGGACTGGATTCCAAATTTTTTTCCAAGTCTTGTACACGCATTTCAAAATGCTCTCGTTCTCTGATTACATGGTGCCAGTTACCATTGCGTTCTTCGGTGCCAACAGTATGGACTGTCAAGAAGTGAAGTTCTGGTGCAAAATTAACCTGTGGAGGTAAATAAAACACATTGAAACTTACAAGACGACCACACATACTACTTCACTAAAGAAAAAACAGTAAAAAAATTCATGATGAGAAGTGGTAAAAGGCATCAAAAACAGACTTTCGACATTCTATTGGTCACGTCTTGAGAAAAGGTAAAGGTATAGTCACTGATGGTTTGTAGTATAGAGAGATGTACATAGAAAACATTATAGCAGCTAGGTCTTCTGTATTAGACATGTTTACAAAAATACACATGTCAACTATGATCATTACTACCCATACACACCTTATTCGTTGATGACGAACACCTTCGGACACCGACAGTAGGATAGTTTTCGTTCCACAACACATTAATTGTCTTGAGAGACTCTGGGGCATGACTACTATCCAAAAGGTCAATATCTTCATCTGAAGACGAATCATCACCCCAAAAAAAGATTGTCTCTGGTACATCTAAAGCTGGCTGGGTGCCACGAGTAGGTTTCTGGCAGAACAATTTTTTTTCGATTGATTATTTTTATAAGTGTGGTTGAGATATTTCTTATTTTGGTCTTTTCATACTTGGTTAACTCCTACTTTTTATACATTTGACTGAAATATTTCTGTATTTGTCATAACTTCTTCAAAGACTTTGTTCATGTCTGGTAATGTAAGCTCTGTTCCATCAAGAAAAAAGACAACGTCATGAATACAACCCACTAAAGAAAATCAACAAAAATCTTGGTTTCAATATTTATTCATCAAAACAGTTTAGTGATATATCGTAAGAAAGAATCAATGTCATACATATTTTGGTGATTAAATATTGAAACCAAGATTTTTGTTGATTTTCTTTAGTGGGTTGTATTCATGACGTTGTCTTTTTTCTTTAAAGGAACAGAGATTACATTACCAGATAGTACCTTTTGGATAGTAGTCATGCCCCAGAGTCTCTCAAGACAATTAATGTGTTGTGGAACGAAAACTATCCTACTGTCGGTGTCCGAAGGTGTTCGTCATCAACGAATAAGGTGTGTATGGGTAGTAATGATCATAGTTGACATGTGTATCTTTGTAAACATGTCTAATACAGAAGACCTAGCTGCTATAATGTTTTCTATGTACATCTCTCTATACTACAAACCATCAGTGACTATACCTTTACCTTTTTTCAAGACGTGACCAATAGAATGTCGAAAGTCTGTTTTTGATGCCTTTTACCATTTCTCATCATGAATTTTTTTACTGTTTTTTCATTAGTGAAGTAGTATGTGTGGCCGTCTTGTAAGTTTCAATGTGTTTTATTTACCGCCACAGGTTAATTTTGCACCAGAACCTCACTTCTTGACAGTCCATACTGTTGGCACCGAAGAACGCAATGGTAACTGGCACCATGTAATCAGAGAACGAGAGCATTTTAAAAGGCGTGTACAAGACTTGGAAAACAATTTGGAATCCAGTCCTGAAGGACAAGCACAGAAGAAAAGTCATCGAACAAAGGACAGCAGTGAAGAAGGCAGATATAGTCTAATTACCATGTTTCTATCTGCCATATTAAAACAGTTATAAACAGAAATAAACTAGTATGCGTTTCCTTAATATCGTTATGTTTTGAGTTCTAGTAGTACTTGTTGGGTGGTTCATCTGATATGGTTTAAGTTTTAGTTTGTGAATTGTTTTGTATGATATGTTCTTGTTGTCTTGGTGTATCTCATACGTATTCTTTAATAGATCCTATGTGAGTGTAGATTCTACGAGTCACAATTCTGGACTGGTGTAATGGTTTTCACTAACAACTGACAAGAGGGTGTTTTTGTGAAACGGGAATTCGACACCAGTGATATGTTAGTAGTAGGGGATTTAAATCCAATGTCTGACAATGTGTAAGTATGTGTTTCCTTAATATCGTTATGTTTTGAGTTCTAGTAGTACTTGTTGGGTGGTTCATCTGATATGGTTTAAGTTTTAGTTCTAAGTCTGGTTTGTGAGTTGTTTTGTCTGATATGTTCTTGGTGTCTTTGTGTATCTCAGTATGTATTCTTTAATAGATCCCCAAATTTGGGGAATTTCATGTAAAGTATATGTTAGAATAAGATGTGGTATAGCAAGTTGAAGATGTCAGCCATGGGAAATTGATCTTTGGTGACGAATACTCGGATGAACTATCCCCGATGGACTCACAGATTACATGGCCATACATGTTGTTAACTGTCATGAGTGTTTCAATGGAGCACGTGTACAATGGAGGTTTGAAGTTCTTGGTGATGTGACCACTTTGTATTAGAAAGAAACCAAGAGTGTGGAGAGATGAGTGATGTGTAAGGGTTTCTGTACCAGATACGGTGAAGGCCTTCGGTAACGTAAAACAAGGAAAGTGGTGCTGATTATGTATTGTGAAATGTCTTTTCAGATAAAACTTCAAGACACATTTGACTACAGAAGTTACATTTTTGTTTTAGTTTTGTGGACCTACTTTTTCCATAGCTATTTCTGTACTTGACCAAAAATTTTCACAAGTTTTGTTGACTTATTTATAAGTTTAGTTGAAATATTTCTGTCTTTGGCCGATATTTTTCACATTTGGTTATTTTTATAATGTTTGGATTTATACCTTTTGATCAATATTTTAGTTGTAATATTTTTTCCTAGATTTTTATGAGCTTGGTCGAGACATTTCGTATTTTGGCCTTTTCGCCTGTGGTTAACTCGTACATTTTATAAGTTCGGATGCGATATTTCATTACTTGGCCAATATTTTCCACCTTTACCTAACAAATTTTCATACATGTTATAAGCTTAAACGAGACATCTATAAGTTTGACCGATACTTTTTCCTATTTGGCCAACAATTTTATTACTTTGGTTCACGTAATTTCCTACTTCGGTCGACATGTTTCTTAGTTTGAGCAATATTTACCCCAGTTGGTTAAGACAATTTTCTACCTTTCATAAGTTTGGACAAAATATTTCAGTATTTGACCTACATTTGTCGCATTTGGGTACCAAGGTTTCGTACTTTTCATAAATTTGGAGGAGTTATTTCTTTACTTGATCAATATTTGTTTTGTTTTTTCACATTTGGTTAACAAAGTTTCCTACATTTTTATAAGTTTCGACGAGATATTTCGTTACTTGGTCAATATTTTCCTTCTTTTTATAAGTTTGGTTGCGATATTTCTGTATTTGGCCGACCTTTTGCCCATTTGGTTGACAAATGTTCCTACTTTTTTTATAAGTTTAGTTGAAATATTTATAAGTTTGGTTGAAATTTGGCCAAAATGTTCACATTTAATTAACAAAGTTTCCTACTTTTCGTAGGTTTGAACCATGTATTTCGTTACTTGGACAATATTTTCCCCATTTGGCTAACAAATTTTCCTATTTGGCCAAGATATTTTCCATTTGGTTAACATATGTTCCTACTTTTTATAAGTTTGGGTGATATATTTCTCTATTTGGTCGATACATTTTCATACTTGCTTAACAAAGTTTCGTACTTTTCATAAGTTTGGTGGGGGTATTTCGTTACTTGGTCAATCTTTTTTTTTCTCATTCGACTAACAAATTTCCCTACTTTTCATAAGTGTGGACAAGATATATCGTTACGTGGTCAATATTTTTTTCTATTTGACTAACAAACTTTCCTACTTGATTGATATTTTTCCCAATAGGTTAACAAATGTTTGTACTTTTTATAAGTTTGGACGAGATATTTCTGTATTTGACCAATAATTTTAATATTTTGTCTAACATATTTTCTTATTTGACGGTTGAAGTGGTACATAGAAGGTGTACTTTTGTCTGGTTGTGAAGTGTGGCACTGAGCAGGTACACCGAAAAAACATATATTGGTCTTGGAAATGGCTTTCTGGAGAAAAGATGTAAAGACACTATGACCACATAGAAAGGACATGAAAGTGTGGATGTCTAATTTGATACGTGATAACGTCGCTGGTTATGACGGCGGACATGTGACCTGTCATGTTACGTGGATTGCCTAAGGTTGAATCGGGGCAGTTTGTTGTGTTGATGCCCGGGTGTCCTTTGGTGTAACCGGATACCACTAGGACTACACGGTTATAGAAAAGAGAGAGAGAGAAGGGGGTGACCATTTTACCCTTCGGATGCAGTGTTGATGATGCAGTGTATTCACTCCTATACACAGTGATCATCATAAGTTAGGTTCCCTGACTCGACAACCGATAGGACACCCTTTTTCTATAGTTTCCCTCTTAACCACGTGTCTCAGATGTCCCATTACCCATGTGACCGGATGTGACGCCATATTTGACCAGTTTTAGTGAATGAGACGTAGTTTGGTTGTAGCAATTACCCATGTGTGATATGGTGTGACGCCATCTTTGACCGGATGTAACTATTGTCCATGTGTGTCGACTGTACCACTAGGTGCTATTGATCAATACAAAATCAGTGCTCGAGACGCTCCTGTCAATGAAATTACCAATACTAAGGACACTACTTTCTGAACTTAGCAGCCGGCATAACGTCTTGATCATGTCATCGATCACTTTAACCCCTACTGTCACTACACGTACCATACCCTACAATTTAAGTGATCATTCGACCACTTGACCATTACTTGACCAGTACTTGAACACCACTTGACCAACTCTTGATCATCACCCTGTCACTATACCTACTTTCACCGACAATTTAAGTAGTCACTCGACCATTTACCACTACTTGGCCACTACTTGAGCACGTCATCGATCACTTTAACCAACACAGGTTCACTACACGTACTTTCCCATACAATTTAAGTGGTCACTAGACCATTTGACCAGTACTTGCCCACTACTTGATCACTACTTGACAACGTCACTACTTAATTTATCCATCTCTGTTTCACTACACGTACCATACCCTACAATTTTCTCACTTGAGCGCTTGACCACTGGTTGAGCACTACTTGATCACTGCTTGACCACGTCGTCGACCCTTTTATCATCACCGTTTCAATATACGTATTTTTCTCTACCTTTTAAGTGTTCACTCGACCACTTGACCACTGGTTGACCGCTACTTGACAACGTCATCGATCACTTTAACCACTACCATAATCTTAGGGACATCGTCCTCTACAATTTAAATGGTCACTTGACCACTACTTGACCATTGGTTGACCACTCTTTGACCACTAATTTACCACCCTTTAATCATCACCATATCATTACAACTACTTTTCCCCTAAAATGTCCTTACTTGACCACTGCTTGACCACTAATTTACCACCCTTTAATCATCACTATATCATTACAACCACTTTCCCGTAAAATTTTCCTCACTTGACCACCACTTGACCACTGCTTGACCAATAATTTACCATCCTTTAATCATCACCATATCATTACAACTACTTTTCCCTAAAATTTTCCCACTTGACTACCACTTGACCACTGCTTGACCACTACTTGACCACTAATACCTGGTACCCACCCCTTACCACCGAATGACACTACACCATATCCACTGCAATCAACGCTCTTTAGCTTTCAAGGTTTCATTTGTACCACGTGTGATGTTAGTGAATAAGGTACTATGAACATCTACATAGCACTAATAACCACCCTTATCAACTAATTTCACTAACCCATACCCACTACTATCCCCACCGCACCTATTCCTTTTATTCGTACTAATGTACACCACCAATGCGCTAACAGTTCAAAATATTTTAACACACCACTCACCAATGTTTTTACAACCCATTACTTAATGACTTTTCCATATGCACCCCTCCACGTCTGTTATGAACCGACCACCGTCACACCCGCTGGAGATGTTCCCACACTTGCCGACGTATAACTCCCCGGTACTACCTTCCAGACTTTCCCACACCTCCCCGCCAAGGAAAAAAAAACAATTTATAACTTTGTCTATACATTTTTTATTAAAAACATATACCTTACTTGACTCGTTTGTTATTTTGAATGTTGTATTTTTTTTTTTTTTTTTTTTGTCTATACATGGTTTAATAAAAACATATACCTTACTTGACTCGTTTGTTATTTTGAATGTATTTTTTATGTTATACACATACCTAGTGTCATTAGACCACACCTACTCGTACCACGCCTATTAAAAAAACCCGGAGAGTTATCGCCCTTTGTGGAGGAAATTAAAAAAACCCGGAGAGTTATCACCCTTTGAGGCGCAAATTAAAAGACCCGGAGAGTTATCGCCCTTTGAGGCGCAAATCGCTTTTGCGCCTCAAAAATGCGCGTGATAATGTCGTTCTACACTACTTGCGCACACAGTGCATACACTACGCGCTCGGAAAGTTGAGGATTTGAAACATCCAACATGCAGTCTAGACTTGGCGCCATCAGACTTTCAATTGTTTTGACCCATGAAAGAACAGTTGTTGGATCAGAGATTTGCCTATGACAACGAGGTAATTTAAGCAGTGCAAAATTGGTTTAAAGCCACACATAAAAACGTTTTCTTAGAAGTCCTCAACAAGTAAGTTGACAGGTGGACCAAGTATGTTCTCAGGGAGAGGAAGCTATGTTGAGAAACAATACACACAATTTCTGGTTCCCACAATTGTTAACATGTTATTCGTAAAAATATTGTTACTTGACGACTTCCCTTCGTGTATAAGATTCTTGCAAAATGATTTTAACCCGCTGCCAGTAGTCCTCCGCACACACATCGGCTATTAATTTTTGCAGGACTTGTCGTTAGATCAGCCATCAAAATATTGATTTTGTCAATTCTTTTATTAAGTATTTTACTTTGAAATTTGGTGTAACGCTCCTCTTTAACTGATTCATCCTTGTCATTTATTGGTGCAATACAGGATTGTTCGTTGTGGTTCTAACTGTTGCTATTATGTTTCTAGAACTTACTGCTTTCCACTCTATTGGTGGTTTCTCTGCCTCTTTAGATAGCACTAGAACCACTCTTTCACTACGTGAGTTATGTCTGTCGCCTGAGAATAGCAATGTGCTAAGCAGCTTTATGACTACTCCGTTCCATTTTGTTTTGCACAATTTAAAAATGTTTATAATTTCATTTCTTCTACCACCTGTGCTGTCTTTTCCGATTCACACATTGTTCCAAGATTCCAGATGCAATTCTGGAAATTTTCCAATGTGAAAGGAAGTACGTCGTCTGCGATCCTGACTCATTGCGGGTTTCCCCGCATTGTATGATACCTCTTCTATAGGCTGCTGTTAATTGTCGCCATATCACATACCAATTGCAATTTCTTGGTCGCGAACGTAGAACTGTGTTCTGTCTACATACTTTAGACTTGTTTGTGATCCTCTTCTTCGTTTTCAAGCCTCTGTCGAGGGAAGTGCGTCCAATCTAGCTATGCTTCTTAGGGGTCAGTGTGTCCAACATTGGCAAGCATTTTGTGGAAGGTTTACGTCTCTAAACAGATTCCTTCCATGGTAACGGGCTCTATTTATCACTGGGTAGATTTACATTTTCTTAACAATTTTGCCAGGGCAGCAGCTTTACGGCCTACTATTTGCGATTTACAACTGCTGCGACATTTACAACATAAAACTTGCACGGAGGACTTTGTGCCTTCATCAGAGAAGGCTAAGTATCTCTTTCACTACCCCAGAGTGTGTTATAATTAGATGCCAATTGTTCCTGGACACACTCCCATCCCCAGACAGGGATTGAATCCGGTATCATCTGAGCCTGAGGCTGCCAGTGCAACCTCTTAGCCTCCCACGCCCTGATCTTATACTGAAAATTAATGCGTTCCTTCCAATAGAAATATACGCTTGCTCTCACCTTAAAGACTTAAAATTTCTTCACTCACTGAGAACTATTTCAAGTGCACATATCACAGAATATTTTCTGCTGATACATATAAAAAATATGTTCACACTTATAAATTTCCACAGCTGATATAATGTAACAGTTCATAAAACATACTCAGAAAACGTTAATTTAAAAAAGAAAACGATACCAATCACTACAGACTAATTCGTGTCTATTGATGGGTAGGCAAACTGATGGAAAGTTTTTGTGAATAGATGGTTCATTTGAATTTCGTTACAAAGAGTAAAGGAGCTTTTTTTCTTATAAGATACTATAGTTACACGCTAGGAAACAAGAAAGTTCTTGATTTCTTCATTGATTCCTTTCAAGTTTTTGCCACTTAGAAGGGGATGAAATGGTAAATACCATGCTAGCAGTAGTTACAATATACAATAGTGTACCAGCAGCAGCTACAGTATGCAATAGTGTACCAGTAGCATTACTTTATGCAATAGTGTACCGGTAGCATTACTTTATGCAATAGTGTACCAGTAGCATTACTTTATGCAATAGTGTACCAGTAGCATTACTTTATGCAATAGTGTACCAGTAGCATTACTTTATGCAATAGTGTACCAGTAGCATTACTTTATGCAATAGTGTACCAGTAGCATTACTTTATGCAATAGTGTACCAGTAGCATTACTTTATGCAATAGTGTACCGGAAGCATTACTTTATGCAATAGTGTACCAGTAGCATTACTTTATGCAATAGTGTACCAGTAGCATTACTTTATGCAATAGTGTACCAGTAGCATTACTTTATGCAATAGTGTACCAGTAGCATTACTTTATGCAATAGTGTACCGGAAGCATTACTTTATGCAATAGTGTACCGGTAGCATTACATTATGCAAAATAGTGTACCGGTAGCATTACTTTATGAAATAGTGTACCAGTAGCATTACTTTATGCAATAGTGTACCAGTAGCATTACTTTATGCAATAGTGTACCAGTAGCATTACTTTAAGCAATAGTGTACCAGTAGCAGTTACAACATGCAATAGTGTACCAGTAGCATTACTTTAAGCAATAGTGTACCAGTAGCAGTTACAACATGCAATAGTGTACCAGTAGCAGTTACAACATGCAATAGCGTACCAGTAGCATTACTTTAAGCAATAGTGTACCAGTAGCAGTTACAACATGCAATAGTGTACCAGTAGCATTACTTTATGCAATAATGTACCTGTAGCAGTTACAATATGCAATAGTATACCAGTAGCAGTTACAACATGCAATAGTATACCAGTAGCATTACTTTATGCAATAGTATACCAGTAGCATTACTTTATGCAATAGTATACCAGTAGCATTACTTTATGCAATAGTATACCAGTAGCATTACTTTATGCAATAGTATACCAGTAGCATTACTTTATGCAATAGTATACCAGTAGCATTACTTTATGCAATAGTATACCAGTTGCATTACTTTATGCACTAGTGTACCAGTAGCCTACTAGCTGAAGTTACAGTATGACATCATATACTAGCAAAAGTTACAAGATGGAAGTAGCATACTAGCTAAAGTTACAATAGGAACTTGGATACAAGCAGAAGTTACAATATGAAATGATATACTAGCGCAAGTTGTAATATGGAAACAGCATACTAGCTGAAGTTACAATATGAAATGATATACTAGCACAAGTTGTAATATGGAAACAGCATACTAGCTAAAGTTACAATAGGAACTAGCATACAAGCAGAAGTTACAATATGAAACAGCATACTAGCTGAAGTTACAACATGCACCGGCATACTAGACCTTTATCATGATACAAGGGAGGAACAGTAAGATATTTGTAATAATAATGTAGGTCCATCTATTCTGAGGATGGAGGTTCATTCTGAACCTTATCCATATAAAAACTGGCAAGACCCCACGTCAGGACAAAATCACAGCGTACTTGTAAATGATCATTGCCTTAGAATAATATGGAACAGGCCAATTCATCCGGCTTCTGAACCCAATATATGATACTGGAGATATACCCCCTGAATTATGCACATCTATATTTACACTGCCGGCTTCCTGGCCTAGAGGTTAGCGACTTTTCTCCGTAATCTCGTATACTCTCGTAGGTAACGTGACGACGGTGAGAATCAGCAGTGGTTCGAATCGCGTCGGTAACTTACGGGGTATGTGAGCCGGCCGCTCAGAAAGCAATGGCAAACTACTGAGCGTAATCTTGCCAAGAGATCAACAATCAGCTGAAAGATGCTGATGTTGACAGCGATGTCCTGTAAAGGATATGAAAAAAAAAAATTTACACTGCCGGCTCCGTTCCGAAGGGGTTACGGGCCCAGTTCGTTATCACGCTTACCGCGTTCGAAACACAGTTGCTGGCGATCTGGCAGTAGATCGCCTTGCGTCGGTTTGCTTTTATGAAAATGGTATAAGTGCCTGTCATTCATAAAGCAATGGCAAACTACTGAACGTAAACTTGCCAAGAGATCACACATAGTCTAAAACTGCTACATCCTATAAAGGATATGCAACTAACTAATTTTTTTTTAATATTTACGCTATGTCTAATTTTTAAAAAAAGATGTCACTTGCAACGAGAAAAAGAAGTTTGAAGTGCTACATAAAACCTGCACTTTTGTAAGGGTGTGAAACGTGAACGAAGAGCAGACAAGCTAAAAAAAAAACCAAAAAAAAACAACATCTAATGGCTGTTTAAAATGTGGTTTCTGACGAAAATACAAAGAATACCATGGACAGATAGAAAAATCAATGAGCAAGTCTTACAAGAAGCAAATGAAAACCGTAAACTGATTAGAGAAATTAGACTTAGACAGTCAATCTTTTTTATGCACGTCATGAGAAGAAATAAACTAGAGAACGTAGTGACAACTGGCAATATTGAGGTGGAAATAACAAGGGGAAGGCAGATAAATAAATATCTGGATGGCCTGACCACATGGCATGGTCGAGACAAGAACACAGAGCTGATCCAGGACTCTGGTGATCGTGTAAGATGGCGAAACATGGCCGTACATGCTTATAGGCATGACACGTGGTGATGATAGTAGCCACGTTGCAATGTGCTCTAGCGTACCAGCAGCATTTTCAATATGCATATATGAGAGCAATGTCGTTTAAAAGTTTGAAGACCTTTTGTGACTGAAAAATACCTGCTTCGATTCAGCGTCGACTATTTGGATGTTAAAACAATACGAAACGTTTGGTATATTCCAACCGGATACCGGGGTCATGGATTCACATTGTCGTCTTTTGGGATTGTAACATAATAAGAAAAGCTGGTATATTCCAACCGGATACCGGAGTCATGGATTCACATTGTCGTCTTTTGGGATTGTAACATAATAAGAAAAGCTGGTATATTCCAACCGGATACAGGAGTCATGGATTCACATTGTCGTCTTTTGGGATTGTAACATAATAAGAAAAGCTGGTATATTCCAACCGGATACCGGGGTCATGGATTCACATTGTCGTCTTTTGGGATTGTAACATAATAAGAAAAGCTGGTATATTCCAACCGGATACCGGAGTCATGGATTCACATTGTCGTCTTTTGGGATTGTAACATAATAAGAAAAGCTGGTATATTCCAACCGGATACCGGAGTCATGGATTCACATTGTCGTCTTTTGGGATTGTAACATAATAAGAAAAGCTGGTATATTCCAACCGGATACCGGGGTCATCGATTCACATTGTCGTCTTTTGGGATTGTAACATAATAAGAAAAGCTGGTATATTCCAACCGGATACCGGGGTCATGGATTCACATTGTCGTCTTTTGGGATTGTAACATAATAAGAAAAGCTGGTATATTCCAACGAGTTACCGGAGTCACGGATTCACAGTATCGTCTGTTGGGATTGTAACGCAATAAGAAAAGTTGGTATAATACAACCGTTACTGGAGTCATGGATTCACGGTGTCTACTGTTTAGAGTGTAACACAATAAGAACAGTGTGGTATATTCAAGCCGGATACTGGAGTCGTGGATTTCACAGTGTCGACAGTTTGGATTGTAACTCAATAAGAACAGTGTAGTATATACCAGCCGGTACTGGAGTTATGGATTCAAGGTGTCGACTGTTTGGATTGTAACATAATAAGAACAGTGTGGTATATTCCAGCCGGATACCAGAGTCATGGATTCGACGTCTAGTCTTCTCGAACAACGCCGAAAAAGTCGAAAGTACCACGTTCTCATTGTAAGTTAGTATACGATTCTTTTTCACACCTTACGACGAATAGGTATGTGATGCCACCCCCATATTTTTAGACCAGTCAACACTAGTTTGGTGTCGTGGTCAATATTAGGCCGACCGCCTTTACTTCCCAGGAAAGGGTCAACTCAAAAGCCCAGGTCAAAGAAAACAACGCATGCATCGAAGGAAATGCGAACACGTGACTACCCGGCCAACAGGTAATCAATCTAGCCTCTGCACTACCAGGGCTCGCAGTTCTAGGTGTGAGGGATTTCTTTTTAATTTTCAGATTTCTTGAAACTTTCCTACATCGCATATTCTGTGCTAATAACAGATAATCATTAATACAGGTGAGACGGATAGCCGAGGCTGACAAGGCGAGCAACGCTCACGGGATACAGAGACGTCGGCAGTCTATCTAGCCTTGAAAAGCAGCGCGTGTTCGCATTGAATGAGACAACATGGCTGACACGTTAGTATCAATAGCTTTCAGTTGCATGTTGTAGTTGACACTAGTGTTGATGGTTAGTCTGTATGTAAGTCCTTCGTGCAGATTGGTTATGTGTTGTGCGTCTGATTTTCTCTCTGTCTGTTTGTCTGACTATATCCGACCATTAGCATGAAGCATGATATATTTTTTTCCCTTATCTCTAGCAAAGGGCTAGTTGAGTAGCTGTTGATGATGTAAGATCACATTTTTTACGAGGCAAAAGAAGTGCCTGAAGGTTCACAACAAAGGTTAATGGACGTTGTTAAGTGTAGGAGATACTGGGATATGATACCACGAGATCTAGTGTGAGAAAGGAGGTGCAGTGAGTCACCGCGGCGTTTCGCTGACTGGTAGATAAACATCGCACACATGTTGTGATTGTAACAGACTCACGGAGCGTGACCGAGAAGGGTGAAGGCAGGCAGGCATACTACGTACAGAGCAGTATGATTCAATTCAAAACTGAAAGATAAGGAGCAACAGTTGGATCTTTTCTCAAGGACATGCTAGAGCTTTGGAAACCAATAGGTGGAACAGGCATACTTCGTGCAGAGTGGCATGCGTCAATAACAAAATCTAAGAAAGGAGCATCCGATGAATCTTTTCCCCAGATCATGCTGGTGTCTTGGGAAATTAGCAGGCGGACAAACTGGCTGAATCTGCACCTCTGGATGGGGTACTGGTGCAGGATAAAGCAGATGTGCTCAGGGCCTTTGGGATCGTGCGTATGGAAACGGAGTCTTAAACTGTAACTAGCTGTCTATGTCTTCTGTCCTTATTTCTACATACACCATGTTGTTGTTGATTTTTTTACCATCTGTATTATCAGTAATTGGCTGTTTACCTACACTGTGTCCCTGTCTTGTTTTGCTTATTTGCCCGGAGTGATAATGTTGGTTGAATTTACGTGTGCAAGTTTGTAGCATTTAAGATAAATGTTTCCAGAGGCCTAATACTGCCATTATGCTACATGCATCAGTCCGCTAAAGTATTTTGTATGGACTTAATAACTGGGGAGAAGCTGGATACGTTTCTCTTAGCGCATGTTTATGCACCTCCCACCTGCGTCTCTTGAATGTGACGTTTGTAACCTGTATACCGTGCCAGGAGCAAGTAGATTGATGGCTAGTGCTTTTGCCCGCCAGAATCGTGGGCCCTGTTTAATTGGTGGCTGCTGCAGGAATCATTATTGTTATTACTACAGTTCTGGGGTCGACGCAGCCTCATAAAATGGGGACCAAACAATTTTCGGAATTGTCTGGGAAACAAAGAAGACGAAGAAATGAACTGGCCACACCACCTCATGTGCCATGATCTAGAATATGTACATATCTAACACTTGACACCTAAACGGCGATATTTGTTAGGAACAACCATAGCGTTTGTTTTTTCAGTCGGCGCAAAGGCAGCTTGACTATGTCGAAACCGAAGTGGAGATAACAGAAGTTGTTGATTCACGGGCAATGACAGAGTGTGTCAGGGAGCAGTGGGAGATGGAGAGATTACGAGACGACGAAGGACGATGAATAAGATGAGAAACGGAGGATGGAGAGGTAGATGTGAAGGAGGAGAGAAAGGGGTTTCAAAATACATTGCCCCCTGCCACCACGATAGTAACACTAACTATGCTCTTTATAATATCTGGAGTACCAGAAATACACACGAGTTGCTATAGCACGTGTAACTTAAGACGCGCATGTGTATGTGGGTAAGGCTGTTCCATTGCGTGTCGATAACTGTCTGTGCCTGGGAGTGGATGTTCACGTGTTCGTAGTTTTAATTATAAGATCAAGACACGAATCGGAATGCTCTTGTACACATGCATACCTCATGCAGTGAAATAATCCCCCATCTCTCTCTCTCTCTCTCTCTCTCTCTCTCTCTCTCTCTCTCTCTCTCTCTCTCTCTCTCTCTCTCTCTCTCTTTCTCTCTCTCTCTCTCTCTCTCTTTCTCTATCACACACAATTGTGCAGGTAAGTAAGGAGAGCATCACTCATGAAGCTGACAGCTTCAGATTCTAAAAATATCCTAGATGGAAACGGCGTATAGTGACAGAGCAACTTCTCAGCAGTCCTGTGAGGTTCGCGTGCGATGAAAATCCTGTCTGTTTTGGCAGTGGCGTTAACCTTCTTCCGTCTGTCTTTCACTACGAAGTGGTAGTCATTACCTGAGCAGAAGCATTATCATAATTGGTGGCGGGTGTTTTCGTGTGTGTTGGTGGGTAATTAGCATTGTTACTGTACGTATTTGCTGTGAATTGTAGTCATTGCATACGGTCATATAAGGGGAGTGGGGGGGGGGGGGGGGTGAAGGACTCAACACACACACAGATATACAGTATTCACAAGTGTAACACAACTATGTGCAGGACCGTGCAGTAGATTTTCTCAGTATGAGCAAGTCTTCGAAATGCCACCCTTTACATGTTGTATTTCTTCAAAAATGCCGCCCCTTTATGAAGCCCCCTTACGGTGCCGTCTGATGCGGCCTCCTCTCTGTATCATAGCACGGCACGGGCCTGATTACGTGTAAGCCTGCGCTGTGCATATTTTGTAAAAGATATCCTGGTATACACATGGATGCCTCTTGTGACCCTTACTATTCATGCTGATTATAGACAGGATTATGAAGACAACAACAAGCACTGCTAAAATCGGAATTCAATGAACTCCCCTGACAAAGCAGCTCGATGATCTGGACTTTGCTGACAATATAGCCCTTCTGTCCCTCACTCAAAATCAGATGCAGAATAAACTAACACATGATGGGAGATCACAATAACCAGGTTTAAACTTTCATAGAGGAAAGACACCGATAATGAGAACAAATCAAGCAAATGATAACCTAATCTCCCTTGGAGAAACTTCACTTCAAGAGACCGAATGATACACCTACTTAGGCAACAATGTAAACAAAGGAGATGCAACATTTAACGATGTCAGAATACGAATATAGAGGGCCAGAGGTACAGGAGTTGGTACTTTATTTTTAATTCACCCCAAACAAAAAGCATCCCTTACATGACCCCATTTACACCGGTCCAGCAATCACTTCCGGTTAAGTGTTCGGTGGACTGCTGGACCGATCGATGGATGTTTTGTTAGTTTTTGTGGCCGTAGGACTCTCACAGTCGTCGGGGTACTCCAACGACAGTGAGGGCCCTACGGGCCTAAAATTCTGGTGACAATGAAGGCTCTCCAGGCCCAAAAACTAACAAAACATCCATCAAAACAATATTTTCCCGTAGTGAATTTGAATAACGAAGACACAAACCGTAAATTGTACGATTTATTGCCTGGCATATTTCGCTGCATCTCGTCAGGTACATACTGCAGAAATCAAATAACATAGAGTAAAATATCTAGATACATCTTCCAAGCTGAAATTATACACATGTTCGCACAGTAATATAATTTTTTACCATGGTAATTTAAATGGACTATCATGTCTTTCTGTTTGCACAAACTGGCTCTATGTAGATGAATCATTAGGGCTTCTGCAAACTTTAACAAACGACTATTTTGTGTGTAAAAGCGCTGTCTCTATCAATTACATGACCGGTTTCCAAGACATGACGTGCAATGGACGACGCCGGAAGTTTATAATTGTTGTGTCAGCCTTCCCATGATCCCATCGCCTGTGTGTAATATCTTGTCAATCCAGTTTGGTATGTGTTCAACAACCCTGCTGTGTAACTGCCGCTCTGTTCTGCCGATGTAGGTAGACTCGCACCTGCATGTGAATTGGTAATATGCAATTGATTTTAGCGTACAGAGGGTAGATTCTTTTACTGCTGGAATGGGAATAGGTGTGGTTCTGTACCTAATAACTGGAGTTGCAGAACAGAATGTTCGGCCGACTGCTGTAATGAGCCGGTCCTGTAGACGTTGCATTACGTCATCCCCTCGAAAGGTTAGCTGGATAAATACCTTGAAGCTTAGGGACTGTAGTTACGTCTGGTTTTGGTTTCGGCTGTTGGCAGTGGCGCTTTATAAATCCTGTGGAGAACCCATTCAGGTGTAAGACATTATTCAGAGTTTCAATTTCCTCTGTCAGTGTGTTCTGGGTGCATATCTTCCTAGCACGGTCAAACAGGGTCCGTACTAAGTCCCGTTTGTACTGGACAGGTGCGAAGCAATGAAAATTTAAGTATTGGCCAGTCCATGTTTCTTTGCGGTACACCGATCTTTGATTGTGCCGTCTGCTCTACGTCTCATTAGGATATCCAGGAACGGACAACGCTTCGTTGTAGTTCGTGTTCCATAGATAGAAGAGATGTTTTTATGCGCCATGTTCATTATGGCCTGGAACGATGTTGCTTGTAGCTCGTCCGTGGTGATAATTAATATATCGTCCACATAAACGAGGTAGAAGACCAGTTTTTAATGTCTGAGGAATCTCTTTCTTCTAAATGTGCCATGAAGATGTCAGCTAGAATGGACCCAGAGGACTCCGCCATGGCTACCCCGTCAATTTGGCGATATGACTTATTCTGCAGTATGTACCTGACGAGATGCAGCGAAATATGCCTGGAAATAAATCTTCGTACAATCTATTGTTTGTGTCTTGGTTATTCAAAACCATCCATCGATCGGTGCAGCAGTCCACCGAACAATTAACCGAAGTGATTGCTGGACCGAAGCTGTACAGGAAGCTTTTTATTTAGGGTGAATTAAACATATTTTATAACACTAGGACTTTTGTGGAAGTTAAAACACAGAACTGAGAATATTTAATTTAAACGTTAAATCGGCACTGCTGTATGGATCAGAAACATTTAGATCAATGAAGACGATTACACATAAAACACATTAATTAATTGGTGCCTGCCCGTCTCCCTCGCGAAGGAGTTATTGACTTTCTCCGTAATCCCGTATATCCACGTAGGGTAACACAGCTGCGTGAGATCCGTCGAGTTGGTTACTTACGGGGGCATGTGAGCCGGTCGCTCAGAAAGCAATGGCAAACTACTGAGCGTAATCTTGCCAAGAAATCAACAATAGCGGTTAACTACTGGTGTTGACGGCGATGTCCTGTAAATAGGATATGCGAGAAAAAAAAATGGTCTCATCTCATCTCATCTCATCATGTTCCTCTTGTACCTTGCGGTGTCGAGGTGAAGTATAAACTTCGTGAGAGTGCCCGGTTATGGGCTTCGTATATCGACATTCCCATGGATTCTGTTATTCCCTCAGTCCAACGTTTACGTGGTCGGCCTCTTCCTCTGTTTCCATCTGGTCTGTACATCATTGCTTGTTGTGGCATGCTGTTGACTGGTAGCCTACTTGCATGGCCAAACCATTTGACTTGCTGCTTTCTAATAAAATCTAGAGCAGCTTTAACCCCTACTTTAGTCCTGATTTCTTCATTTCTGATCTTATCTCTTCTTGATACGTTGAGTATTCTTCTCAGAAACCTCATTTCTGTTGTTGTGATTTTTCTTTTCTCTTTTTCTGTCATTGTCCAGGTTTGGCATTGGTAGCACAGAGTTGGTAGGAAGATTGTGTTGTAAAGTGCTTTCTTAGTAGTTATTGATACATGTTTGTTCTTTAGTATTGGTGCCCATTAACATTGCCGGGTCGATAGCCGCTTGGGTCAGTCCGTTTATACTTCTTGGTTTTTCTACGAGCAGTAGAAAAAAAATGGTACCTGCGCAAAACAGAAGGAATAAAATGGAATGATAAAATCACAAATGTGGAAATCAAGCAGAAATCTAGATGTATACCAATAAACCAAGAGGTGAAGAAAAGACGCTAGTGCTGGATAGCCATGCATCGAGAACATCCTAGAATTGTATAACTAGACAAGTCTCAGTCTAGAACGCACAGGGCAAACGAAACAGAGGAAGATCTAACCACAGATGGAGAAGGGAAGTAGAAACAGAAGTGAACAATATTGGAAGGACATAGTCAGACAGAGATGGATGGGATAGCTAAAGACGGGGGGGGGGGGGCGGCTTGATGTGTGTAGGCTGAGGACCTATGTCCCATGGGGGATTGAAGACAAAAGAAGAAGAAGCCTGATAGACAAACATATTAGTTCTAGTGTCACGTAAAGTGAGATAACAGTGACAGAAATTACCTTCGGGTAGTCTTATAACGGCTTATGATACAAGGGGGCTTCAAATCAAAACCTTAAAAGTGTGATAGAAATTACAATAATCATGCCATTGTCTTGTAACCTGTCTATATTGACGTTAAGGGTGCCAAGAGTGTTAAGCATATGACATCACGGTGCAGACGAACAAGGTGATGTAATAAAGACAGTCTAATAATGGTCACCCCCACTTTTAACATGCACCAAAGCGGAACAGCGTTCTGTTACCCGTTCTTTTCTTTCTTTTTTTTTAAAAATCAGTGAACGGTGAAACCCTTAGGAATTCATCGACGTATGAAGGTCCAGTATTGTTATGCATGCCTGCCAGTCCAGTAAGTGTATGAATGGAGTAGGAAGTTTCAAAACGCTTCGGTCCGATGAAGAGGTACAGCAGGTGTGCATGAGTGGTTATACACGCGACCAAGAGAATTTTTTCTACTGGAATCCAAGTACTTTATCGGCACTGCA
Source organism: Cepaea nemoralis (assembly GCA_014155875.1). Lineage (NCBI taxonomy): Eukaryota > Metazoa > Mollusca > Gastropoda > Stylommatophora > Helicidae > Cepaea > Cepaea nemoralis. The sequence continues at coordinate 450,486 of JACEFZ010019818.1, forward strand.
TGAATTGCATTGGACGCATTGGTGACTATATGGAAAAATGATACATTTGTTCTGTACATTTTCAGAATATATTCACCAAACAACAAAAAGAAAAGGACATTAAAGGTTTTTATTTGAAGCCCCCTCTAATAAGAACACGAACGAACCATCTGTTTTCTTTTAATTAAAAGGTTAAGCATTGAGCACGCAGGTTCCTCTAGGACACACGGAGTCATGACCCGGATGTACCCACTTCTAAAGAGTATAAGAAAGGTAACGGGTCGAAACATTCAGAGAAGGGAAACCACTTCTGACGATCGGTTGCCTCATGTCGTCCGTGCTCCGCGGTGGAGCTTTTAATACTGAAATATGGTCAGTCTATCAGACATATACGGAAAGACTGATTGTTAATCTGGAAAGGCAGATTGTTGTTAATATTCAAAGAGGTTAAATATTCAAATTTTAGGAATTAGTGAACATCGCTGGAGAGGCAAGAAATATTTTAAAAATAAAAATGGAAGTTTTTTCATATATTATGATAGAGGCGTCGGAGACCAGAGCTATGGGACATTTTGTTTAGGTAAAACAACAGAAACATCTTTAACTGGATATAACCCCGTTAATGATATAATGCACACTATCAGACTTAAAGGCCATAAACAATACAACTCTCATACACATATATGCGCCACCTACATCAACAACAGAGGAGGACACAATTGAAGATGTTTACAGTACACCGCAAGACATATTAGATAAGATTGGTCATAATGACGTAACAATAATAATGGGAGATTTTAATGCAAAAGTGGGTGCAGGAGACAGGGTTGTGTAGTGTCTCCAGACCTTTTTTTCCATATACAGTGAAAATATTTTCAGAAATATAGAAGATATGGAAGGAATTAACATTGGGGGACGATACATCAATAACGTGTGTTGCCGGGGCCTATAAGGGAAGCAAAGAATAGCAACATTGTAGCCTACCACGCATGTCGTAATAGGCGACTAAGGAGGCTTGATGGTTCCGTCGCCCTGCTACTGAGTGAGTGCGTGGCGCGACACTGTGAGCTGTTGAGTTTCGTGTGAAGTGCTTTTGAATCTGCCCAAGTTTGTTAGGTTTTTGGAACGTGACCTGCATGTTCGGAGCGATGGCAGGTGGCTATGTCCCAGAGTTGACCGGTTTTTTGCCTTATGCAGAAATGCGTGGCTGCTGGCTTCTGGTTGACTTGCCACTGGCCGTCGTGGTGATGAACTGTATTTTCGTGACGTGTTGAGTGAACATCTAGGAAACATCAGATAGGAAAATGACTGCCGATTCCATCAGAGATGAATTGGGTGTTTCGTGAGGGGACTGGTGTGTTGACCATTCTGGCGGCGGCATTATGCACAGTGTATCTGTGCGGGCTGTTGTTTGTCGAGAGCTCCTGTCTTTTCCACTTTTCACATTGGGCAGTGGGGAGCGTTTTGTGTGATATTCACTGGCACAGGAACGGAGCATAATGGGGACGACCCGTTGCTGTGAAGTTGGAACCGTGACTAACTAACTAACTAACTAACATCAATAACATTAGATATGCAGATGATACAGTCTTGATTGCAGACAATGAACAGGACCTGCAAAATTTAATGGATGCGGTTGTTGCACACAGTGAACAACTAGGGTTAGAACTGAATATTAAGAAGACACAGATTATGGTCGTCACTGGGAAGAAGGAAATACCACAATGTGATATACAAGTAAGTGGGCATATTCTTAAGCAAGTGAATCGATACAGTTATCTCGGCACAGTCATAACATCTGATGGAAGATGCCTTGAAGAGATTAGAACAAGAATTGCCATTACAAAGGTAGCCTTTTGCAAGATGAAAAACATACTGACCAATAAAAAGATGTCAGTTGAAACGAGAAAAAGAGTGTTGAAGTGCTACATAGAACCTATACTTTTGTATGGATGTGAAGCGTGGACAATAAGCAGTCAAGCTGAAAAACAGCCGATAGCTGTGGAAATGTGGTTTCTGAGGAAAATGCAAAGAATACCATGGACAGACAGAAAAACGAAACCAATGAACAAGTCCTTCAAGAAACAAATGATCGTAAACTGATTAGAGACATTAGACGTAGACAGTCACAATTTTTTGTGCATGTTATGAGAAGAAATGAATTGGAGAACTTGGTGACAACTGGCAAGATCGAAGGGAAGAGACCAAGGGGAAGACCGAGAAGTAAATACCTGGATGGCTTGGCCACGTGGCATGGTCGAGACAGGAACACAGAGCTGATCCACGACTCTGGTGATCGAGTGAGATGGCAGAACATGACCGCCCACGCTTATCGGCATGGCACATGATGGATGGATAGAGGTACAGGAGGAACTGACAATGAGAGACACGTTTTAGGAAAATCTGGATTGCGAAACAGAAATGATGCAAGTGACAAATTAATTTAATTTTGCACTGAAAATGAGTTAACGATAGTCAAAACACTTTTTAAACAACATCCAAGAAGGCTCTTCACGTACTAACTAGGTAAATTATATTTTAATACGAGTACAAAGAAGATGGATCTCAAGAATAACTTCAGCAAAATCCTAGGAAGGGCAGACTGTGATACAGATCGTCAGTTATTATTGTATGTCCAGAAATGAATGCCGTCATTCACGATCAATTATTTTGAAAACTGTCTGTTGCATCGTTATGAAATTTTTCCTGCCGTCTTATATTTACCCCCACCAAGGAATATGTCTTTGATAGGTCCAAAAGCAACTTAAATCATGAAAAGCGGCGACATTTCTTTGATGTTTTGATGAAAAACTAGTGATTTCTCGCTAACAAACTTGTTTTACAGTAATGCCAATGCCCCCGCCAGTTCGGATGACAAACACAAGGCGTATCAGAATTCGTATGGGAGTGGGTGCATTGTCTGCTCTGCTGAGACGGAACATGATTACATGTTTTGCACGACGAATATAGCTGTGAATGTCTCTGTAGTGGGCTTCCTTCTTAACGGTCAAGATGTTGGTCCTCTTTTCATTGAAGTTTATAGAATGATTCGTATGTTCGTGTGTTGTCCCCTCATTTGACAACGTGTTTTCTTCTCACGTTTCTTGTTATGCCACAATATGTTCAGTTCCCACCGCAATATTACATCTTCGGTTGGTATTCGATGCGTCTAGAGCTTTTTGTTTTTTCAATGTCAGTTGTTTGTCACCGTTGAGGGCTCACGGAATTGAAATTCATCACTGTGGGAATACAAACTGTTGCCATTAACAAGTTGTATTGTTTATGCGATGCTGTAATGTTTAGGGACCTGCAATTCTTCTGAATATTTGTAGCAAATATCCCAGTTGGTGTGCACGTGGATTAAGGTTCTGCATCTGCTTCAGACCTTAATCTGTGTCGGACGATTCAGTAGGTTGATGACTGCTCTCGGTTGCATAAAATTCAATCATCATCTTTCTCCAAATCCTCTTCCTCTTTCAACACATGAGTCCTCACATTTTTTCCAGTAAACTTTTATCAATATTTAATAGCGCGGACTGGATTAGTATCTTGACGTCAGACAATTTGAATATAGTATTGTCAGCTGCCACCTGTTCCTTAATTTTAGCCCACACAAGTTCTATATGGTAAAATGAGAATGGTACGGCAGAAGGTCTCAAGCACCCATGACGATGCTCTTCTATCAACTTGTCGATTTGAGATTTCTTGCTTTTTGGCGTATGTTTTACAAGGGACACCAATTCTAGCTAGAAATACGTTTCTGGAAATGGTATGTTTTTCCATTCGAGCCATATCTTTATTGCTCCCTTTGTGCTCGATGCTGTAGGTATTTTGTCTTCTTGGGCAACAACATTGATATCATGCATTGTCCAAATTGGACACGACGGTCTATCTAGGGATGGAAGCACAGTATTCTCGAGCCAATCTCTAAATACATATACCATTCATCTTATATGATAATCCATATTGTCTGTATGCTTTGATACGAACACGAGCCCAGCATTCTGTTGTAAGCCATTATGCGTATTACCAGCATGGGCCATGACCAAAAGCTGTCCTATACTACTGGGCACATATCGCTTTATCTGTCCATCCACTGATTGCATTCCTTATCACTTGTGTGGTGCGCATTGATCCACATTTCATCCAAACACACTATGCCATAATTTTCTTTGCACATTTCCCTTCTTTCACGTAGGTATCTGCTTCTCATGGCTCCTAAATGCGGTTGCTCGCAAAGAATATTTCTACAGCCCTTGTACTTTTAAAAAGTGAAGATAATGTCCTTATAATTTTCCACAAAGTTGTTTTGGATAGCTCTATGTTATTGTTCTTTCTCACCAAACCCTAAGTTTTCTTACAGTCACTGTTTCTTTGGCATCCAGCATTTTTATAATGCTGGATAATCCTGGATATAAAATCCAAAATTTTATAATTTTAGGAGTCTCCATGGCGAAGTGGTCAAGCCTTTTGACTAGGGCTCCAAAGGTGTGGGTTCGATTCCGGGCGCATCCTTCGGTCACGAGTTAAATTTTTCGGAACTTTCTGTGGGTCGTCGCTAGAGCTGCGGAGTTCGTGCTTTGTGCGATGCTTTCCGCGCTGCGGAAAGAGACCGAGCCATATGGGATAGAACCGGTGCAGAAGTCGAACCTGTCGACTTTTAAGCGACTTTTTAAAGCATTTTTATAATAGCTCGCCTTATGACATCTTGTCAAAGCTGTCATCTACATAACCTTTTCCTAACTACGTTGGCTTACTTGCGTGGTGGTTTAATTCAGATTCTTGCACCATCGACGAAATGACCGTTTACTCAAACCCAATGCATGCACGTTTCTTTTTCGGAATTTGTAATAGTATAAAAACAGTTTCCTGCGATCAGCTTCTATACAAAAATATGTGTACAACTTCATAGCGATGCTTTTGAAGTGTATACACAATTTCGCATTCAATCCCATTGAAAAATATTCACACATTTCAATGTTAGCGATAAGTGGTAAGATTTAAAAAAAAAAAAAAAACATATTAATCAGGTTTCATGAAATAACCCACATTTTGAGACACCTCTGAACAGTCCCAGTTTAAACAACGCGGGGTTCTTGGCATAAGGCCAATCCCGTGAAACACGTGAGAATATTCAGCATTGAACGCTGATTGTCTGGCTACGGTGTAATACATTTAAAATTATGAACTTCATCTCTGACCCGTAAATTATATACCGCATATAAACAAACTTTGAAATCTGCTGTAAAATCTCCAGAACAAAAATTTTTTTTGTTGGGTGGACATAATGATAAGGTTATATGCTAAATCTCATCATTTTCCTTCAGTTGGTTACTGAGATATGGAATTTTTATTTGGGGCAGACAAAAGTAAACACACTATAGAAGCAGATGTGAAAGTACAACTCAAAAAAGCTTACCCTAGGACCAAGACAACTTCATTTTGATCACATAAAAATACCAGATGCATACAACGCAGAAGTGTGGGTCTTGATGTCTATACAAGAGGAAATTACATTTGATGAATTGGCAGTAAAAGCTAGAGATATCTTGATAACAGCAACCACAAATCTAATTCCGAGCAAGATTAAACAACATAAGCCATGGATTACATCAGACACGTTAGAATTAATAAAACAACGAATAGAACTGAACTAGAAAGGAGGAGAAACCTATAACAGCAAGATGAAGTATAAATCTTTAACACGAGAAATAAGAAAGAACACAAGAAAGAACAAAATATACAAGATTGGTGTACAATAGAGCAATATCAGAAGAATGGAAGAGATTATGAGATGTTCAAAGAAATGAAGTTATTGACAAGAAATGTTCAACCCGAATTAAATGTTATCTGTGACAAGTTAAGAAATACCCTAACAGAATCTAGAAAAATCATAGAAAGATGGAAGGAATACTGCAGTGACATGTATGATCTGCATGACTATGACGATATGAATCAGATACATGAACAAATGACAGCAGTGACAGAAACTGAACCCTCGTTAGATGAAATTGTATTGGCAATTAAGAACCCGAAGAATGATAAATCACCAGGATGTGATGAGATATCAGCTGAACTATTTAAAACGGGAGGAGAAGAAAGTATACACATCTTTAACGCATTATGTAAAAAGATATGGAAATATGGTATATGGCCAAAATTTTGGAAGAGAACTATCTTCATTCCAATACCAAACAAGAGCAACTTGAAATTATGCACTGTTGCCCTGATCAGTCATGCAAGTAAAGTTCTACTAAAACTCATAATTGCAAAACTTTGTCAGAAAATAGAAGAGATTAACGCTGTTTAACCGGATTTAGACACGGATCTCACGAGAGATCACATAATCAACATGCGTTTATTAATAGAGACGTGTTGAGAATTTAATGTAAACCTAATCTCATGTTTTGTGGATTATTCAAAGGCATTTGACTGTGTACAACATCAAAAACTTGGAAATCATGAGAAAAAATGGGCTTTCCATCACACGCTTAACAACTAATAAAAATGCTCTATCTAGACAAATGGTTCTGAACCAGTGGGGAATTCCTCCCAGGGGGGAATTTTAGGGTTTCCAGGGGAGGGGGGGGGGGGAATTAGGATTATTTCAAGATCACGTTAATACAAGAACCGACTACGTGATATTGTTTTTCCCTCCATACTTTACTTTCTGTACTTCTCGCCCTTCTGAAATTCATGTTATTACGTAAGTAGACCCGCAAATCACGTTTTATGTAGATGTCTAGACTTGTTCTAGTATGTACTATTAAATTTAGATTCTATTTTTACGTATACTGTGTAGGGGTGGGGGATTTATTGGGAGGAAAAAGGAAAGGGCGAGGGGGAGAATGACGTTCTGAAAATATGGTGAAGGGTGCATGGGTAAAAACTAAAGGTTAAGAACCACTGATCTAGACCTAGAAGCAGCGATTAGAACAGATGGTGAGACATCAGATTGGTTTGACATCATCAAGGAGTCCGTCAGGGCTGTGTGCTGTCACCCTATTTGTTTAACCTGAACGCCGAAAAAATAATGAGAAATATCAGAGATGATGTAACCAGGGAGCAACATGATGCCCTAAATATCGGTGTTCATGAAATACCAGAGATTCGATATGCTGATGATACAGTCTTACTATCCACATCACAGAATGGTATAGAAAACCTAATAACGTCAACCCAAAAGAATAGTTAAAATCACAACTTATAGCTTAACATAGCAAAAACAAAGATAATGCATACAAATAAAACTAATATGGAGAAAGAAATATATGTTAATGAGGAACAATTTGAGGTGGTAGAAAATTTCGAATATCAGAGGTCATTAATTACCAACAATAGTGACACAGTGAAGGAAATTAAAAGATCTATTGGTCTTCGGAAACTAAAACAACTGAATAAATTGTTAAAATATTAATTCCGATGTTCAGGTCCCTGCCATCCAATCATTTCCATTTGACGAAAAACATCGTAAAAAATATAGAAAACCGTCTCATCTTCTTAATGGGTTGCCTATCACCATATGGCCTCAACACTGCACAGTTTCATTTGATTGGTGGCATCCCCACCTTTTTTTTCTTTGCTTCCCCACCCTCCCAGTTGTCACTCCCTCACTGTTTCTAACTATAGTTATCTACTACCCTTTCTCTCTCGGGGAGATTTCTGGTGACCGTACATGTATGAAATTACCTGTAGAATCTCGATGTGCCACGTTTGGCACAGCTATCGTTAGCAATATAGTGTGCATCACCATCCCCCCCCCCCCCCTCGCCTATAAAATCCCCCAACAGGAGAGCAACTATATACTGGCAATGCTGTTCTGTGTATATGCGCATATATATATATATCCGTGTGTGTGTGTGTGTGTGTGTGTGTGTGTGTGTGTGTGTGTGTGTGTGTGTGTGTGTGTGTGTGTAATAATATCATGATTTATTTCTTGCTTACTACACTTAACGAGAGATCAATAGAAACGAGAAAAGCTGAGGGGCCTATACCCCCAGTATATCCATCTCTCTTACACACCTATCTGTTCTTTATCTCTTACAATGAACAGCAACGGGAAAAGCTGGGGTTGACACACCCACAGTATGTTCATCATCTGGGCTATCTCTGGTTTTTATTATGGGATATGCACTCACACACAGCTAGAGAAAACCAGGGTGTTACACATTAGTACAAAGCAGTACAATAATATTGCTTCACTGTGCCAACCCATATCATGCATATTACCGGCGGTCTGATCTTATACAACCCTAATAATACAATCCATTGGGGGATGTGATCCTACAATACGTGATATGACAATCAACCCTCCCTATTGACCCTATTTCACTTGGGACAGTATGAGTAAAGCCTCGTATTTTTAGACCTTTTAATTCCGCATATCACAGGTATTATACCAACCCTCACCTTCTCTCTTTATTACTCTCCCTCCATCTACTCTCTCTCCCCCCCCCTCTCTCTCTCTCTCTCTCTCTCTCTCTCTCTCTCTCTCTCTCTATTTCTCTTCTTTCTCATATATACCATATGCATATGTATGTGTAAAGTTTTATGAATGTTTGTTGATGTGTATAGTTGTATGTATGTGCGCTCACACACATCAGCACACCCAGACTTTATGACTCTTTTTGTACACATTTAAATTAGCACAGAAAATGAGATTCGTTATTAATACCATCATACTTATGTGCACACATCATTGCTCTTTAATATTAGGCCACAATGGCCAACCATTTACTGGCACCTACTCATGCATTGTATGGACATCCACCGGGGCACTTCTTCTGAGTTTTTACTCGCGGACCACCATCACATCTCCATTGCTTCCAGTTTCCGACCTTTCCTTCCTCGACCTGTTTTCATGTACCTCTTTATCTGGAATCTTTACTGAACCGTTACCATCCCCAACCCCGGTCCCATTGACCCACAAACTCACACGGCTGTCAATATAAAAGTATCAAGGTGAAATTCGTTTTAGAATCACGACATGGGATTCTGAGATAAGTAGCAAAACATTTTTTTCTTCAAATTTTCATTGTCTCTTCATTGTTCCCATTTTTTCATCTGTGTATTCTTCCCATTCTGTTCGTAAGCCTTAATGTAGCTACTGGAGGGTCTTCTCCGTGGTTATAAGTTGTGTTTTGTTTATGTGTTTGCCGATGAAGGCTAGTCGACGCAATGTCCTTCTATTGTTCGTAATCATATTCTTTAAAGCTGCAATACTTTGTGTTATTTTATATTTAATAAATTGTGGCGTTGTACAGAGAGAACTACACAATTTAGATTTGTAAGAGCATGTATCTTTCCCATTGCAACTTACGCCTGTGAGACCTGGACACTTACTAAACAAGCTGAACAGCGCATAAATGCCTTTGAATATAAATGTTAAAGACGAGTTCTAAGAATATCTTGAATACAGAAAAGAATAAATGCATCCATTTTACAAGAACTGAATACTGAAGAAGGTTGGCTTCTAAAGATGATAAAACAGAGAAAATTAAAATATTTTCGTCACTTGAAACGTCAGGAAAGTTTGGAGAGAACAATAATGGAGGGCTATTTGCCCGGCAAGAGAGGAAGAGGAAGGCCAAAGAGAAGATGGGTGCAGTATGTGGCGAATGATCTCCAGATAACATGCACTACTAGACGTAGAGATACACTACTAGATATAGAGATACACTACCAGGTAAAAAGATACACTACCAGGTAAAAAGATACACTACCAGGTATAGAGATACACTACCAGATATAGAGACACACTACCAGATATAGAGACACACTACTAGATATAGAGATACACTACCAGGTAAAAAGATACACTACCAGGTATAGAGATACACTACCAGATATAGAGACACACTACTAGATATAGAGACACACTACTAGACGTAGAGATACACTACCAGATATAGAGATACACTACCAGATATAGAGATACACTACCAGATATAGAGATACACTACCAGATATAGAGATACACTACCAGATATAGAGACACACTACCAGATAAAGAGACACACTACCAGATATAGAGATACACTACCAGATATAGAGACACACTACCAGATATAGAGACACACTACCAGATATAGAGACACACTACCAGATATAGAGACACACTACCAGATAAAGAGACACACTACCAGATATAGAGATACACTACCAGATATAGAGATACACTACCAGATATAGAGACACACTACCAGATATAGAGACACACTACCAGATATAGAGATACACTACCAGATATAGAGATACACTACCAGATATAGAGACACACTACCAGATATAGAGATACACTACCAGATATAGAGACACACTACCAGATATAGAGACACACTACCAGATATAGAGATACACTACCAGATATAGAGATACACTACCAGATATAGAGATACACTACCAGATATAGAGATACACTACCAGATATAGAGATACACTACCAGATATAGAGACACACTACCAGATATAGAGATACACTACCAGATATAGAGATACACTACCAGATAAGAGACACACTACCAGATATAGAGACACACTACCAGATATAGAGATACACTACCAGATATAGAGATACACTACCAGACGTAGAGATACACTACCAGACGTAGAGATACACTACCAGATATAGAGATACACTACCAGATATAGAGATACACTACCAGATATAGAGATACACTACCAGATATAGAGATACACTACCAGATAGAGATACACTACCAGATATAGAGATACACTACCAGACGTAGAGGTACACTACCAGACGTAGAGATACACTACCAGATATAGAGACACACTACCAGATATAGAGATACACTACCAGATATAGAGATACACTACCAGACGTAGAGGTACACTACCAGACGTAGAGATACACTACCAGAATAGATACACTACCAGATATAGAGATAAACTACCAGATATAAGATACACTACCAGATAGAGATACACTACCAGAAAGAGATACACTACCAGATATAGAGATACACTACCAGATATAGAGATACACTACCAGTATAGAGATACACTACCAGATATAGAGATACACTACCAGATATAGAGATACACTACCAGATATAGAGATACACTACCAGATATAGAGATACACTACCAGATATAGAGATACACTACCAGATATAGAGACACACTACCAGATATAGAGATACACTACCAGATATAGAGATACACTACCAGATAGAGATACACTACCAGATATAGAGACACACTACCAGATATAGAGATACACTACCAGATATAGAGATACACTACCAGTATAGTACACGTAGAGGTACACTACCAGACGTAGAGATACACTACCAGAAGTAGGATACACTACCAGATATAGAGATAACTACCAGATATAGAGATACACTACCAGACGTAGAGATACACTACCAGACGTAGAGATACACTACCAGATATAGAGATACACTACCAGACGTAGAGGTACACTACCAGACGTAGAGATACACTACCAGATATAGAGATACACTACCAGATATAGAGATACACTACCAGATATAGAGATACACTACCAGACGTAGAGATACACTACCAGATATAGAGATACACTACCAGATATAGAGATACACTACCAGATATAGAGATACACTACCAGATATAGAGACACACTACCAGATATAGAGATACACTACCAGATATAGAGATACACTATCAGATATAGAGATACACTATCAGATATAGAGATACACTACCAGACGTAGAGATACACTACCAGACGAAGAGATACACTACCAGATATAGAGATACACTACCAGATATAGAGATACACTTCCAGGTATAGAGATAAACTAACAGATATAGAGATACACTACCAGATATAGAGATACACTATCAGATATAGAGATACACTACCAGATATAGAGATACACTACCAGATATAGAGATACACTACCAGATATAGAGACACACTACCAGATATAGAGACACACTGCCAGACGTAGCGATACACTACCAGACGTAGAGATACACTACTAGATATAGAGATACACTACCAGATATAGAGATACACTACCAGGTATAGAGATACACTACCAGATAGAAAGATACACTACCAGATATAGAGATACACTACCAGGTATAGAGATACACTACCAGGTATAGAGATACACTACCAGATATAAAGATACACTACCAGATAGAAAGATACACTACCAGATATAAAGATACACTACCAGATATAGAGATACACTACCAGGTATAGAGATACACTACCAGATAGAAAGATACACTACCAGATATAGAGATGTATTTACCAGACATAGATATACACTAACATACGTCGATATATACTAGCACGTGAAGATATTTAATACCATAGATATATACTAACACAAGTAGACATGTGTGTGTAAGTAAAGTTGTGTCTGAGTATGTAATGTCCACTGTATCATACTTCCTGACATGTGTATGTAAGTAAAGTTGTGTCTGAGTATGTAATGTCCACTGTATCATACTTCCTGACATGTGTATGTAAGTAAAGTTGTGTCTGAGTATGTAATGTCCACTGTATCATACTTCCTGGCATGTGTGTGTAAGTAAAGTTGTGTCTGAGTATGTAATGTCCACTGTATCATACTTCCTGACATGTGTATGTAAGTAAAGTTGTGTCTGAGTATGTAATGTCCACTGTATCATACTTCCTGACATGTGTGTGTAAGTAAAGTTGTGTCTGAGTATGTAATGTCCACTGTATCATACTTCCTGACATGTGTATGTAAGTAAAGTTGTGTCTGAGTATGTAATGTCCACTGTATCATACTTCCTGACATGTGTGTGTAAGTAAAGTTGTGTCTGAGTATGTAATGTCCACTGTATCATACTTCCTGACATGTGTATGTAAGTAAAGTTGTGTCTGAGTATGTAATGTCCACTGTATCATACTTCCTGACACGTGTGTGTGTAAGTGAAGTTGTGTCTGAGTATGTAATGTCCACTGTATCATACTTCCTGACATGTGTATGTAAGTAAAGTTGTGTCTGAGTATGTAATGTCCACTGTATCATACTTCCTGACATGTGTATGTAAGTGAAGTTGTGTCTGAGTATGTAATGTCCACTGTATCATACTTCCTGACATGTGTATGTAAGTGAAGTTGTGTCTGAGTATGTAATGTCCACTGTATCATACTTCCTGACATGTGTATGTAAGTAAAGTTGTGTCTGAGTATGTAATGTCCACTGTATCATACTTCCTGACATGTGTATGTAAGTAAAGTTGTGTCTGAGTATGTAATGTCCACTCTTTCATACTTCCTGACATGTGTATGTAAGTAAAGTGTGTCTGAGTATGTAATGTCCACTGTATCATACTTCTGACATGTGTGTGTAAGTGAAGTTGTGTCTGAGTATGTAATGTCCACTGTATCATACTTCCTGACATGTGTGTGTAAGTAAAGCTGTGTCTGAGTATGTAATGTCCACTGTATCATACTTCCTGACATGTGTGTGTAAGTGAAGTTGTGTCTGAGTATGTAATGTCCACTGTATCATATTCCTGACATGTGTGTGTAAGTAAAGCTGTGTCTGAGTATGTAATGTCCACTGTATCATACCTGCTGACATGTGTGTGTAAGTGAAGTTGTGTCTGAGTATGTAATGTCCACTGTATCATACTTCCTGACATGTGTGTGTAAGTAAAGCTGTGTCTGAGTATGTAATGTCCACTGTATCATACTTCTCTGACATGTGTGTGTAAGTAAAGTTGTGTCTGAGTATGTAATGTCCACTGTATCATACTTCCTGACATGTGTGTGTAAGTAAAGCTGTGTCTGAGTATGTAATGTCCACTGTATCATACCTTGCTGACATGTGTGTGTAAGTGAAGTTGTGTCTGAGTATGTAATGTCCACTGTATCATATTTCCTGACATGTGTGTGTAAGTAAAGCTGTGTCTGAGTATGTAATGTCCACTGTATCATACTTCTGACATGTGTGTGTAAGTAAAGTTGTGTTGAGTATGTAATGTCCACTGTATCATACTACATGTTAATATTGCTATTGTAAGTATGTATCTGCTGACATGTGTGTGTAAGTAAAGTTGTGTCTGAGTATGTAATGTCCACTGTATCATACTTCCTGACATGTGTGTGTAAGTAAAGCTGTGTCTGAGTATGTAATGTCCACTGTATCATACTTCCTGACATGTGTGTGTAAGTAAAGCTGTGTCTGAGTATGTAATGTCCACTGTATCATACTTCCTGACATGTGTGTGTAAGTAAAGTTGTGTCTGAGTATGTAATGTCCACTGTATCATACCTACTGACATGTGTGTGTAAGTAAAGTTGTGTCTGAGTATGTAATGTCCACTGTATCATACCTGCTGACATGTGTGTGTAAGTAAAATTGTGTCTGAGTATGTAATTTTCATTGTATAATACCTACTGACATATGTGTAAGTAAAGTTGTGTCTGTCTGAGTATGTAATGTCCACTGTATCATACCTGCTGACATGTGTGTATAAGTAAAGCTGTGTCTGAGTATGTAATGTCCACTGTATCATACCTGCTGACATGTGTGTGTAAGTAAAATTGTGTCTGAGTATGTAATTTTCATTGTATAATACCTGCTGACATGTGTGTGTAAGTAAAGCTGTGTCTGAGTATGTAATGTCCACTGTATCATACTTCCTGACATGTGTGTGTAAGTAAAGTTGTGTCTGAGTATGTAATGTCTACTGTAGCATACATACCCTGCTGACATACACTTGTATGTGTTCCATACCCTGCTGACATACAACGTGTATGTGTTCCATACCCTGCTGGCATACACGTGTATGTGTTCCATACCCTGCTGATATACACGTGTATGTGTTCCATACCCTGCTGACATACACGTGTATGTGTTCCATACCTTGCTGACATACACGTGTATGTGTTCCATACCCTGCTGACATACACGTGTATGTGTTCCATACCCTGCTGACATACACGTGTATGTGTTCCATACCCTGCTGACATACACGTGTATGTGTTCCATACCCTGCTGACATACACGTGTATGTGTTCCATACCCTGCTGACATACACGTGTATGTGTTCCATACCCTGCTGACATACACTTGTATGTGTTCCAGTGTTGGACCAGGCCCGCCACCACTGAAAGAGGTGACCGTGACGTTGCTTGCTCCAGGCGCTGGTCCTCCTCCGAGACAGGGATGTTTCGATACGAGAAGCACCCTGGAGAAAATTCTCATTGTTCTTGTCATCATTGTCATCATCATATGTCTGGGCTTCATGGCGGCCTTTCTGGTGATTTATTTCTTCACTTATCCCCCAGAAGGTAGGTAGTTGGCATGATTTGCTGTGAACCCATAAATAACCACTCAATATAGAATCATGATTGATTGATTTATTGATTTAGGAATCGACATCACAGCATTCGGGGCATTCCCTTAAGCGCTCTGTCCCCATCCTCAGCAGCCAGCGAAGAGTTCCAACACTAATAGTACCAGTAGCAATCTGATTATATGTCCGTCTCGCCTTTCTTCTGAACGTTGAGCGTAATATAGTTGGAGTAATATAGGATCATGAGGAAGCCCAATGGCCAGTACGCTTGCCGGTAGGCGAGGTGGTCATGTGTTCGAACCCCTATGGAAGTGGGACATTTTTGCATTTTTGGCCTGCGATCCCAGGTCGATCCAGCCTGAAATGATTTCCACGAAATGCTATACAGAGTAAACACAGTCCACGTCATGTTGACCATGCAAACATCAAGTGATAATTTGTCTGTATGAATGGGACTAGCGCCATGCACCAATGAACCACTGTTTACCATATAATCAACAATTCTCAAATCGTGGAAAAAGGTAATTTACTTTGCTTACTTTATACAGAGTGTTTGCAAAGTCTCACTACACTTAGTATGTAGAGCGATTCGGGAGTCTCCGTGGCGATAAATCCCCGGGCAATGAAGTCGATCCTCTCGACTTTTAAGATTATGTAGAATAAATTTGGAAAAAAATTAAGTACATGACGTCATCAAATATGTGCTCCACAGTAGGCCTATATCGTGAAGCAATATGCAGTGAAAGGCTGTTGTCTGCTGGAGTAATTCTTTGCACTCCACACAGAATGGTGTTATCAACGGAAGAAATGTTTTTTGTTGTTGTTGTTGTTGAACAAGTATTTCGAAATGGTCAGTGGTATATGCGGATGGTTATTCAAAGATGTACAGCAAGATTTCCTGATAAATAACCTCCTCATCGCATTACGGTTAGAAATTTGTTGAATAAGGTATAATGAATACTTCATTGGTACTTTCCAGCTTCCCCAAAACAGTGTTAGACAATAGCATTGACTATTATAATTAATTTAATGAATTTTTTAGCACATTTTTTGATGACGTCATGTACTTAATATTTCAAAATTGTTCTACACGCAAAGTGTAGTGACGACTTTACTTACAACCTGTAGACCACAGTCAAATGAACTGAACATGCCTCAGTGTGTGAATTATTCATCATCTTCATCAAGTGGATTGTATATACGAAGACTTGGTTTGCATATTTTGATAATATAATTCCCCTTTATCTTCTGTTTTTTTATTCTAAGCAAACCTCTTCAGTTCTGGGTGTGTCTGAAACTAAAAGTCCTCACACGCCTAAGGGATACAATTGTTTGTAGGATGTCTGTTTTTTTTTTTTTTTTTTTTTTTTAAATATTTCCCTGGATATTGCTGGTCGCTGTTTTAAGTAGTGAAGTCCATGTTTCTTCTGATCAACCCAAGACAATCTTTTTAAAAAGCATGTCAATAGTTGTGTGTTTCCTAATTGTATTCAACAATTTATAGATTTAATCTCTTCAATGTCGTTATCACCCTTTGCATAATGCGCTGATGTCATTATCTCAAAATATTTAGAGTTCTCTTCATCTTTATTTTTGTTTTAGTTTACGTTTCACAGCCACACAGTGCTATGGGCCATATATGTAGTGATTCCCCCTCCTCCACCTCCCCCTCCCCGCAGCTCAATGTTAATGTTAATGTTATTCGCTTTTGGAAAACTATTACACTATATGATATTTCAATTTCTATAGCGACTAGTTATATTAGTTAGAATCAACGACTGGCAAGAGAAGGTCAACCAGAGAGACGAATGGAGACGGATTGTATCTGCAGCAAAGAACCTCAATGGCTCGGAACGCTGAAGAAGACGAAGAATAGCGACTAGTGATGTAGCTGAAAGAGAATAAACATCACTGGGTAGTCCACACTCGTCTTAGGGGTGGCGCGTTTACAATTTCCCGACAAACCCAGTCCAAGATTCGAAATCAGCTGCGGACGATTTAGAAACAGACAGCTTTGCGTTGATTTCGACAGCACGTGGCATCGGACGTTCAGAAAGCAGTTGCAAACTACTGAAAGTAAAATCTGGTTAGTAAATCACAAACAGCCAACAAATATTGGAATTAATTGCGACGTCCTAATCAGGGCATGCAGTTAACTTTATTTCACAATCCTGTCAGAAAGGGGCGTATGCTGTCTCCAAAATAAGTTCTAATAGCAACTGGTGTATAAGGCAAGCGGAAAGCGGAAATATAAAGAAGGAAATTCACAAATAAGAAGAGATTGGTATTACTAATGACTCCTACTTTATAACACGTAACTGAAATATACACGAAATAAATAGGTAAAAGTAACTCTACAGCACATACATCCTTTGGGGTGTGCAACGACAGTCTTCACATAGCCTTCGTCTTGTTATAGTTCATGTCGTGTGGCGCAGGTATTCATGTCTCTCCACAACATTCTCTCTTATGTACTGCCAATAATGTCTCATCCCGATGTTCCTACATGCCATGACGTCAAACTGTCCAGCATCTTCTCTCTTGGTTTCCCCCTGCCTCTCCTCCCCTCTTCCAATGTTGCTGGTTCTACATATTCAAGACTAGGTATAATAAGATAATGAGGGTAACAGTCACGTCAAGGACCCTATTCCATGACTTGGGAAGGGGGAGGGAGGGGTGTATGGGATATATATAAAGTAAACACTAAAGAACTATTTGTTACGTCATTAGGCGCACTGGGTATATGGTGCTCGCTCCATATATTGACACCGCTCGACACTCGTAGGTCATGTTGTAGGTCATGTTGTAGGTCATGTTGTAGGTCATGTTGTAGGTCATGTTGTAGGTCATGTTGTCAACACCACACCGGACGCCTTTACATCCCAGCACATCTCCTAGTATACAATTTAGGCTGGGTCGACCTGGGAGCCCAGGTCAAAGTTTAAAATATTCTCACTTTGAGGAGATTTCACCACACGACCACAGTATCAATAGGCAAGCAAGCTATTTACTGCTCTACTGTATCTGTCTATGAAATGGGGTTACTAAACGAGAAATAACAAATGAATTAAGATTCATAAGCAAACCAGTGTGGCTGTAAATGTATGTCTCGATAAAGGATACAACAAGAGCAAGAACATGCAATAGGCAGATCATGCTACATAGAAATACATAGAAACTGTACTTTTGTATGAATGTGAAACGTGAACAATCAGCAGACTAACTGAAAAACATCTAATGGCAGTGGAAATGTGGTTTCTGAGGGAAATGCGAAGAATACCATGAGCAGACAGAAAAATAAATAAGCAAGTTCTACAAAAAGCAAATGAATACCAAAACTGATTAGAGAAACTAAGCGAAGACAGTCACCGTTTTGGAGCACGTTACGAAAAGAAATAAACTAGAGAGCTTGGTGGCAAAATTAAGGAGAAAAGAACAAGGGGAAGACAGAGAAGCAAATATGCGTATGGTTTAGCTACATGGGATGGTCGAGACAAGAACACAGAGCTGATCCACGACTTAAGTGATCGTGTGAGATGGTGAAACATGACAGCCGACGCTTTATCGGCATGGCACATGATGATGATTTGCTTTGTATATCTGGAAAGTGGCATAGATATGGAGGAGTTTCAGAATCTGCATGAAGATAATACTATACCTTCTAATGTTAGTAACTCTATGTATATATCGTTAGTTTACTTTTTTGTTACATAATGTCGTTCTATTCTTGACCAGAAAGCACATATCGCTTTTATAATTATAATTACAATTTATGAATACACATTTCATGATGTTTATTTTATTATCTTCAATCCTTTTCAGGAATTTGTTTAACACAGGAATGTGTAAATTCAGGTTTGTAATAATTAGTTGTAAATTTGTGTGTATATGTGTGTGTGTGTGTGTGTGTTTGTGTGTGTGTGTGTGTGTGTGTGTGTGTGCGTGTGCGTGTGTGTGTGTTATTTTGAACACTTCAGATTCAGCTAATAAAATTTGTGAGCTAAGAAAATGACATGACCACAACAAGCGCAGTGGCACAGGAAACAATGGGATTTCATCATACTGCAGTAATACTGAGATCTATAAGTGAAAAAGGGTCATGGATTCGAAATCGCAACGAGGAGGATTTGTAGAAGTGAACCGGGCTCCCAGGTCAGCCCAGCTAATAACGTGTACCAGTATATGTCTTGGAAAGTGGAGGCGGCCCACATGATATTGACCACATCCGCCTTGGATTGTCAGATGGTCTATACAAATACGGGTCTAGGACAACAAACACGCCTTCGTGTGTATGGAAGGATGCCTTAAGCCTTTAATAAGAGACAAACGAGGTGCTCAAGCTGGTAAAGCGTTAACAAGAAAATACAACAGCCTGAAGGATTCATTGCAAGAATCACGCAATGTTCCAGATGCAGAGGGCCGGCCACAGCAGAGCAATATGTCGCAGTAAGACAGAGATCTGCCGATACTTCGCCGATCACCACGCCTTCAAGGAGTGTCCGCTGGCCAAGCTTCCAAGCACCCAACAACAAGAGAAAGTGCGCCAACTGCCTGGGCAAGCATGGAGCAAGATATCTGGGCTGTCCATACCTCCAAAGACACAGAGACTTCTTAAAGATCGCCATCACCACAAAGACACCACATAAGGACGTAATGCGGAGGTGCGAGACAGCCACGTGCATTTCGCAAGCGGAATGACCTCAACTACAAAGCCAGATAGACGAGTTAAAGAAACAAGTCAAGCTACTACAAACACCAACACCAACCAGCGACAATGAGAAGTTGCTTGCTGAAATAAAGGAAATTCAGCAAAACATCAGACACGAGATGGAGCACATGGTGCAGACGACAAAGAAAAATGAAGAGATTCTAAGAGATTTCAAAGCAGAGAGAGAAATGCTAAAAACTGGAAGGGATTCAACCCAAATCCAACCAGTAGAAGACACGGAAAAGAACACATAAAAGCCGCAAGATAAAGTCCAACAAAAAAGCATCGAAAAGCTTCTAAAAACACTACACACACAAAATTGAGGCAAAACGATGCAAGCTGAAACCAAGCCACAGACCAACCAGAAACAGCAGGCTAAACCCAGCAGTCCAATCACGAAGTCCAAACAACCAAAGAAGTCAGTATCCTGCCAGAGACATTATGAAAGCTTTGAGGTGGAGTTCCACGTATCCGAAATTGAAACGGATGATGAGGAATTCAACGAATGTAAAAGAAAAGACAAGCTCGAGCACGAAAAAGAGATGAAAGAACTGGAAGAAACGGGGGCAAAGATGTCAAAGGTAGTTGAAGTGTTTGAGAAACTGCTTACCAGACAGCAAACCAATAAATAGTCCTTATAAGGACTGCATCATATCACCAGACGCCAACACTGACAAAAGAAATCACCAGAGTAGACGGACTCAAAGGAATACTTGCCGGCCAACCAATCTCCCAGCTGACGTCAAGGGCATAACCTCTGCAAATCGATAAGCCAGCTAACACTGGCGCAAAGGAACTTAACAAATTCACTCCGCACCATGAACCACCACTATTATAACCGATACCACATGGGCTGGCTGACACGCTGGAAAGTTTTTTTGGTTTTTTTTTCGCAAAATGGACTCCGACTCGGACTCAAGCTGGCGGATCAAGTGTAATTAGTCTGCGCCGTGCTGCTGTAGACAGACATGAACATGAATTACAAGAATCGACAGACATTCTAACCATTGAAAGTGAAAGGAATAGACTAAAACTAAACAAAACAAAACAGAAAGTTGTAGTTACTACCAATAAAAAGCACATTAAAAAAAAAAACAGAGTGGCAGGGACATTAAATCGGATCACACTGGAACATGTAGAGACTTTCCACTATCTAGGGTCAATTAAAACAACAGATAGGAAAACTAACATAGAAATAACATGCAGAATAATCAAAATAAAGGCAGCATTCCATCAGACAAAGAACGTTATGTGTAACTTACCCATGTTCATGGAAGTCAGAAAAGGGAGATTTAACATGTTACATACTGTCCATACCATTGTATGGCTGCAAATCATGATAACCGGATGGAAACAATAGAACGTAATGGTGGCCAGAGAGATGTGGTATTTCCGCCAAATGCTCAGCATGGACATCTAAGTCGACCAATATCCAAATACGGCAAAAGGTCAATTCCCTAAGAGATTTAATTACCCACATCAGGACCAGACTGTCATCATGTTTTGATCATGTTATAAGACGACAGAGGGGGGTGATTGTGACAAGCGGGAAGATCGAATCTGTTAGGGAAAGAAGTCGACTGAGGAATACAATGTTGGAGTTGTTGACAGAGTGGTAGGGAAGACAATCAACGGTCGAACTTATCATGAACACAGAAGGCAGATGTTTGCCGTGGAACATAATCGCCTGCGCTGCTGGGCATGGCATATTGTCATGATGAAGACGATAATTGTTATAGTTAAAATGGGAGTCTGACTTGACAAGAGACATCATTATGCCAGACAGTAGTTAGACACTGAAGATTATTATTTATTTTTTTTCCTGTGTGCTTTCGCGCACGTTTGTGTACTTGCTCGCAAATGAACACGTGTAGTAATCCTGCCCCTCTCTTAGCTTGACTTGTTAATCGATCTATCCAAAAATTTGATGAACATACATAAATGTGTGTGCGAATGTTGACCCTCTTTAATCTTGACTTTGTAAATCGACACATTTGATGAACAGCCATAAATATATGTACTAATCTTAACCCTCTACTAACTTGATGTTTCCAATCGATACACTAGTTGAACAGACATACATTTATATCTATATCTATAAAACAGAGTGTATGTGGCTTTGTGTGTATGTGTGTATTGGATGCGTTCGTTAACGGTACATCCGATTGAGATGAAATTTTCTACACGTCTTCCTTTCATTCCTGTGCAACCGACTGTAATAGTTTCTTAGTGTAAAATCTTCTACTTATTTAATAACATTGACTTTTTCATTTTTCATTATATAATTTCAATATAGCAGGGGGACTTCACTCTAGAAAAGTTATTTCAAGGGGCATAAATTTAATAACATTTCTATATACTTTATAGTCATATTGTTGGACTTACTTGCACTATTGTTAAACTCTTTGTCTGTAGTTATTTTCAGGCATATGAGTTATAATAAATAATGATATAATTTTTTCTTTTTATTTTAGCATATCCTTTACAGGACTCGCTGTCAACAGCCAGCATCTTTCAGCTGTATGTTGATCTCTTGGCAAGATTACGCTCAGTGTTTGCATTGCTTTCTGAGCGGCCGGCTCAGTATCCCGCAAGTCACCAGCGGGGGTTGAACCGCCTCAGCTTCTCGCTCCGCTACGAGACTCTGTGTGATAAACGGGATTACAGGAGAAAGTGTTGTAACCCCACAGTCAGAGAGACCGGCGACCACGCGATAAAACGTGTTCAAAATAATCTTTAAGGCATTTTCAAAGTTTTCATAAAAATAATGCATAATGCATAACGTTGTAACCCATCTTTTTCTGCTTAAAGAACTTATCAACTGTCATGTCGGTGATTAAAAACAGTTTTCATTAAAAATAATGAATGGTGTGTGGAAGGACATTCTTTTAAGTTACTGTGCGCCAGGAGTTGGGCGAAACCACGCCGGGTCAGATAGATAGACAAACAGACAGATATTCGGGAACGGAAGCTTATTTGACTACTTATATGAATTAAATGACATGCTCCCCACCAGGGACTGGGTGAAGCCGGGCCGGGTCAGACAGACAGACAGATAGACAGACAGACAGTCGGGAACGGGAGAGCTTATATGACTACGTATATGAATTAAATGAGATGCTCCCCACCAGGGACTGGGTGAAGCCGGGCCGGGACAGACAGACAGACAGATAGACAGACAAACAGATAGTCGGGAACGGGAGAGCTTATATGACTACGTATATGAATTAAATGAGATGCTCCCCACCAGGGACTGGGTGAAGCCGGGCCGGGTCAGACAGACAGACAGACAGATAGACAGAAAGACAGATAGTCGGGAACGGGAGAGCTTATATGACTACTTATATGAATTAAATGAGATGCTCCCCACCAGGGACTGGGTGAAGCCAGGCCGGGTCAGCCAGACAGACAGACAGACAGACAAACAAGCAGACAGACAGACTGATAGATAGATAGATCCCCTCCATGGCCTGGGCGAAGCCGGGCCGGGTCAGCTAGTACTAAATTAAAGAAGTAACTGCAGCAGTATATATCAATGGAAAATACAAACAGGTAGGTATATGTAGCTCCTGCGAAAAGACGAGACATACTGAACACGGCCACAGTGTACATACCTTACACCGGACTCTTTAAAGGACTAAGGTGATAATAGATCACAGAGTGACAACCATTAAAACAAGGGACAATAAAAAAAAATATAATAATACAATAAAAATACGTACTATATGGCACAACAAACGGTGTTTCGATTATTTAAATCTCCATCTAAAAACATAAAAATATTAAATAATATTAAAAAACAACTCTTTCGTTGTCAACTTGTGTGCCTCCTTAACAACGAAGGAGTTGTGTTTTAATATTATTTTATAATTTCATGTTTTTTCTTTAGATTTGGGGCTATTCTATTAAAAGTGGTCCATTGCCAAAAATTGAAATGAGATTTAAAAAAAAAAAAAAAAAACTACTGCATCCGTCTAATAGGATACATCCGGGTATGATTGACATGTTGATAACAAATTTACCGAATGTTCTTGTAACTCACTAGAAAAAGAACAAGTGTAGGTCAGATTAATACTCTTATATCAAGTGTCTTGCTGCTGACTGGCGTCTTCGATCATGCTTCCCTTGTGATCTCAACGGCATGTATCAATTCATGTACTAACTTTCTTTCTTTCCTTGACATAAGACTGGTAAGAATTTTCTCAAGCTGTCTTCTTCTATCTCTCTTTCCATAAATTTGTCCAATTGTCACATGTTCCATTTTTTACATTCTACATGGCGTAAAATGAGAACTGCCTATTTCTTTGTATATAGTTTCACATCTTGCTGCTTTGTCTTGCCCCGTCATCAGCAACTCCTCTGCCCTATTAATCTCTCACTCTTTTCGATGTGCCATGGACCTCTTTCTTTTTTTAAAGATATGGCAGTATCCGCCCACCTCTATGCGGTCATGCTGTCTTTCTATACATTCCGGTTTCCGTATTAATACACCGTTTTTATATTTCAAGCCTCTGCGCATTTATAATTCAGCACATTTGGCTTGGTAATTTTATTCCAAGTGTTTGCATAATATTATTTTGCCTGCATATTGTTACTTCCGTATCATCTCCGTCTTTGTTTTGTGTTGTTTTGACTTTTTTCATTGCTGTTTGCTGATGAAGACTTGTCGCCATAACGCTCTCTATTTTATGTGATCCTATTCTTGTATAACTGAACTTACACTTCCTGTTCCCAGCAATCCCCCTTCGCAACACCCCCACCCCCAACCGATGTTTAGATCTCCACAGCTTTACCGTTGTTAAAAACCATTTCATTTAAATTGTAGCTTCGCGCCTGAAGAGTTACATGGACGAATCCGCCGACCCATGCAACAGTTTCTACGACTATGCCTGCGGTGGCTGGGTGAGGTCCCAAGAGCTTGGGCCGCATCAGCACAAGATCGGCGTCGAGAGTATTATTGGCGATGCCAACCGTTTAAAGATTCGAGGTGAGTGTAAACTATACTCGAATGATTGGGTACTGCGTGAAATAGATTCAAGAAGAAAACAAACATGTATATGATTTCATAATTGAAAGACTTCAGTTATTCGTTGACTTAAGTACCAATTGAACGAGAAGTAGAAGTGGTTCGAGTCGCGCCAGTGACTTATGAGAGTATGGAGCCAGTCGCTCAGAAAGTCGTGGCGTGCTGATGAGCGTAATCTAGCCTAGGAATCAATATACAACTGAAAAATGCTGGTGTTGACCGCAATATCCCGAAACAGGATGGAAAGGGGGGGGGGGGGGAAGAACCAATTAGAATTATATTGGGAAGAATAAGACATTAAAAACAAACAAAGACATTGAATATGAACAGTGTGGATTTGTGAAAAGTGAAGGCACAAACAAAGCTGTATACATCTTGAGAACATAAACAAAATGGATGATAGAAACGAACAGAGATCTATATTTGTGTTTTATTGACAATTGAAGGAAAACATTTGATAAGATGAAATACATTTGATAAGGTGCTTTTGGTCTCATTTTTACTGACAGTAAGCTGTGTAGAAATCGATTGTTTATTAGTATGTGATCAATTTTATTATGACAATTGTTTCCTGGACTTTTCCATGTCTAAAGGCGTCTAGCCTTCCTCCGAGGCTAAAGGCTTACGAACGCGGTTCGTGAGCAGGGTACTAAGCGTTCGAATCTCAGCCGCGACTGATTTGTGTAGCAGACCGTGTCGCGTTGTGTTATAACGTGCTAGTATGGGAGCCGGTCGTTCAGCAAGCAATGGCACACTACTGAACGTAAAAACTTGCCTAGTACATGAACAGCAGCTGAAAAATGCTGGTGTTGACTGCAACGTCCTGCAAGGGATATGCAACATTAAAAAGGGCATCTGGGATGATGCTGAAAGATGGTGTTTCCTTTTATCATATTATGTGTTCTTGCCCTATCAACCAATTTTCTTCTCTCTCGTTCCTCTTTCCAAGGCCATATCCCCCAGTAACATCTTCACCTCTTTCTTCCCCAACCTTTTAATTGAAATCTCCCAGCACTATAGTCGTTTCATAGTTTTTACATTGTGTTATAGCCATGTTAAGTTGTTCATAAAAAGTTATCTCTTTCATCTTTTGTGCTGTCTGTAGTTGACGTATAGACTAGTATGATATTAATATCTGCTATTCTGACTAACAGAACATGATATGATATGGTCATATATCATTTTACTGTCTTCGCTCTTTCTCTGTTCAAGATTCTACTCACACCTGTTTCTAGTTTATGCCCTCCTGGGCAAATTATTCTATGAATATATTCGTCTGAGCACATTTTTCCAGCTCCTATCTGTCTTGTCTGACCTAATCCCAAGATATTAACATTCATACTTTTCATTTCTCGCTTAAGGTTTTCTAGCTGACCAACTTACATGAGTGTTCTCACATTCCATGTTATTTAAGTTTGTTGAATATCCTTTACATGACCTAGCAGTCAACCCCAGCATTTTCGGCTGTTCGTGATTTCTGGGCAAGTTTACGTTCAGTAGATTGCCATTGATTTCTGAACGACCGGCACCCATACCATTTTATTTTTTAATAAAACAACGCAAGGCGGTTTGCTGTCAAATCGCCCGCAGCTGTGTTTCGAACGCGGTATGCGGGATTGCGAACTGCGACCACAACCCCTTCGCCATTCCATGTACCTATGAGAAAAGCATTACTTCTTGTAATGCCAACCATTCATTTTACTTCATCTGACTATGTAGAGCCTCAACTACTGGCGCCGTTTTAAATTATTTGGGGTAGTTTTGGGCGATTTTTGAGTCTCGTGAAGTGACACATAGAGATTAGTTGCAAGGATTTGAAGATGTTGAATAAGCCACCGTGGACCAACACACCAACACTGACAAGTAGCGAGTTAGTTGGTATCGTTTTAGTGTACCTTTTAAAACTCTGTGAGAGTGGCTATCGGTGAGTAAAAGGCATCATACATAACCTCTCCACCTTGCAGAGATAGGCTTTGTAGATAAAGGCTGTTGGAGTTAAACCGACACAAAACGGTGGAAGTCAAGGGGAAACCACCATTGCATTTACTTCTTGTAAAACATGCTTCTGAACAAATATTCGATGTAGCTAAATATATGCCAGTATATCAGATATAAGTGAAATGTGATGGTGAAGTGAGTAAAAAGAAACTATTTAGCTAAATACTTTATTATTTACCCAGGAGACGAGAAATAGAGACACGGATTTGGATTAATTTGGGATCAACAGATTGCAACAAACAGTGACAGGATTTTGGACAATCTCAGATAGTGCGAAATAGTGAAACTCCATGTCAAACCTTTGGAGTTTAGTATAATAGATATTCAAGACAATGGTGAAGGTGTGCTAACATTTGCCGAAGTTGAGGAAGCACTACATTACATTAAGACAGGTAAGACACATGGGCCAGACTTAATAATTTTGGTGGAAATTAAGGACCTGGAAGATTTTGGAATCGAAATAATGATACCATTCCTAAATGAGATCTACAATTGTGGTGAATAACCGAGTCGTTATGTCGATGATTTTTCTCTCTTTTGCCTCTTATCGTATCGAGAGTATAAGTATACATTCACACCCAGAACAAACGATTACAAGCGTCGAAAGCTCACACGTCTGTGTTTTTGACAGATCCAGGAATTACATCAGCTTGGTATAGGAGACATTGCGGAAGTTGCAAATACTAGTGCTGAAATTAGACCCACTCACCTCCCCCGATGTGTCTCCACCTTGCCGTGGTGGGGGAGCTGCGTGTCCCATCGACCCACATGTGCTTGCCGATGGATGAAAAACTACATATCGGACAGCTCTGGGATAGGGACCAGACTAAGAGAGACACAACCTGCTGCTCTGCAGGTAGACTGAGGATAACAGTCAAAAGATTAAATCAGGTACACGAAGGCAGAAGACCTTGGTCCGGACAAAACTATAAGGCTCTCTGTCAAGGGCTGTGGCTGAAAGCCACAAACCCGCGGATCTGAGAGCCGGGCCGATACACACCTACCGATAAATAGAGGTACTGAGCACGCTACATGCCCAGTTCTGATACTTGTTTGAAGGCTCTCAGCTGGGGGATATGACGGATTCCCGGATGAGAGGGCCTGGCCGTTTCTCGCTCACTGCTGCACGGAGGTAAGGTGCTGAGCCGGCAGCACATGTAGCCTACCTCGTGAGCGAGAATAAAAATGCAGAAAGTGTCCCAGTCGAATGAAATGGCTACGAAAACTGTCTGTATCTAACACATAGAGTGTAGACAAAAGTGAAAAAACGTCTCAATAACACAAAATGGAACGCACGGCTAGCGAATCCATTGCGTGGTCCGAAGTCAAAAGCAAAAGCTTACCGAGCGGATGTCGCCCGCAGTCTGACCGTTCCTGGTGTGTGCTTGAGCGACCAGTAAGTAACAAGCGAGATGCCCAACACATGGAAGTGAGGAACTAAAGCAGCCATGAGCAGGACGTCGCAACTCCTTGGGTGAGCCCAGTCTCAGAGCAATATGTGCCGGCTCTGCAATTATGGAAGCCTCCTTGGATAGCCTTGGATAGGCCCATGGTCTGCCCCTGCCTTCCCTTGAGGGTTAACCGTGATGTCGATGATCGTTCTATCTTGACCAGCTGAGATGTGGGCGACATCACAACAAAAAGTCTAACGTGCCTCGAAACCCGAGGAAGCTAACCTCATTAAAAAATGCCTGCTGAAGCCGGAAGTGCCGTCCTAGGGTGGCAAACTAAAAATTGGCACTACGCATTTACGTCCGAGTGAAATGTCTCGTCCGAATGTCTCTCGTGCTAGGAACAGCTCTGACTACCTAGTTTCCGAATGCCGCTCTTGTTCGGAACAGCTCTGACTAGGTAGTTTTCCGAATGTCTGTCGTGCCTGGAACAGCTCTGACGGGCGCAACGACAAGCACATGTCCGAAAACTCGCTGAGTGGATACCGTTGCAGACCTGTCTGGTTTTGTGCGGGAACGGCCCGGGGCGAACGAAATGCCCAATATATTGAAGTGAGGAATTAAAGCAGCCATGAGCAGGACGTGACGACTCCCTTGGTGAGCCCAGTACCAGGGCGCTATGTGTCGGCCCTGCAACTATGGAAGCAACCTTGGATGGCGGAAAATGCTATGGACTGTCCCTTCCTTCTCTTGAGGGATGACCGAAGTCCTCGACTGTTCCAACTTGACCAGCTGAGATGTGGACGTACCACAAAAGTGAGAGTCTCCAGGAATGCTAACCTGGTCAAAAATGCACGCATAAGCCGGATGTGTTGACCTAAGGGTTTTCAACCCAAGGGTGCCTAACGCACACCGCAATGACATCTGAAAAAACACTCCGGATGAACGAAAAGAAGAAGACACACTCACAAAATTAATTAATGACGCATGATCTTACTCATCCGTTTGTTCATTCCCGAAGAAATATAGCACATAATCACGTGTTCTTTTTGTTTATTGCACCAGAGATACTAGCACGACCAAAAGCCGTAGGTGAGCCAGCGTACAAAACTCAACCTAAGGTGTTTTATGCTGCATGTATGAACACAGGTACAGTAAATATGAACGCACGCATTAAAGATGGTTTAACGTGTTTAGGGATTATAGGAATATGAAGCTATCCAGTATGTATCCTTTAGACTCCAGTATCTGTAGTCTGCAACATAAGTATGTTTGCTGTGTCCTCTAAAAGTTATAACCTTAAATATGATTATATCTTGTATGTCCTTTGATATTTAATACCTTCAATATGAACATGTCTAGTGTCCTCTGATATTTATAACGTTTAATATGATGATGCCTACTGTCTCCTCAAATGTTTATAGACTTCAATATGATTATGTCTGTTATGTGATCTAATATTTATAACGTTTAGTATGATGAAGTTTATTGTGTGTACTCTAATATTTATAACTTTCAATATGGTAATGTTTATTGTGTGTCCTCTAATACTTATAGCTATCAGTATGATGATGTCTATTGTGTGATCCAATATTTATAATTTTCAATACGATGATGTTTATTATGTGTCCTCTAATATCTATCGCTTTCAAATGTTGTTGTGTATAGTGTGTCCTATAAATATGGGAACTCTTAGCGCTTCGTGTAATATCTATAGTTTTCCATTTATATTGTGTCTTTTAATACCTACAGCTTTGCAATAGATGATGTTGTTGATTGCCCTCGAATACCTTTCTTTGCCTTTTAATCAGATGTCGACTACGCAATGCTTGTTCTGAAATTAACCCCTTTTCTATTGTTTCCTTCCTGCTATGTATATGACCACCAATGCCTATTAATGTATTACTTCAAGACTGAATTTGTAAATAAATCACAAGACAGATGTAGCAGTGCACTGGAATCATGAAACGCTAATGTTACAGACAGACAATATACGAGCTTCACTCTCAAGTATTCCCAAATGATATATTTCTATTCCACAATACCCAAACCTCTCCTTGTATTGTATGTTGGGTGGAGGATGAATGGTTATTGCCACTGTACCGTCCTTCCTTGCCCGCGACCCTCAAGTGAAGTAAAGGATAGCCCACTAACCCAGCCTGCATGTCGTAAGAGGTGGCGAAGGAGGGTTGGCATATGACTGGCTACCTCGTCCAGTAGAAAACTGTAACTGCAAAATCCAAATAGCCATCCGTACATCTACAGAAGGCTTGGTCTGAGTTGCCTGGTGCCTATACTCTACTGGAGGATGGAAGGTAGCAGCAGCAGAAGAAGACGGTGCTTCTGACAAGAGGGACTATTTAACACAGTGGTTCTCAACCCGGTGGGGAATTCCCCCCCCCCCCCACCAGGGGGAATTTTAGAGTTTTCAGGTGGGGGGGGGGGGAGGAATTTAAGATTATTTAAAGATCGCGTTAATACAAGAACCGATTACTTGATATTGTTTTTCACTTCATACTGTACGGTTCTGTGCGTTTCACCTTTCTAAAATTCAATTTATAAAGTAAGTAGACCCACAAATCATGATTTTATGTGGACAGTCTAGACTTGTTTTAGTATGTGCTATTAAATTTAGCTTCCATTATTGCGCTATACTGTGTAGGGCGGGGGCGGGAATTTTTAGGCTAGGAAATACGAAAGGGGGGAATGACGTTCTGAAAATATGGTGAAGAGGGGCACCGGGTAAATTTTTAGGTAGGAAATACTTAAAAAAAGGGGGGGGGGGTGACGTTCTGAAATATGGTGAAGGGAGGCACGGGCCAAAAAGATTGAGAACCACTGGTTTAACACTAGAAAATGTTTTGAGTCAACAGAAATTAAATCTAGTACCATATTTAGAATATGTAATTCAAATTTAAAATCAATGCTGCTTTATTGATAAGAAAAAAAATGAGAACGCACAAAGCAATTACTAATACGCTACATATACTCATTAATAGATGCTTGTGCAGAATAAATCAATTACCAATAAAGTACACATATTCATTCATTTGTGCTTATGCAGAACAGAAGAACTAACATGGTAAGAGAATCGCCAGTGTAGAGCACTTGAAGCAAACCTTACAAATCCCATTGAATAAAGAGGCGAGAAACAGACGCAGTCAGATGAAAAGGGCTCATACTCGGAAAGCCTGATAATAGTACGATAACTGAGTCCTTCTTCTGGATCCTTCACATGCATAGAGGGGGACCTAAAGCACACAATGAAGACAGCGGAAGGCATAGATGAAAATATTGGGAGGACATGGAATGAGCTGCAGGAGAAGCAACGGAAAAGGGAAAGGGAAATACATCTTATTATCAGGTAAGGAGGACCTATACACCGGCTCCGTGGCGAAGGATTTACTGGCGCAGTTCGTAATTTCGCATGTCCGCGTTCGAAACACAGCTGCGAGTATTTGGCAGAAGACCGCCTTGCGTTGGTTTTTACGAAATGGTATGTATACCGGTCGCTCAGAAAGCAATCGCGATCTACTGAACGTAAACTTACAAAAAGATAACAATAGCAAACAATGCTGGTGTTGACTGCGACGCCTGTAAAGGATATGCAACTAACTTTTTTATATCCTATAATCCATTGAGAGACAAGAGCCAGAGGAAGAAGATCATTCTTCGTGTTCCCTTGGGGCAGTGGATTCGAGTCTGTTGACAATATAATACGTACAATCTGTGGGGGTAACATTGCCAACTAAGGCCTAATCTCCATGTGCTGTGCTGAATCACGACCTGGTTACATCCTAAAATACATCTAAGCAGATCTGAAGTTTCAATACCGGTCTTACAAACCCAACAGGTTTTCTGGTCTTGGAGAGGGGACGGAGACTCCCGCAACACAGTTCCCGTAGAGATAGTAATTTGGTACCCAGCTGGAAGAAAAGACTCTATACTCAACTAACTTATCAATGCAATCAATGAGTGGAAATTCAGCAACGAATTCAGGAAAATTCTCGCCCGGGTGATATGATTATCTACACGGATGGGTCGGTGTTGAGAGGTAGGAGAAGTGCTTGGGGGTTTTTGGCAAAAACTATTGGACGGCGTTTGGTGCAGGAGAGCCTGGCGTATGATGACACTACATCTAGCTTAAGAATGGAGGTGGAGGCGGTCAGTGCAGCTTTCCGCTGGATAGAAAACACGATACATACACATATTGTGATTGTAACTGACTCAGAAAGCATGCTGAGAAGGGTGAGAACAGGCAAGCTTCGTGCAGAGTGGCTTGCTTCGCTTCGGAGGTCTCGGGTAGCAAGCATCACCTGGATCTTTTCTCCTGGGCATGCCGGTGTGCTGGGGAATGAACAGGCGGACAGATTGGCTGGCTCGGCAGAACTTGGTGGAGTATTGATGCATGACAAGGCAGATGTGGTTGCGACCTTGTGGGAGTACGTGTACACCTCGGAGGAGCAAATGGATCATCATAGTCTGGTTAGAATGAGGCAGCGAGGAGTGACGAGGGGATCTGGCCGACGCTCGACGCTCAGAGGAAAGGCGAGACGGACATATAATCAGATTGCTACTGGAACTATTAGTGTTGGAACTCTTCGCTGGTTGCTGAGGATGGGGACGGAGCGCTTATGGGAATGTCCCGAATGCTGTGATGTCGGTTCCTAGATCAATCAATCAATAAATCAATCAATCAATCAATCAATGCAACCAGAGCGTCATATAAAAGATTTACGAATAAAACTGGCAATCTTCCTGAAGACTTATAACCAACTAACCAACCAAACATACCGATTTTCACTATTGTTTTCTTCTTGTATAAGTGATACACGATCAATCAATCAATCATGTGCCATGCCGGAAAGCGTGGGCGGTCATGACTCGCCATTTCACTCGATCACCAGAGTCGTGGATCAGCTCAGTGTTCCTGTCTCGTCCATGCCACTGTGGCCAAGCCATCCAGGTATTTTCCTCTCTGGTCTTCCTCTTGGTCTGTTCCCCTTCGATCTTGCCAGTTGTCAATAAGTTCTCCAATCCATTTCTTCTCATAACATGTCCAAAAATTTTGACTGTCTTCGTCTAATTTCTCTAATCAATTCTACGATTTTCATTTGTCTCCTGTAGTACTTGGTCATTGGTTTTTCTATCTGTCCATGGTACTCTTTGCATTTTCCTCAGAAACCACATTTCTGTAGCCATCAGATGTTTTTCAGCTTGACTGCACATTGTCCAAGTTTCACATCCATACAAAAGAACAGGCTCTATGAATCCCCTCAACACTCTTTTTCTCGTTTCAATTGACATCTTTTTATTGGTCAGAATGTTTTTCATCTTGCTAAAGGCTACTTTCGCCATGGCGATTCTTGTTCTAATCTCTTCAAGGCATCTCCCATCAGATGTTATGACTGTTCCGAGATAATTGTACCGATTCACTTGTTGAAGAATATTCCCATTTACTTGTATATTACATTGTGGTACTTCGTTCTTCCTAGTGACGACCATAACCTGTGTCTTCTTACAATTTAATTCCAACCCCAGCTGCTCACTGTGTACAACAACCGCATCTACTAATTGTTGCAGATCCTGTGCATTGTCTGTAATCAATACTGTATCATCTGCATATCTAATGTTATTGATGTTTCTTCCTCCAATGCTGATTCCATTTATATCTTCTACATTTCTGAAAATATTTTCACTGTATAGGGAAAAAAGATCTGGAGACATTACACATCCCTGCCTAAAACCTCTCTTAATAGGTGATATTGTCCCACTTCATTATCAATCCTTATGGTAGCTTGTTGTTTCCAATATATGTTTTTTATAAGTCTAATGTCTTTCCCATCAATTTGTAGATCTGCAAGCATATCCACCATGTTGACATGTCTAACTCTATCAAAAGCCTTTGTGTAGTCAATAAAGCAAAGATGTATATCCTTGTTTACTTCTATAGCACGTTCAATAACTGTTCGCAGCATATACACAGCATTTACTGTACCCTTTCCTTCTACAAACCCACATTGTTCTTCCCCTATTTCAGGTTGTATCTTCTTCCTCACTCTTTGCATGATAATTCGTAACAAAATCTTTGTGATGTGACTCATTATACTAATTGTTCTATGTTGATCACATTCCAAGGTTCCTGATTTCTTTGGGATTGCAATAAATACAGAATTACTAATTCAGAAGGTATATCTCAAGTATCATATAATGTGTTCAGCAGTCTGGTGACTTGCTCTAATCCAAATTCTTCTAAAGATTTAATCATTTCTGTTGTGATGTTATCTGCACCGGGGGGGGGGGGGGGGGGGGCCTTGCCAGCTTTCATATGCTTAAGAACATTTTGAACCTCCATCTTTAAAATTATCTTTTAAAGATAATCTTTTAAAGATACACGATGCATGGTTGTTTTTAATTCAGATAAATGTATATATAAACAACTTATATATATACACACACACACACACACACACACACACACACACACAACAGAGAGAGAGAGAGAGAGAGAGAGGAGAGAGAGAGAGAGAGAGAGAGAGAGAGAGAGACGAGAGAGAGAGAATAATGTTGAAATCACGACGGTGACCCAAACAAAGTAATCATATTGTTCTTTAAGAAGCCACGAAACAAATAAAAAAGTTCACAAAACATCAGAAGAAAGCTTCACATGTAGGCCATACGACGAGAACATGAACACGAGATCACATTGTCACACCTTTAAACCTTAAGATTAATGGAACAAGAGATAGTGGCTGCGAGAGGAGATTCTTGACATCCTACATCATGTCTGTGACAGACTTAGAGAGGCGAAGGAGCACATGAAATTTATACATATGTGCAGTTTTGAAATATTGCCGGTCCAAGTATGTATTTTCCTAATATTTTAACACTGCACAGTCATTACACATACACCATATATATATATATATATATATATATATAATATATATAATATATATATATAAAATATAATATATATATAATATATTATAATATATATATAATATATATATAGCAGACCGGCCGGCTTCGCCCAGTTCCTGGTGGGGGGCATCTCATTTAATTCATATAAGTAGTCATATAATCTCCCGCTCCCATTCGCGTTCTGTCTGTCTTTTCTTCTGTCTTTTGTCTGTTGTCTGTTTTGTCTGTCTGTCGCTGTCTATCTGTCTGTTGTTTGTCTTTTTGACCCTGCCCGGCATCGCCTAGCTCCTGGTGTGGAGCATCTCATTTAATTCATATAAATAGTATATAAGCTCCCGTTCCCCTTCCCGACTATCATCTGTCTGTCTGTCTATCTGTCTGTCTGTTGTCTGTCTGACCCCGGGCCCCGGGTTCGCCCAGCCCCTGATGGGGAGCTTCCCATTTTAAATTTATATAAAATACTGTTTCCCGACTATCGTCTGTCTTTTCTGTCTCTCCCTCTCTGTCTGTCTGTCTGCCGTCTGTCTAAAAATTTATTGGTTTTTCGGTTAGAACAACCTTAGATAAAAGAAGACCAATTAAAAAAGCATTAGAAAAAGCACTTGAAAGATCTTTACATATTCCCCCAAAAATTTAAATTTGGGGAAAAGGAGGGGGGCGGGAGCAGCAGCAAAAAGAAAAAAGGAAAAAAAGGAGGAGTAGGGGGGAGGGGGAGGGAGGAAGGGGGGTGGCGGAGGGAGGAGGAAAGGGGGGGGAGGAAGAGGGGGTAGGGGGAGGGGGAGGAGGAGGAGGGGGAAAAGGAGGGGGGGGAGGAGGGGGGAGGAGGGGGGGGGAAGGAATAGGAGGGGAGGAGGAAAAGGGGGGTTGGAGGAGGAATGGGAAAAAGGAGAAGGGGGAGGGAGGGGGAGGAGGAGGGAGGAGGAGGGAAAGGGGGGGAGGAGGAAGAGGAGGAGGAGGGAGAGAGGGGGAGGAGGGGAGGAGGAGGAGGGAGGGGGAGGGGGAAAGGGGGAGGGGAGGGGGGAAAGGGAAAAGGGGAAAAAGAGGAAGAAAAAAGGGAAAGGGGGAGTAAAAAGGGGGGAGGGGGGAGAACGCAGGGGGAGGAGGGGGGGGAGAAGGAGGGAGGAGGGGGGAGGGAAAAAAAGAGGAGGAGGAGGGAGGAGGTGGAGGGGAAGGAGGAGGGAGGGAAAAGGTAGAAGGAGGAGGGGGAAGGAGGAGGGAGAAGGAGGAGGGAGGGGAAAAGCGGGGGGAGGAGGAGGAGGCAAAGATGAGGGGGAGGAAGGGGAAGAGGGAGGAGGAGGGATGTGGAGGAAGGAAGAGGAGGGAGGAGGTAGAGGAGGGGGAGGGGGAAAAAGGGAGGGGGAGGGGAGGAGGAGGAGGGGGGAGGTAAGAGGAGGGGGAAAAGGGGAGGAGGTGGAAGGAAGAGATAGGCGGAAGAGGGAGGAGGGGGAGTGGGGAGGAATGGGGGGAGGAGGAGGGAGGGGGAGGAATTAGGGGGGAGGAGGGGGAAAGAGAAGAAGGGGGGGGATGGAGGGGGGGAAAAGGGAGGAGGAGGGATGAGGGGGAAGGGAAAGGGAGGAGGAGGTTTAGGAGGAGGGGAAAAAAGGATGGAGGGGGAGGGGGAAAAGGGGGAGGAAGGGGAGGGGGGAGGAGGAGGGGGAGGAGAAGCAGGAGGAGGAGGGGGAGGAAGAGGTGGGAGGAGGGAGAGGGGGGGAAAGGAGGATGGGGAGAAGGAGGAGAGAGGGGGGGGGAGGGGGGAGGGAGAAGGAGGAGGGGGGAAAAGGGGTTTGGGAGGGAGGGGGGGAAGGGAGGGAGAAAGGAGAGGGGGAGGAGGAATTATGGGGGAGGGAAGAGGAGGAGGAGGGAGGGAGGAAGGAGGAGGGAGGAGGTAGAGGGGGGAGGAGGAGGGAGGGAGAGGAGGAGGGAGGAAGTAGGAGGAGGCGAAGAGGGAGGAGGGGAGGAGGAGGAAGAGAAGGGGGAGGAGGGGGGAAGGGGGAGGAGGAGGAGGAGGAGGAAGAGGTTTGGAGGGGGGGGGGGGGAAAAGGGGGAAAAGGGGAGGGGGGAGGGGGGGGAGAGGAGGGGGAGGGATGGGAGGAAGGAGGAGGAGGGAGGAAGAGGGAGGAGGTAGACGAGGAGGAGGAGGGGGGAAAAAGGGAGGAGGGAGGAGGGGGAGGGGAGGAGGTAGGGGGAGGGGGAAAAGAGGGAGGAGGGGGAAAGGAGGAGGAAGAGGGAAGAAGAGGAGGAAGAGGGAGGAGGGGGGGAGGGGAGGGGAAGAGGAGGGGGGGGGGGAAGTGGAAGGGGTAGGAGGGGGGGGGAGGGAGGGGGGAAAGGAGGAGGAGAAGGGAGGAGGCAGAGGGGGGGAAGGGGGGAGAGGGGGGGGGGAGGAAAAGGGAGGGGGCGGAGGGGAGAAGGAGGAAGGAGGAGGAGGGAGGGAGGGGAGGAGGGAGAATGAGGGGGGGAAAGGAAAGGGGAAAGGGGCGGGGAAGAGGAGGAGGGAAGGGGAAAGGGGGGGGTGGAGGAAGGGGTAGGGGGAAAGGAGGAGGGGGTAGGGGGAAGGGGGGGAAGGAAGGGGGAGGAAGAGGAGGAGAAGGGAGGAGGGGGGTGGAGGGAAAAAGGAGGTAGGGGAGGAGGAGAAGGGATGGGGGGGAGGAAGTAGGAGGAGGAGGAAGGGGGGCAAGGAGGAGGGGGGAGAAGAAGGGAAGGAGTGGAGGGATGAGGATGGAGGGGGGGGGGGAAAAGAGGAAGGGGGAAAGAAGGGGGAGGGAGGGGGGAGAGAGGAGGAGGGGGGGAGGAGGTAGAGGGAGGAGGAAGAGGAGGAGGGAGGAGGAGAGGGGGGGGGAGGGATGGGGGGGGGAGGGGGTTTTAGAGGGGGGGGGAGGGAAGAGAGGAGGGGGGATTTCCCCAAATTCCGAATAAACCTGGGCTGGGTTTTTTGTTTTGGGCCCTTCCATTGATTGTTCCCCCCTTCTACATGACTGAGATAATTTCCCTTTACACATAAAAAGCTGAATTGTTTTTGATATTGCCGGGGCAGGGGGAAATATCGAGCAAATTTGATCCAGAAAACCAAAGACCGAGATCTAGGGAGACCCATGAATGCCTCCCCCAGCCGGCACGGCATTGAGTGTGATGATTG
This sequence comes from Cepaea nemoralis, assembly GCA_014155875.1. NCBI lineage: Eukaryota > Metazoa > Mollusca > Gastropoda > Stylommatophora > Helicidae > Cepaea > Cepaea nemoralis. Next base: position 488,948 of record JACEFZ010019818.1, read on the forward strand.
CCGTGTGACGATTTGTGTAGTCACGTCATTTTCTTCGCTTTTCCTAGCGTTGTGGTTCGGGGATTTTTCATCATCATATCATATATTTACGTACGTATTTTGGGAGGGGGGGAGGAAAAAGGGGGAAAAAGAAGAAACAAAACTTGACATTTGGGGAGCGCTGGAAAGGGGAGGGACGTGAGAAAAATTTTATCTTTAAACGGAAAGGGCCCTTCGCGAGCGCCCTAAAAGGGCACACACATACAGTCTCTTTTATAATAAGATAATATATTATAAAATAAATATATATATATATATATATATATATTAATATAAATTTTTATATAAAATAATTAAAACCGTGGTAGCGTAGTGCCTAGGTGGTAGGTACTCCCTTCCCGGTAGTTTGGGCATGGTTTGAGCTCGTCGCTGAGGATACGACTTTTAAAAAAGGGTAAATGTGTACCAGGAGATATCTTGGGAAGGGAAGGGGGACCGGGGGTAAAAACTGACCACTCAGCCCACGGAGTCCCGACTGGTCTACACAAACATAGGTCTAGCACCTTATGCCTAATGCGTCTTAAAAGAAGACTTAAAACACTCCCTCTGGAAGTAGCGACGAAATACAATACGAGACTCTATCGGGGCCCCCGTAATCGGAATGAGTTTCAATTAAGGACGAACCTACGACTGGTCTAGCAAAACGGTAGGGAATTTATCTGCCCTAGTACCAAATGCCGCTTTTTTTTCGGGAGGAAAATTGAAAATTATGCCCAGTGCAACTGGAATATCAATTATTTTTCCCACGACGCTTAAGGGCAAAAGTGGAAAAAGAAACGAACAAAACACACACACTCACAGCCCGACAGACAGACAACAGGACAGACAGACATATATATATATATATTTTATTTTTATATATATATATATTTTAATATAATATTTAAAATATATTATATACACACACACAGACAAATACACACACACACACACAAACCCCCACAACACACATCCGTGAATTATGTTCTATCCGCTCCTTTTCAGAAAGAGTTGGGGGGGCTTTAGCTTCTGTAGAGAAAATTTTGTCTGTCAAGTCTGTAGGACTTTTCCCATGGAAGACCACTTGTCAATGTCCGTATCTGTCTGCAGACAAGCTGAACGAGAGGAAAGTGACCCCTTTTCCTGAACGGGCTGAACTCTGTTGGAAATTTTCCCAGCTTGGATCCTGCAGGGAATGAGTCTCATTTTGAACTGGAAGATGTCTTAATAAAACAGACAAAGCTTGGTAAAATATGTGTTATTGTCTATGTTAAATTCTGCTTTTTTATTGATTTTAGTGTGCTTTGATTTGGTTTTAAATGTGCATATTTCTGTTGAATCACAATTATAATTCCTACCGACCCGGTATCATGTGTTTAAAACTCCGTAGAAAAATTGTGTTTTCTCTATTGACGTGGGCTTCCAGGTGTCCCGGGGACTAAAAATGTTTTTAAATGAGCTGTCAGGGCGCCAGGTGGGATACTGGTCGCATCACGTTTCCAGTGCCCATTGATTTATACAGATAGGGGGCTAGAACCTTTTCCCCTTTACCCCGCAAGGCTTGGGGGAAAGGGGTTTTTTTTCTTTTTTGTTTATGTTGCATATCCCTTACGGGGAACGGGGCAGTAAACCCCAACATTTTAAGTGTTGTTGATGTATAGGCAAGTTTTTACTTTTCAGTGTTTGCCATTGCTTTCTGAACGACCGGCTCACATACCCCCTAAATTACCAGCGCTGCGCGATCCGCTGACAAATCTCGCGCAGCTTTTTTCCCCTCACGTGGATATACGGGATTATAAACAAACGTCGTTAACACTTGGCCAGGGAGAACCGGCCCCTTTACTTACTTTATTATATTCATGACAACTGTCACAGCAACAGTGAGATGGTTTTCTAATATTTTTCAAAAATTAAAGGTTTTTTGTTATCTATCTGACTCGCGTGCACGCTTTAGAGAGTTCAGGTTTGGACGCCCAAAGGCAAAAAATGCCATTTTAAAGACCTCAGACCTTCGGGACAGGGGTGGGGATCTAGTATCCAGGTCATGCGTAAAACCCGAGAGAAGAGAGAGAGAGGGGAGAAGAGAGAGAGAGAGAGAGGAGAGAGATGAGAAGAGAAAGAGAGAAGAGATAGAGAGGGGAAGAGAGAGGGGACTGATATGCTGGTCTTAAGAGCACCTATCAATGGGTCATTCAAGAAAAAAGGTTTGGGGGTTAATATGCCGGGAACATATGACATCATGAAAAGATTAGAACAAGAATTTCCATAGCGAAGGGGAGCCTTTTGCAAGATGAAAAACATACTGACCAATAAAAAGATTAAAATTTTAAAAGAGAAAAAGAGTGTTGAAGTGCTTCATAGAAACCTGTACGTTTTAATGGATTGAGGCGTGGACAATGAGCAGACCAAAAGCCCTTTTAAAAAAAACCTTCTGTGGCTTTTTGGAATTTTGTTTCTGAGGAAAATGCAAAGAATACCATGGACGGGTAGAAAAAACCAATGAACAAGTCCTTCAAAAAACAAATGAAATCGTAAACTGATTAGAGACATTTGACGTAGACAGTCAAAATGTTTTGGGCATGTTATAAAAAAAGAAAGAATTGAAGAACATGGTGACAACTGGCAAGATCGAAGGGAACAGACCAAGGGGGAAAACCAAGAAATTTAAAAACTTAAAGGCTTGGCTAACCCTGGCATGGTCGAGACAGAAACCGGAGCTTTTATCCCGACTCATTGGTCGAGTGAGATGGCAGGGAAAATGAAAAAACCGCCCCCCGCATATAGGCGTGGGACATAATGGATGGATATGACATCATTGTCCCCGCCGGCACATCTTTGAAAGACACTGTGATTGTGCCTGTTAGGGGAAAAAATTTTAAGTTTTTGTTGCCATTTTCGGGGACCCAAAGCAGCTTCAAAGTGTTGATAACACGGCACATTCATTGCATCTTTTTTGGTAAAAATGACATTGCTGCACACAAAAAAAACCCCATTAACGTCCTTTCTCTCCCAGCAGAAGTTGACGGATGTGGATTCTTGTTTAAATTTTGTTAGCTACCCCTTGAAACTGTCCCCCACTTGTGGTAATTTCGACCTGTTCCTTTCGACACCTATTAAAAACAGTTCCTTTCCCCAATTCCCCACTCCAAACACTTCAATTCTTAATTCCCTATTCCCCCAGTTCCATTTCCCCAATACCTACTCCCAAAAGTTTTCCCTTCTCTTTTCCCCACTCCCCAAAAGTTTCCCCTTCCCAATTTTCCCCACTCCAACAGTTCCTTTTTTAAAATTTTCCCCCCTCCAAAATCCCTTTTGCAATTTCCCATTTATAACCTGTTTCGGGTTTAAAATCTATAGCATTTAAAACATTTATAACTTTCTCTTCCAGTTGTCATGCCATTATTTACAGTAGACGTGACCAGAGTTTTAAAAAACAAAAAGGAGAACAGGATTTATGTAAGACTGGCATCACTGTATGTGCGTGCGTGCGTGCGGGGTGTGTGTGTGTTTGTGTGTGTGTGTGTGGGGTGTGTGTGTTTCAAGTTTCATTATTCACCATAACCCCTGTTCCATCTGTTGCCAGAGTTCACACAACAATCCGTGTTTTTTAGATGACACCTTAGCTAGTCATCGCTATCAATAATTACAACTGCCACACATGTTAAATGCCATAACTATACTGTCCCAAAAAACTATAGCTGTCATAGATGTCACTATCATACAACTACACAATGCATACAACTATTTTTGACATATAACTACCATTCTGGAACTAACAAAATTTTAAAACAAATAATGTTATAGAACATACAACTTAATGTCACTGTCATATAGACAATACTTTCACAGACAGACATACAAGCAGACGGACGGAAGGGGACAGACAGAAAGGTATGTAGCTAGATAGGTTTGACAGACAGATTTGTTTTAAATTTATTTTCAAAGGGTACAAATTTGGGGACGCAGGCCCGTCTTTCATTCGGCCCTTCCCACTCATCTTTCGTTCATCAATATGATGATACATTCACTAGGAAATAAAAAAATTGTTTAAAAGAATTATGAAACATAACCAAAGCATATTACCATGTTATGAGACACATCCCCCCAAACACCCACACATCCCCCACCAAAAAATACACACACACTCAATCACACACACCCCACTCAAAACATGCCCCCCACCCACCCACATGCACCTCCAGACACACATACATTCCCCACCCAACTACCCATCACCCACCCACACACATCCCCCCACCACACATACTTTCCCCACCCATCCCCAACACACACACACTCCCCACCCCATAAAACCCCCAACCACACATCCCACACACCACACCCATCCAACACACATCTCCACACCCACACCCACGCACCCATCTTGCCATTCAACCCACACATCCCTATCCACCAACACACATCTCCCACCCAATAACACCCCACCACACACCCATACATCCCCCACTCTCACACACATCCCCCACTCACATATCCCCCCCCCACATCCCACACCAATACACACATCCCATACACTCACCCCCCTAACCCCTACATCCCCACACATTCCTCACCCACCAACACCCACACATCCCCCACCCACCAACACACACCCACCCACCAACACACACCCAACGCACATCCCACGCCCACACATCTAAACAGACAGGCAGACAGGCAGGCAGGTAGGTAGGTAGGTAGGTAGTTAGGCGGGCAGGCAGGTGGGTTTGGTGGGTAGGTAGACAGATGGGGACATACATATAGACAGATAGATAGATAGAATGAACAAAGAACGAACTTATTTTCAAAAAGTCACCAGACAGATAGACAGACAAACAGATCCTCATAAATGACAATTAACGACCTTTTGGGGTGTAGTTACATACACACAAAAACGGGTTCTCTTTGGTTATTGGGTTGGAGTCATTGAACAGAAAATACCTTAAAATTATGTAGGAAACTACCATTGGAGTGTAGTTACATACACCCAAAAACGGGTTCTCTTTTTTTTGGGTTGGAGTCTATTGAACAGAAAATACCTTAAAATTATGTAGGAAACTACCAGTCAACGTCTAATCCTAGCCAGTCACTATGTGCTGTGCTATGTCATAATTTGTTACATAACACAATGCATCTCCGCTGAGGTGAAGTCTCAGTACCGTTATTGTGTACCCCACTGCTTTCTGAGTTTGGAGAGAGGAAGGAGTTCCCTGCAACACTATCCTCGTAGAGACGGTACTTGTGTGGCAGGTGTGAGTAAAGTTTCTACACTAACTTCACTCTGCTTTCATGGCAACGAAGTATGCTCTGATTCAGGTTTGCAGTGATTCGCTCACGATTCATCGCAATGACAATCGTGTTCATTGTGTCTTTTCCTTCACCTGTGTACCATGAGAGATTTCCAAGAATAGTCCCTTTCGATTACTGTCGCGTTCCTCATTTTTTGCCTTGACACATGCTACGAGTACGGTCAACATGTTTATCTGTTCCACGAATGAGAAACCTAATAGTTTTGTAAAGATATTGCCGCCAAAGGTCACTTTACAAACTACAAACATAATTACCATATGCTTCCCCACATCGTTTGTATCTTACTTACTGATTTTCCTCGTACAATACATGTACTGTAACAATTTTTATATAAGTAGTTCTAATGCTGCTTGATTTTCTAACTGTCTGAAACTGACTTGAAAATCTTTTAAGATTTGTTTATTACTAGGTACACATTTGTGCTTGTTAATTTTAATACTAATTAAAACATTCACTATATTTACAGTACCAATATGGGAAAGAAAAGCAATATGAGAGAGTGTGAAACATACAGGAGTATATCAATCCTTAGTCACATAGGGACAATATATGCACAAACTATTGAAATAAAGAGCTAGACCTATAGTCGAATAACAGTGAAGCAAAGTAGAGTTTGGTTTCACGAAGGTAAAAGTTTTACTGATGCACTATTTACACTAAGACACATTTGTGTAGAAACCATCGAATACAGTGACCAGTGCCAAGCTGTATCTCGGATCTCGGAGTGTAGAATGAATTTCAAACAATTAACTGTGCAAATGAATAAATCGGCTCGAAAAGCAACGGCAGGTGAGAAACCGAACAAACAAAATGACGAAGTCCAGTCAATTACCTTTTTACAGTTAGGACGCCGTTTAAGTCGCAAAGTACAAATTTACTTCAACAATAAACAATAACTAAATGCTACGTAACCTGTTCTGTCCAGGTAGGGCTGTAAGAATAATATATTTAAGATTACTGATTGTTGCAAGCCGTCCCTGTTTGAAGATCGACAATGTCCTTCTTCGTCCTCGCGGAATCCTTCTGTCAATCCGCTAAGTGTCCTTCGTGCCGCTTCGCAGACATCTAGTTTCCTGCGTCTGCGCACTTATTTATTCGTGGTCACAATAAGTGTGCTTCTATAGATTTGTCCCTTCCATTCCAAGTATTCATTCAGCCACTGAAACGCCATCAAGCCAATATTGAGCCGATCTATGGTAGCAGAATTAACATGAGCTGCCGCCTTGTTGAAACTCCCAAGTAGTCTCTTGTTTCTATTGGCATTGCCGTGTGATGATTCTGTGCTGTCACGTCATTTCCTTAGCATTACTAGCGTTTCTGTTCAGGGATTCTTTACTCTATCTAATTTACGTCGTTATGTCGCACTTGCTCCTTGGCAGCCCAGGATAAGTGTTTGTAGATCGACAGAGTAGATAGATATAAATTATAGACCATCCTTGAAGACTATGAGATAAAAGGACAATAGCTAGAAAAACATTATAACCATGTACCATTGGAGCTAAAGTGCAATAAGAACACAAGAAGGTATTTCAGATATGTTGACAGTCAATACAGGAGTGAGACAAGGATACGTGTTCTCTCTCTCTCTCTCTCCTCTCTCTCTCTCTCTCTCTCTCTCTCTCTCTCTCGCTCTCTCTCTCTCTCTCGCTCTATCTCTCTTCCTCTCTCTCTCTCTCTCTCTCTCTCTCTCTCTCTCTCTCTCTCTCTTCCTCCTCCTCCTCCTCCTCCTCCTTTTTAACTTTTTCATATTACGAGGTATCGTTTTGTATGCCTTTGAGTGTCCTGTACATGCCATTCCATTTTTTTTTGGTGTTTTTTTTTTGGGGGGGGGGGGGGGGTTATTCTCATCTTATCATTTTGTATACCACTTGATTTTATCATGTATAATGTAACATTACTGTGATGTGAGTGAGAGAGTTAGTGAGTGGGAGAGAGAGAGAGAGAGACGAGAGAGAGAGAGAGAGAGAGAGAGAGAGAGAGAGAGAGAGAGAAAGAGAGAGAAAGCAAGAGAGAGAGAGAGAGAGAGAGAGCAAGAGAGAGAGAGCAAAAGAGAGAGGGAGAGCAAGAGAGAGAGGGAGAGAGAGAGAAAAAAGAGAGAGTTGAATTGCATCACTAATTTTTACACTACATAATGTTTATGTACAATTTTTTCTCCACTTCTTGCAATGCGAGAATTCTCACGACAATCGTCAGTGTCTCAATTGTGTGTAAAGTGTGGGAGTTTGTTTTACTAGTTTCAGAGATCATATGAGGCATCATGTATGTGTCTATATGTGAGGATGGTGTATGGGTGTGTATGTGAGGGATACGTATGTGTGGAGGGGTTGTGTGTGGGAGATGTGTATAGGTTAATGGGTGATGTGTGGATGTGTGAAGGGATGTGTAGTCGGTGGTGGATGTATATGTGTGTGAGGGATATGTGTGTGTGTGTGTGTGGGGGGGGGATATTTGAGAGCATAGTTGGAAGTATGTGGGTGTTGGTGGGTTGGGAGCGGGTGTGGGTAGGGTGTGTGTTTGGGTGGGTGAATGGGTGTGTAGGAGATTGTGTGGGTTGGGGTATGGGTTGTAATGGGTGTGGGGGATGAGTGTGGGGGTGTCTGTGAATGGGATATGTCTGTGTGGGTGGGAGTGTGTGAGTGTGGATGGGGTAAATGTGAGTGGGTGGAGGATGTATGTGTGGGTAGTGAGGATGTTGGTAGGTGGAGGATGTGTGATGGGGTGGGGGATGTGTATGGGGAATATATGTGGGGGATGTATGTGTGTGGGGGGGGGGGGGGGGTATGTGTTTATGGGTGGAGTTTTTGTGTGGAGGGGAGATGTGTGAGAGGTGTGGGATGTGCAGGTGATTGGAGGATGTATGCGAGGATGGGGGATGTGTGTTTGGCTGGGTGGTTGGGGTGTGTGTGGATGGGAGGGTAGATGAGAGATGCATGTGTTGATGGTCGCGTGGGTGATGTGTGGGTGTGAGTGGTTTATGGATGAGTACGTGAGTGGGTGGATGTGTGTGAGAGATTTAGTGTATGGGTGGGGAGGTGTGTAGTTGTGAGAAAAATGTGTGTGAGCAGCGGATGTTTGTGGGTGGGGTATATGTGGGTGGCGGAGTGTGTGTGGGTGGGAGGTGTGTGTTTTTGGGTTATGGATGGGGGATATATGTGGGCAGGTGGGGAGATGTGTTTATGGGTGGGGATGTGTGTATAGGTGGAGATGTGTAGTTAAGAGGTGGTGAATATTGGGTGGGTGAGTGGGTGTAGGTTGACTGATGTGTGTGTGGGTGGGTGGGGAAAATTGTGAGAGTGCGGGATATGTGTGTGGATAGGTGCAGGATGTGTGGGTTGGGCGGGGTATGTGTGTGTGGTTTCTTCTTTCTTCTTCTTCTTTTTCTTCTCTTCTTCTTCTTCTTCTTCTTCTTCTTCTTCTTCTTCTTCTTCTTCCTCTTCTCTTCTTCTTCTTCTTCTTCTTCTTCTTCTTCTTCTTCTTCTTTTTTCTTTTTCTTCTTCTCTTCTTCTTCTTCTTCTTCTTCTTCTTCTTCTTCTTCTTCTTTTCTTCTTCTTCTTCTTCTTCTTCTTTTTCTTCTTCTTCTTCTTCTTGGTGTGTGAGGATGTGTGTGTGGGTGGGGAAATGTGTGTGGGTAGGGGATCAGTGGGTAGGTGGCGGCATGTATGTTTGCCTGGTTCTGTGTGAGTGCGTGGAGGTATGTGTGGGTGAGTGGGGGAGGGGAGGTGGGTGGGGGATGTGTTGGTGGCTGCGGGATATGAGTTTGGATGGGGGAATGTGTCTCACAACATTGCAATATGCACTGTTTTTGTTTACAACTTTTATTTTATAATGTCTTTTTTTTTTTGGGGGGGGGGGGTTTCTCATGTGAATATATCATGCCTAATATGCATTGTTTATGCTTACAAAATCTATTTGACAATGTTTTATTCCCTATGTTAATGTAACATGCACATTTGATGAATGAAAGATGAGTGATTGAAAGGGCCGAATGTAAGACGGGCCTGCGTGCCCAATTTGTTACCCCTTTTTAAAAAAAAGTTTGTTCGTTCGTTCGTTAGTTCGTTCTCCCTCCCTCCCCCCTCTCTCTCTCTCTCTTCTCTCTTCTCTCTCCTCTCTCTCTCTCTCTCTCTCTCTCTCTCTCTCTCTCTCCCCTTTCTTTTCCCTGCTATTTAATATCTACATACACAGAATAACCACTGAAGCAAGCCTTTGTAGTAACGATTGAGAAAATGCAGAACTCTTTACTTAGACAAAACAATTTATTTGCAAATCATCAGTGCCTGTTTTACAGCGATGAAGGCAGACTGCAAATCGTATTAATAAGCTGAGTTCAACATGCAGTAGATGCAATATGAATATAAATACAACCAAAACTGAAGTAATGCGCGTTAGCAGAACCCTACTCCGCTACATCCCACACCTCTAAAACAATTTTTAAAATTTAAATATCTAGGAAGTATAGTCACAGAAGATGGCAGAATTCACAGAGGAACGAAATCAGATGTCAAAACGCAAGTGCACTTATACATCAACTATCACCAATACTGAAAAACACAAATATACATATGTTCTCGAAACGACAGATAATAAATAGCATATTCACACAGACACTATGCTACCACTGTCACTTGGGACATTACCCAAAACACACTTAACGCAAAATCAACACCTGCCATTTAAGATAGATGCTCGAGGAAAATTTCCAACTTAACAATCCGAGACCAAGTAAGAAAAGTTGTTATCAGACAGATAGTGGGGTCAACACCTTGTGCTGATATACAGAAAAGCAGAAGATCAAATGGTTCGTTCATCTCCTTAAATGCAGCACCATCAATTGTCAGGACTAGCGCTACATCAAGAAGATCTGATACGAGTAAAAATGAAAGGGATTGACGACTTCAAAGACATCGTACAATCACATTGAAGTGCAATATCCAGTGCTACCCATCGAGCGCAGGAACATCACTAAACTTCCCCACGACGCTTGATGGCAAAATTGAAAGAAGATGATGATGATGACTACATTTTACAATTACAAAACGAAGTTCGTGTGTGTGTGCGTGCGTGCGTGTGTTTTGTGTGTGTTTGGGAGTGGGGTGGGGGATTACAGTTAGAGACTTAAATAATGCATACAGCAATCAAATGACCTGACATCGTGAAAACAATAAATGAGTTAGCTAAAGTAAGACTAATAATCTTCAGAAGTTCTATTCTGTTACCCAAGTTCCCCAGAACAGTTTTAACCCACTCTCTTATGGGGATCGCCCGCTAAATAAGAAGCAGCGCTGTATATTTGATTGACATTATTTTTATTATTATTATTATTATTATTATTATTATTATTATTATTATTATTATTATTATTATTATTATTCATTTACTTCAGCGTATTGTGGGTTAATTATTTTATTTACTTTTGTTGGGTTCTTACAATTGTTTACTTCTCAGATTTCAGACACTAGTCTTGGTCTAGGCTCTGCTAGCAAGTACAAGAACGGACGTAATGACGCCCAGTGAGGAAATATGAAAAGTGGTTAGTGGACAATTTGGTTCTTCTGGGAGCCAACAGACAGGATGCCGCGCAAGATATCAAAGACGTCGTGGATCTGGAAATCATGATTGCAAAAGGGTTTAAAAATAGACTTATTAATCATGCATGTCTTACCAGGTCTGAATTGTGTATTGTATCCATGGTAGTAACTACTTGTTTAAAACCGTTCAGAGTTATAATAACAACCTCATTCGGTCATAACTGACGATAGAATGATGCTCTTGTAAGCAGGAATCACCCAGGCAACAGCGAGAGGTTCTTCTTCTTCTTTGCGTTCATCCGGAGTGATTTTTCAGATGTGATTGCGGTGTGTCTGGTTAGGCACCCTCGGGTCGAAACCCTCAGGCCAACACATCCGACTTTTAGCGTGCATTTTTGACCAGGTTAGCATCCTGGGAGACTCTCACTTTTGTGGTACCGTCCACATCTCAGCTGGGCTAGTTGGAACAGTCGAAGACTACACGGTCATCCCTCAAGTGAAGGCAGGGACAGTCCATAGCATTTTCCGCCATCCTGGGTGGCTTCCATAATTGCAGAGCCGCACATAACGCTCTCGTGCTGGATTTACCGAGGGAATCGTCACGTCCTGCTCATGGCTGTTTTAATTCCTCACTTCAATATATTGGGCATTTCGCTCGCCCTGGGCCCTTCCTGCACAAACCAGTCAGCTCTGCGGTTGGTTTCCACTAAGCGAGTTTTCGGACATGTGCTTGTCCCTGTACCATCAGAGCTGTTCCAGGCACGGCGGACATTCGGAAAACTACCTAGTCAGAGCTGTTCCGAACAAGAGCGGCATTCGGAAACTAGGTAGTCAGAGCTGTTCCTAGTACGGGGGACATTCGGACGAGACATTTCACTCGGACGTAAATGCGTAGTGTCAATTTTTAGTTTGCCACCCGTAGGACGACACTTCCGACTTCCGGCGGGCATTTTTTAGTGAGGTTAGCCTTCCTCTGGTTTCGAGACACGTTAGACTTGTAATGTCACCCACATCTCAGCTGGTCAAGATAGAACGATCAACGATATCGTGGTCTGCCCTCAAGGAAGGCAGGGGCAGACCATGGATTATCTCGCTATCCAAGGAGGCTTCCATAATGCAGAGCCGGCACATATTGCTCTGAGACTGGGCTCACCCAAGGAGTTTCCACGTCCTGCTCATGGCTGCTTTAGTTCCTCACTTCCATGTGTTGGGCATCCCACTTGCCACTGATCGCTCAATCACACACCAGGAGCGGTCAGACTGCGAGTGACATCCACTCGGTAAGCTTTTGCTGTGACTTCAGACCACGCAATAGGTTCGCTCGCCGTGCGTTCCATTTCGCGTTGATGAGACATTCTTCCACTTTTGTCTACACTCTCTAGAGTTAGATACAGACAGTTTCCGTAACCCTTCGACTGGGGCACTTTTCTGACTTTTTTGTACTCGCTCACGAGGTAGGCTACATGTGCTGCCGGCTCAGCACCTTACCTTCGTGCAGCAGTGAACGGGAAACGGCCAGGCACCTTCATCCGGGAAACTCTCATATCCCCCAGCTGGGAGCCTTCGAACATGTATCAGACCTGAGCATGTAGCTTGCTCAGTATCATGTTTCTATTTTCCGGTAGACGGGTATCAGCCTGGCTCTAAGATCCGAGGGTTTGTGGCTTAGAGGCGTTCAGCCACAGCCCTCGACAGGGAGCCTTAGAGTTTTGTCCGGACCAAGAAATTCTGCCTTTGTGCACCTCATTTAAATTTTGACTGCTATCCTCAGTCTATGCCTGCAGAGCAGCAGGTTGTGTCTCTCTTAGTCTGGTCCCTATCCATAAGCTGTCCGATATGTAATTTTTCACCCATCGCAAGCAAATGGGGTCTATGGGACACGCAAGCTCCCCCACCACGTCAGGTGGAGACACATCGGGGGAGGAGAGGTTCATTACTGCGGGTTCTTTCCCTCTGCTTGAGTTGAGTTGAGCTGATATCACAGCTCTCGGGATATTCCCATACATGCTCAGTTTTAATCTTCAACAATTAGTGAAGAGTCCCAGTACTAATTTTACCGGTTGCAGTATGATTATGTGTCTGTCTGGCCTTCCTCGGAGTACTGAGGGACGGCCAGATCATCTGGCCTCTCATTGTCGATCCATTTTCTCTAGGCTATGTAAATGATCTGTTCCCCCCCCCCCCAAAAAAAAAAAAAAAACTATACCACATGGTCCCATAGGGTCCTGACTACAGATGCCTTATCGTGCACCATACCCTAGCGAACGGTGCAAAGGCAGCCAATCTGTCCCCTCTGCTTGTTGAAGTAGTTTTCTTTCACCGAGTTCAAGATGGGTCATTATACTTACAGCGCATCGCCAATTATTAGGATAAACGTAAGCCAGTCCCATTGCAGGTGTGGTGTGAAATGTTAACATCACGGAAAAGTAAATGCATGTGTTAAACAACTGGAGTAAAGAATTACAGCCAATAACTTTTACAGAACAATATATCTATATAGTTTTGTCCTGATTAAATATGTAGAATATCCTCTTATAAGAATGAATAACATCTGTAAAGAAAATGGCATCCAGTAAAGGCTGCATATCCAGTTCATTGTCTGAAATCAATACTGAATCGTCCACATATCTTATACTATTGATGTTAAGCCTACGATTAGCCATTACTCGTAAGATTTATAAATGTATTAAAATCACCATCCAGTGTCTGGCCGGCTGGCGTGGGTGATCATGCCCTCCACAAATTACGATCTCCGACGCCGTGGATCATTTCATGTGTTGACTCATGATTGGTGACTCAGCCATGTTCACATGTGGTTTGATGTCGCAGACAGCAGAGCACATACTCCAGGATTGCCCAAACTACAGCATATCCAGGCGAACCTTCTAGCCTAGAGAGACAACAAGGAAGATAAACCTTTTGGACTGCTGAGTGAACCAAGAAGACTGTTAGATTCATGCAAGAGACAACATTGCAGTTATAGACATATTTCAAGCGAACGAAAGAAAAAAAAATAATGTATTGACTCCTTTCTGTGTCATAACACAAGACTGTCAAGGATGTTTTCATGCTGTCTTCCTCCACCTCTCTTTCCGCAAATCTTTTCAGTTGTTACAGCAAGTTCCAGTTTGGTATTCTCATAACGTGGCCACAAAAAAAAACGATAATTGCCTCTTTCTGATGTTTGTGATAAGTTGTCTTTGCGACTCAGCTTCCCTTAAAACAGGGGTGGCCACCTTTTCAGCAGGCGAGCCAAGTTTCAGAAATAATATTTTCTACCTATTTTTTTTTTTTTTTTGGTTATTTAAAGTAAACAAGCAAGCGTGCTACAGCCTCGACCACATCATCGCTTCCCATTCCGCGGGCCGCAACACGACGTCCGGCGGGCCGCATGCGGCGCGCGGGCCTCGTGTTGGCCACCCCTGCCTTAAAACGTACCGATTGCTTTTGGCTGTGCAATTAATTTTCAACATTCTTCTATAAAGCCACATCTCCAAGGTTCCAGAGATTTTTAAAAATCAAATACTTCCACTAAATAGGGGAAAAATGTATGGAGACATTCCACGGCCCTATCGCACACCTCTCTTAATAGGTTGATGTTGACCTACTTCATTATCAGTTTTACGCAGCTTGTTGTTTTCAATATGCTTTTTAATAAGTCTAAGGTCTTTATCATCAATTTGTAGATCTGCAAACGTCTTTCATGTAATCATGTCATACTCTATCAAAAACCTTTGTGTAGTCAACGAAGCAAATGTGTAGTCTTTGTTTACTTCAATAGAACACTCCATGATTGTTCTCACCGAATACACAGCATTTACTGTACCCTTGTTTTCTACAAAATCACATTGCTCTTCCCTCATTTATAGTTGTATTTTCTATCTAACCCTTTTCAGAATGATTCTTAGCAACGTTTTGTGACGTGGCTCATTATGCTAATTGTTCGAAGCAGATCACATTCTAAGGTTCCCGATTGTTTTGGAATTGCAATAAGCATAAGAATTACATAAATTAGCAGGGATTTCTCTAATTAGGTATAGAACGAGTAAAGTAACAACTATTGGAATCGGACGAGTTAAAGTAATAACTGTGTGGAAATAGAGCGTGTTAGAGTAACAACAACCTGGGCATCAAAATGAAAATAAATAACAATTTCTGGAATAGTAAGAGTTAAAGTAACGATTGTGTGGGAATAGAACAAGTGAAAGTAATAAGTGTGTGTGGGGAAAGAACAAATTTAACAACTGTCTGGAACAGAAGGATTAACTGTCCATGAAAACAGAGAGTGAATAAACTCTTGCACCAAACATGGGGAAACCACCACTGTTTGGCGTATTTCTGAAGGAAGCGATCTCGCACAAGTCTCCTGTTTACTTTTACTGAATTAGTTTTACATGATTACTCTTTACTCTAAACTAAGAATGCTGTCAACAACCATAGAATTAAAGTACGAAAGTAAGGTTAATCAGTCAGTCAACAAATGGCTGTAGAAAAATAACTAAATATGATAACAACTGAAACCAGTTATTTTTATACATACATTGTCCCCTTTATTCTCAACATAATTTCCACCAACATTGATGCACTTATCCCATCGTTTTATCAGTCCTCCCAAACCGGCTGCATAGGAACTGCGTGCCTTTGTTTTCATTTACCTGCCATCCACAGAACTGTGTGACTTACTTATTGACTCGCCTTCGTAACTTTTTCTACCCAGCTATAGCACCGCTTTTACGGGACAAACATTTGCCAGCATAAAACACTGACAACCCACCTTGGCGGGAGACATTTCGCGAATGACGTCGAATTTGAATGTGAAGTGAAAACTGTGGTTAGAAAACAGAGCACGCAGTTCTATGCAGGCCGGTTTGGGAGGACTGATAAAACGATGGGATAAATGCATCAATGTTGGTGGAAATTATGTTGAGAAATAAAGGGAAATGTATGTATAAAAATAAACTGGTTTCAAGTTGTTATCATAGTTAGTTATTTTTCTACAGCATTTGTGACTTTACTTATTAACTTACCCTCGTATAAGTATTACACAGGTGTGTTAGTGTAACGTTTAGGATATTATACTTATAATTGCCACTGCGCGATTGTAGGGATGTTGACTTTCAATAATCGTCACCGTGGTTATACTATTAATATTTGGCTCGTTCATATTTGCAGGACACGAATAGTTGTGTTAGCCGTGCGCCCTCAGTAGTTGACCATACCAAACCGTTACCAGGATTGTCCTTTAAAGCCATTGAGCAACTTTATTTTATTACGTTCTAGCTAACTCTGAGAGACTGGTTGAATATAATTCTTTCATTCTACAAAACCACATAACGATGGAGACAACTCCACAACTAATTGTTATAACACAACGCCGATGCCGGTTTCATAATCTATAATGTCGCTATAACTCACATACTTCACATCATCAGGTAATCACTCTTCTTGAAAGACGTCTATCTTAATAATCCTAAAACTATTAAACAAGCGGTACTATTCACGGCCATTGCCATCTCAAAACGTGGCGTGTCCAAAACGAACAACAGCCACCGTTCGAATGCTGCTCATTCACATTGGCGGAGACCTTGTCTACTACTAAATGACTTATCAGCGCGCTCCATGCATGATCAGCGCTGTGAACGCACTTCGGCGTGAGTATATTCTATGCCATGACTATTACACATTGAGTCATAGCAACAATGACATGAACGCTGTTCGACAAGGGTTAGTTGCCAGCTCTAGTCGTTCGCTAAGGGAGAGAGAGAGAGACTATCTGTGCCTCAGTGCACTCAAGCCAACAAAAGTATTATGGTCCTAACACTTTACAGACGCTCACAGGAGGTTCCTGCTTAAGGACTTGTTAATTTTCGTTAATGAAATTATTCACCTAAGTAATTTATTGCCATCAGAAGCAATGCTGGACTGCTTATCAACAAAAACATGCTTTTCATTTTGCAGTTAATGAGAAGTAACAATGAGAAAGGAGACATTTCCATGAGATATAATCCAATGACAGTTGCAATGTTACAAAGCAAATATCCTTGGGTGAGTATTGCAATGTTACAAAGCAAATATTCTTGGGTAAGTATATTGCAATGTTACAAAGTAAATATCCTTGGGTAAGTATTGCAATATCACAAAGAAATATCCGTGGGTGAGAGAAGAGACTAGGAGATATAAGACATTTCATGAGATATAATCAAATAGCAGTTGCAATATTACAAAGCAAATATCCGTGGGTAAGTATTGCAATGTTACAAAGCAAATATCCGAGTGTGAGTATTGCAATGTTACAAAACAAATAACCTTGTGTAAGTATATTGCAATGATACAAAGCAAATAACCTTTGGTAAGTATGGCAATGTTACAAAAGCAAATAGCATTAGGTCAGTATTGTAATGTTCTTCTTCTTCTTCTTATAGCCCATGCCATGTAGCGTTAGTGACCATATCTGTCCGCGGTTTCTGCCTCTCGTGCTTCCAATCACTTCTAAAACGACGTTCCTCCGAGCAATAATGTCAAACTGTCCATTACTTTTTCTCTTTGTCTCTCCTGCTTCTCTTCCCCTCCAGCCTTCCGTTGTTAATCCTGACTGTGTTCCAAGGAAATCCCTGTGTCAGACTAAGAAACAGAGTGAGAATAGCAACGTGGAATGTGAGAAGTCTGTATGAGGGAAAGCTTAAAGTAGTGTGTAATGACATTTAGAGGTTAAACATTCAATTTTAGGAATTAGTCAACATCGCTGAGCGGCAAGGAACATTTTACAACTGAAAATGGAAGTATTTTCATTTATTCTGGTAGAGATGTCGGAGACAAGAGTGGAGTGGATTTTGTTTAGATAAGACAACTGCAAAAGCTTTAATGGGATATAATCCAGTTAGTGATAGAATCCTCACTATTAGACTTGGGCGTCCCAAAAACACAACTCTCATACAGATATGTATACCTACTTCAACAGCAGAGGAGGACGAAATTGAAGATTTTTACAACACACTACAAGACACATTAAATAAGATTGGTTATAAAGATATAGCAATAATAATGGGAGATTTTAATGCAAAAGTAGGTGCAGGAAGAGCTGAAAATGAGAGACACGTTTAAGGAAAATTTGGATTAGGAAATAGAAATGATGCAGGTGACAAATTAATTGAATTTTGCACAGAAAATGAGTTAACGATAGCCAACACGCTTTTAAAACAACATCCAAGAAGACTCTTCACGTGGAAGTCTCCAGACAGTTTTTACCAAAAATCAGATAGATTATATTTTAATACAAAGAAGATGGAGATCAAGCATACCATCTGCAAAAACCCTACGAAGTGCAGACTGTGATACAGATCATCAGTTATTAGAAGCAGATCTGAAATTAAAACTCAAAATGCTTACCGAGGACCAAGGCCACTTCGTTTTGATCTTACAAAAATACCAGATGTATACACATAGAAGTTAGGAATCGCTTTGGGGTCTTGATGTCTGTACAAGAAGAAAATGACACCTGATGAACTGGCAGTACAAGCTAGAGATATCTTGATAACTGCAGCCAAAGATTTCATTCCGACCAAGAAAAAGCTACTTAAGCCATGGATTACATCAGACACGTTAGAATTAATAAACAACGAAGGGAGCTGAAACAGAAAGGAGATTAATCCGATAACAGCAGGATGAAGTATAAATCTTTAACTCGAGAAATAAGAAAGAACACAAGAAAGGACAAAAATCAATATATACAAGATTGCTGGACCAGAATAGAGCAATATCATAAGACTGGAAGAGATTATGAAATGTTCAAAGAAATGAAGTTATTGACAAGAAATGTTCAACCTCAATTGAATGTTATCTGTGACAAGATGGGAAATACCTTAACAGAATATAGACAAATTCTAGAAAGATGGCAGGAGTACTGCAGTGGAATGTACGATATGAGTGACAGTGAGGATATGAATGAGATACATGAGCCAATGACAGCAGAGACAGAACCTGAACGCTCATTAGATGAAATTGCTTGGGCTATAAAGAACCTGAAGTAATCACCTGGATGTGGTGAGATACCAGCTGAACTAATTAAAGCGGGAGGAGAAGAAAGCATACACATATATCATGCATTATGTACAAAGATTTGGAAATATGGTATATGGCCAAAAGATTGGAAGAGAACTATCTTCATTCCAATACCAAAAACGGCAACCTGAAATTATGCACCAACTATAGAACTGTGCCCTGATCAGTCATACAAGTAAAATTCTACTAAAAGTCATAATGCGAAGACTTCGTAAGAAAATGGAAAGAAGAGATTAACGTGTGTTCAAGCTGGATTTAGTCAAGGAAGAGGAACAAGAGATCACATATTCAAATGCGTTTAATAATAGAGAAGTGCAAAAATTTAATGTAAACCTATTCTCGTGTTTTGTGGATTATTCAAAGGCATTTGACTGTGTACAACATCAGAAACTTTGGGAAATCATGAAGAATATGGGCTTTCCATCACATGTAGTACAAACTCATTAAAATGCTCTATCTAGACAACAAGCAGCAGTTAGAATAGATGGCGAGATATCAGATTGGTTTGACATCAAGCAAGGAGTCCGTCAGGGCTGCGTGCTGTCACCCTATTTGTTTAAACTGTACGCCGAAAATATAATGAGAAATGTAAGAGATGATATAAACAGGGAGCTATATGATGCCCTAAATATCGGCGGTCATGACATACCAGAGATTCGATATGCTGATGATACAGTATTAATCCACAACACAGAAAGGCATAGAAAACCTAATAACCTCAACCAATTGAATAGTGAAAATCACAACTATATCTTAACATAGTGTGACATGTTGTAGATTGAGTTGCCAGAGGACCTAGTTGTAGTGTTCTCTGGAGATATATCTTGAATAATAAATAACAAGATAAAGGATATGATTTAGCACGTTTTGTCTAGAGGTCACTCAAATGAGCTAATCATTCCCGCAATAGCCTTTTTGGAGAACATTTTCTTTTGGCTCAACCCCCACTGTGAGACCACTATGTATCTACACAGAAATTTATAAAAGAAGTAAAAGGTCCCTTAAGGCCAGAAAAGATCTGAACTATTAGCGCCTGTACAACTGAGGATCCCTCTCACTCATTATACTGTTGACAGTGTGCTGTTCGTCCGTCACCTAGATCTCTTCTTTCTTTATTTTGTCAGTATGACCTATATCAGTTCAAGTAGTCCTTCAATTTTGCAGACAAAACCAACTTTAACAATAACTGTACATTACATCTGTTGGACAGGACATCTACATGACAGTTTCTTGACAAAAGTGGAACATACACTCACAAGGAATTGGTTTACACCACAAGTGTACAAGATAGACATCATGAGATACCTGACAACATCTATACAGGACTTTTCACAATATGTATAACCAACCACAGCACTTAAGACAGTCACCAGAGACAACACTTGACAGCAACTGTACAAGAAATTCACTGGGGACATGTACTTAAAACACTGGTTCAATCATACTGTTTATTGAGCTGATGGTGAGTCTAGTGCTGACCATTGTTCATCCCATTTGTCATGTCAACACCTCAACAAGGTACATACAAAATGTACAAATATGCTAACATGCATGAAGATAACATGATACACCACCTCTCCATTACTCCACAACTAATAACTCTTATCCACCTCTCCTCTCTAAGTACCACCACTACACCATTCTGTTTACAGTATCTATCTCTATCCTCATCTCATGTTTCTTGGGAATTTAGGAAATCCTATCCATGGGCAACTCAAGGAAGAAACTACTGTTCTGGGTCTGTTGAATGCTTTATCATCAGCATGGATGTTGGACTAGCTCCAGTTAGCAGCTTTCCCAAAATAAGCTTCATGGCAGATTCATTCCTCTTGAAGACAAGATTTGGTAGGATGATATGAGACTGTCTCTCCCGTTGACCAGACTGTCTGTGAATGCTGATACTGGGATACTTCAAAAGTTGAGGATAACACTCTCCTGACATTGGGAGATGTATACGGTACATGCAAAACATGACTTGCTGAAGAAACCCAGAGATAGGAACAAAACCCAATATACTGCAGCCCCTCAGTCAGTCCAATCTCACCTACACTTCAAGTCACATTCTTCAACACTGTGTGAGTACCAGGCTGGAGATTAACCAAGATAAGTCCTAGCTAAACAATCCATTGCACCAGTCATTTCACAAGTTGTCTTGAATGGGGTTAATAACCAGACTTGTTGTGTTTCATTCTCAGATGACATTTGATTAATGATCATTGTACTTCTTATTATTGAAGTCTTCAGAACTGTTTTTTCTCTCTTTCTTTTATATCAGCTGTTTGAGAGCTGAGCTGAAAGTCTCTAGGAAATTCCATATTGTGGGTTCTAGAAGATTTCACTTATAGAGAGTTGGTTCTGGATTCTGGGACTACTGGTTAGTTTTCCCAGATGATATATGGATGCCTCTCCTCCATCCTCCTGTTCTCTGTGGATATATAGAATGGCACAACATCTCTTCACATGTGTTAAAAGATGATGTTATCATACATTAACATACACAGATGGAGATGGGGAAGGTTAAGGTTGATGATGTAGTGAATTTCACTCTGATGTACTGTGGTAATCACAAGACCATATGCTGAGACAGGGTAGCTTACACAATTACAAGCATTTATGTGGTCTAAGTTCCACCATGTTTGAACCACAGTAGACCTGGGCACAAGGAGGACCAGACACAGTACAGCAATCATTGTGACATAGCAACATGGGACAGGCATTGTGAAGGGAAATGGAAAATAGGCATTTACAACTGCAATATGCATTATGTATTAACTAATGGCATTTACCAAATTAGCCGACCAGACATCCATTCCTATAGCTGTGATGTCGGTGCATGAATGTCTTATTCCATATTCACACAGCAATGCCAGACCTCACCCTTTTTCACCAGACTTGTCTCACAGATACATCATCATCATCATCATGTGCTCTTTCCCCACTGAGTAATGTCCACAGTAGGTAACAGAAGCTCAATTGCATAGCAATGGTTCACATATGCACCAAGCACATATGTGGAAAACATGTTTAGTCCTTGTAAGTTTGCATGAGCCCTACATTATATTCAGCCAACTAAAACACCGGTTCACACACCTATGGTTCTCTGAGGAACTAGTTTATATGAACCATCCAACAGTAGAGGTAACAGTGTAATACTTCAAAGAGAAATTATAGTAATTCTCTTGAGCTTATAGCGACCAGGCATCACATGGACTTAGCAATTCTGGCGTGCCATCACCGTCCTGTTTACATATGGATATTTGAAGCATCTTTCTTTCTACTAATGTGAGAGGCTATTTATTAAATCACCACTCACTCACTCCATCATTCTCTGCGTTTTACAAAGGAACTGTACATGTTTCATCACTCATTCCCATTCAGACTGCCATTTGTTAACTCGCACGAGAGCAAAGGTACAGTTGATTTTAAGAATAAGTCATCCTAGGCATGTAGAATGCACTAGGGGTTTTGGTTTGCGAATCTGCATGAGTGTACTACAATCCTCAAGCATACACAACCAGTCACAACAAAGGATTGATAGGCACTTGGAGTATACAGCGTGAAAGACGTGTCAAGGTTGAAGAAGCAATATTCAGAATTCTGGCGCACAGAAGTTAGGTTTTCCACTTTCACATATTATTCATAAAATACACTATTATATTTTCTCTTTCGTACATTAGTTTAGCCACAACATTAAAGTATGTTTTAAAGTGGTACCTGTTGTCCAGAGAACAATATATTGAATCTACAAGGGCATTGTTGGGTCATCACATCACACTAGCGACCGCTCCTGGTGAAATTCCGCTCCTACTAATTAGATTTTAAAATATGGCCCAGGAATAGCGTGGGCTCATTATTTATGAACCAATCAAAAGACAAGTGCATACCGCCGCCTCCCCAACTCGTTCTGGAACCTTCGATCTAAGAATAGCCTTATTTTGGGATGGTCCCTGTTAAGACTCAAAGTATATTTATGAAATGTGTCGGACTGGAAATGGGGATTCTGTTCCATCATGCTACATGGCCCCTCTCTTAGATCTTTCATAGGTATGACAGATGATCACAGAATCCACAGTTTCCAGATCCCTTAGGTGGTTTGTCAATTACTCCCTGTCTCCTTTACCTACTAGAGTAGTACATTTGGAACTAAGTGATTTTTCTCTTTAAAAAAAAATCTGCCCCAACATTGCATCTGTTGATGAATTTGGTGGCACACGCAAAGACCATGAAGTTAGCCCTGCATTATGTTCCTTTAAGTCACTGGGAGCATCAGGAGTCCTGACTCCACTCATCTGTGAACTGCTCTTCTATTTACTCTGACAGTGTTCCACTGCTGACATCCTGCTATATTTCCTGTTGTGATAATGATCTCTCTGAGTCACACCATCTCGTAAGGTATGAATGGACCATAGAGATTCATTATGTGAAGTAATGGCTTTGCAATTAAGCCAACTTCCAGATGACGTTTAGAGAGAGAGAATGGTTGCATTCCATGTATCTCTCAACATTTCACCTTATCAGAACTTCATTCTTCCATCGCCACTGGAAATGATAATCCTGCGAGAGTGTAGTTAACTGAACACTTTCTCCAACAGTAATCTTGGCATTTGGAACTGGGTTAAATTGTTGATCATCACCGGAGCAAATACAATCTCTTCGGGGTGAACTATAGCAGCCGCTGCAGAACTTGAGACTAAAACCTACTAGCGCAGATTTGGTTAGCGTTGGACCAGGGTCTACCTTTCCAATAAGCCTCTTGTGTTTGCAGATGGTAGCAATTTCCCATTATATTTCCTTGACTTATTTCTGTAGTCTTACCATAGATTTAGAGGTGCTTGTCGGTTGAGATTCTCTCCTTCCGTTATGCCTCTATTTTGATGTGTTGTGAGAAGTGACAGCATTTTCTCTCCTTAGTTGCTCTATTTTCTAACGTAGCAACTGAATTTTGTAGATGCAGTTAGACTAACATCTACTACTACTAATATAGAAGTCCAGGTGGAGGTTCCAACTAGTTGTCTTCAGCCATGCTTTAGCTAAGTGCTTTTGAGTGACTGGCAAGTATCCGTTCTTTCTCTCCCACATGAGCAAACCGTTTACTTGGCGAATATAAGGCGTTTCTTCTCATCCATAGAGAAGTCCGTCATTATCACAGCTACCTTTGAAGGTGTGTGATTATGTGGGTTAGCTTCTTAGTTACCAATATTGACTGGAATTTTGGAAGCCAATTTTTACTGACTTTGAGGATAGGCCTGGCCAGGTCCTGTGAATATGCTCGCATCTCAGTAATAATATAAGATTCCACTGCATAATGCATTGTTCTTATTATATAAAGAGTCGACTGCTGACTTGCAGGGATCTTTATCTTGAAAGTATTCAGCTGTTTTTTTGAGAACAGTGATCTTTCGTTAGTCCACTTTCGCAGACTGTGTATAGAGTGTCACTGCTGGGTTGCAGTGAGCTCTACCATATAAGAGTTAACTGTTTAGAGACAGTAATCCTTATTACATTCCTACCATTTTTCCAGGCAGAAAGGTCTTCCCAATTGAGAATGAAAAAGGGGAATGACATCAGTTGTTCTCAACTTTGTCCGTCCTTAATCTCCACCATTTTAAAGGCAGGAACGCTTTCTCAACGGAGGATACATTGACGTCCGACGTCGGAGACGGATCCTGTTATATCTCTTCATGAAATTTTTCAGGTTGTCCATGATGCTCCTAGTCGTATGATATGCCAATGTCATCAGGTTGGTTATCCATCGTTTTCTGGACACATACTTTGCGTATGCTCTCCACTTCCATATGAATGGCTAGGGGTCCAGTTATTTTGATGGCCTTCTGGAGATTCAATGAGTTCACTCCTGGCGACATGGATCCTAGTACACCAGAGAGATTACACCATCGAACAATAGACTAATGTCTTATAGACACCAGACTGTGGTCGGTTTTATATGACCGCCCATGACATCAGGTAGAATTTCCCTTCATCTCGTCCATTACGTATCAAGTACGCTTAATAATACCACTACTTCAGGAATGGAAAGTGACGGAGTTGATAAGGATGTTTCTCCTGGAGATTTCAATTGTGTTCACTTTCTCAGCAGCTTGATCAGGGCTACCGACAAGATTACACAACTGAAGAATAAATCCAGATGTCGAATCGACATTGGACATTAGCCGGTACGAATACTGACTATCACCGAGCGAGATTATTATTGAGGTGTCTTAATGGTTGCCAAATTTTCCATCAGGGTTCACACTCTCTACTCTCAGTGTTGCAAGCATGTTATGGGGAGAAGAGAATATAAGGAGTTCTTATTTCTATGTGATGTGGTGACATTAAAAATGTTGTAGTTACAACAATATTTCCCCTCTCTCACCCATGCCAGCAATTAAATTTGGGATGGAGTAGGCCCCATATTATCTACTGGATCAAGTGTCCTAATTTCAGGGACAAAAATGAATTTCCCCTGTAATAGCTGTCTCAGTTATATTAAAAAATCTGTGTTCTCTGGTGTTTCAGGTACCTTAATTTTTGGATACATATATTGAACAACCAGCATGCACAAAATTATACAACATTATTGACAAGCCTAATAATCAATTCATTCTGAGAAAACAAATATCATGGATACAAGCAATTATGTTGACCCATAAGATATTTATACATCATTTTGAGTCTGCTACATTGAATTCCTAACTGATATATTAAAACAGTGATACATGCAATATTATCACTATTAATGAAATCAAACTTCTAGAGATTTATTGGGTTTACATGTCTGGACAGTTGCCCTCATATAAGAGACAGGGTCCATTAAACAACACCATAAAAACTTCAAGAATTGGGTCTGATTTGCGAGAGGTCACCCCGGATTTTAATACCAACATAGAGATCCCAAAAGTGAGTCTTATGCAGGGTATACCCAAAGTTTGTATCCCGTCATCAGGGCAACAGGTATGTGAGCCCCTAGCAGGTTATTACCAGGGTTTAAATCCGAGACGAGTGTTCTTTTTCCCAGGGTTATAGCCTGGAAAGAGCAACCAGTTATGTGACCAGGTTTTCCCAGGGTCTATATCCCGAAAAGAGCCACCCAGTTATGTGACATGTTGTAGATTGAGTTGCCAGAGGACCTAGTTGTAGTGTTCTCTGGAGATATATCTTGAATAATAAATAACAAGATAAAGGATATGATTTAGCACGTTTTGTCTAGAGGTCACTCAAATGAGCTAATCATTCCCGCAATAGCCTTTTGGAGAACATTTTCTTTGGCTCAACCCCCACTGTGAGACACTATGTATCTACACAGAAATTTATAAAAGAAGTAAAAGGTTCCCTTAAGGCCAGAAAAGATCTGAACTATTAGCGCTGTACAACTGAGGATCCCTCTCACTCATTATACTGTTGACAGTGTGCTGTTCGTCCGTCACCTAGATCTTCTTTCTTTATTTTGTCAGTATGACCTATATCAGTTCAAGTAGTCCTTCAATTTTTGCAGACAAACCAACTTTAACAATAACTGTACATTACATCTGTTGGACAGGACATCTACATGACAGTTTCTTGACAAAAGTGGAACATACACTCACAAGGAATTGGTTTACACCACAAGTGTACAAGATAGACATCATGAGATACCTGACAACATCTATACAGGACTTTTCACAATATGTATAACCAACCACAGCACTTAAGACAGTCACCAGAGACAACACTTGACAGCAACTGTACAAGAAATTCACTGGGGACATGTACTTAAAACACTGGTTCAATCATACTGTTTATTGAGCTGATGGTGAGTCTAGTGCTGACCATTGTTCATCCATTTGTCATGTCAACACCTCAACAAGGTACATACAAAATGTACAAATATGCTAACATGCATGAAGATAACATGATACACCACCTCTCCATTACTCCACCAACTAATAACTCTTATCCACCTCTCCTCTCTAAGTACCACCACTACACCATTCTGTTTACAGTATCTATCTCTATCCTCATCTCATGTCTCTTGGGAATTTAGGAAATCCTATCCATGGGCAACTCAAGGAAGAAACTACTGTTCTGGGTCTGTTGAATCCTTTTATCATCAGCATGGATGTTGGACTAGCTCCAGTTAGCAGCTTTCCCAAAATAAGCTTCATGGCAGATTCATTCCTCTTGAAGACAAGATTTGGTAGGATGATATGAGACTGTCTCTCCCCGTTGACCAGACTGTCTGTGAATGCTGATACTGGGATACTTCAAAAGTTGAGGATAACACTCTCCTGACATTGGGAGATGTATACTCGGTACATGCAAAACATGACTTGCTGAAGAAACCCAGAGATAGGAACAAAACCCAATATACTGCAGCCCCTCAGTCAGTCCAATCTCACCTACACTTCAAGTCACATTCTTCAACACTGTGTGAGTACCAGGCTGGAGATTAACAAGATAAGTCCTAGCTAAACAATCCATTGCACCAGTCATTTCACAAGTTGTCTTGAATGGGGTTAATAACCAGACTTGTTGTTTTTCATTCTCAGATGACATTTGATTAATGATCATGTACTTCTTATTATTGAAGTCTTCAGAACTGTTTTTCTCTCTTCTTTTATATCCAGCTGTTTGAGAGAGCTGAGCTGAAAGTCTCTAGGAAATTCCCATATTGTGGGTTCTAGAAGATTTCACTTATAGAGAGTTGGTTCTGGATTCTGGGACTACTGGTTAGTTTTCCCAGATGATATATGGATGCCTCTCCTCCATCCTCCTGTTCTCTGTGGATATATAGAATGGCACAACATCTCTTCACATGTGTTAAAAGATGATGTTATCATACATTAACATACACAGATGGAGATGGGGAAGGTTAAGGTTGATGATGTAGTGAATTTCACTCTGATGTACTGTGGTAATCACAAGACCATATGCTGAGACAGGGTAGCTTAACACAATTACAAGCATTTATGTGGTCTAAGTTCCACCATGTTTGAACCACAGTAGACCTGGGCACAAGGAGGACCAGACACAGTACAGCAATCATTGTGACATAGCAACATGGGACAGGCATTGTGAAGGGAAATGGAAAATAGGCATTTACAACTGCAATATGCATTATGTATTAACTAATGGCATTTACCAAATTAGCCGACCAGACATCCATTCCTATAGCTGTGATGTCGGTGCATGAATGTCTTATTCCATATTCACACAGCAATGCCAGACCTCACCCCTTTTTCACCAGACTTGTCTCACAGATACATCATCATCATCATCATGTGCTCTTTCCCCACTGAGTAATGTCCACAGTAGGTAACAGAAGCTCAATTGCATAGCAATGGTTCACATATGCACCAAGCACATATGTGGAAAACATGTTTAGTCCTTGTAAGTTTGCATGAGCCCTACATATATTCAGCCAACTAAAACACCGGTTCACACACCTATGGTTCTCTGAGGAACTAGTTTATATGAACCATCCAACAGTAGAGGTAACAGTGTAATACTTCAAAGAGAAATTATAGTAATTCTCTTGAGCTTATAGCGACCAGGCATCACATGGACTTAGCAATTCTGGCGTGCCATCACCGTCCTGTTTACATATGGATATTTGAAGCATCTTTCTTTCTACTAATGTGAGAGGCTATTTATTAAATCACCCACTCACTCACTCCATCATTCTCTGCGTTTTACAAAGGAACTGTACATGTTTCATCACTCATCCCATTCAGACTGCCATTTGTTAACTCGCACGAGAGCAAAGGTACAGTTGATTTTAGAATAAGTCATCCTAGGCATGTAGAATGCACTAGGGTTTTGGTTTGCGAATCTGCATGAGTGTACTACATTCCTCAGCATACACAACCAGTCACAACAAGGGATTGATAGGCACTTGGAGTATACAGCGTGAAAGACGTGTCAAGGTTGAAGAAGCAATATTCAGAATTCTGGCGCACAGAAGTTAGGTTTTCCACTTTCACATATTATTCATAAAATAACTTATATTCTTCTCTTTCGTACATTAGGTTTAGCCACAACATTAAAGTATGTTTTAAAGTGGTACCTGTTGTCCAGAGAACAATATATTGAATCTACAAGGGCATTGTTGGGTCATCACATCACACTAGCGACCGCTCCTGGTGAAATTCCCGCTCCTACTAATTAGATTTTAAAATATGGCCCAGGAATAGCGTGGGCTCATTATTTATGAACCAATCAAAGACAAGTGCATACCGCCGCCTCCCCAACTCGTTCTGGAACCTTCGATCTAAGAATAGCCCTTATTTGGGATGGTCCCTGTTAAGACTCAAAGTATATTTATGAAATGTGTCGGACTGGAAATGGGGATTCTGTTCCATCATGCTACACATAGCAAAAAACAAAGATAATGCATACAGATAAAACAACTATGGAGAAAAGATATATACCTTAATGGGGGGGAAATTGGAGGTGGTGGAAAATTTGATATCTTGGGTCATTGATTACGAATAACGGTGCACACTGAAAGAAATTAAACGGCGACTATCTATTAGCTTTTCAAAGACTAAAACAGCTGAATAAATATGGAGTGGGACAGACAGAACTACAAAAATTAGATTTTTAAGAGCATGCATCTTTCCCATTGCAACATACGCCTGTGAGACATGGACACTACTAAACAAGCTGAACAGCGCATAAACGCCTTTGAATATAAATGTTATAGACGAGTTCTAAGAATATTTGGGTAAAGAAAAGAATAAATGCTGAGGAGGGTTGGCTATTAAAGACGATAAAACAAAGAAAATTGAAGTATTTGGTCACGTGAAACGTCACGAAAGTTTGGAGAGAACAATAATGGAAGGGTATATGCCTGGGAAGAGAGGAAGAGGAAGACCAAAGAGAAGATGGGTGCAGGATGTGGCGGATGATCTCCATATGGGTGTATCAGACGCGGGACATCTTGCTCATGATCGAGAGGTTTTCCGGAAGGTTGTTATGGGAGCGAGGTTCTGCAAAGGACATGCTACTGAATGAATGAATGACTTTCTGTGAAACTACCATGAACATAACATATCGGAATTTGTACTTTCTGGGAAACGGCCTTGGATAGACCTTACTGGAATTTGTACTTTCTTGAAAACTACAATGTATAGACTATAATGGCATGTGTGCTGTATTGGAAACTACGATGAATAGACCATATTGGAATTTGTACTTTATGGGAAACCACGATGGATAGACCATATTGGAATTTATACTTTCTGGGAAACTACCGTGGATAGATCATATTGGAATGTGTACTTTCTATGAAACTACTATGGATAGACCATATTGGAATTTGTACTTTCTTGGAAACTACCATGGATAGACCATATTGAAATTTGTACTTTCTGGAAACTGCCATGGTCAGACCTATCGGAATTTGTACTTTCTGGAAACTACTATGGATAGACCATAGTGAAATTTGTACTTTGTTGGAAAACTACCATGGATAGACCATATTGAAATTTGTACTTTCTGGGAAACTACCGTGTATAGATCATATCGGAATTTGTACTTTCTGGAAAACTACCATGGATATACCATACTGGAATTTATACTTTCTTAAAAATTACTATGGATAGACCATACTGGAATTTTTGCTTTCTTAGAAACTATCAATCATTCAAATTTGCTAGTGTTTAGCCATAATCCTTCTTCTGGTTCTCATATATTCCTTCCAGTCGTCGAGGTCTTGAGTGTTGATCGTTGACGAAGGCTCAAACTTCGGATAGATCTGTCGGGAAATTCTGGGCTTTCTGTAACTCGAGTGGAAAAATGTTTAATATCATGTAGATTCACTGTGGTGATGTCGTGTTATTGTTCTGGACTGAATCGGTATGTTGACTTCGGTTGTTTAAGTTGTTCAATGTTAGTTGGAGACCAACGTTGAATTTTAGACAAATGTCTTGAAAAAATTCTGATCCTTGAATCCAGATGAAAATAACTTGGTATACTACTGTTAGATGGTTTCTACCCTTCTTCCCCATGTAGTTGTGATCATCTTCGTCGTCTTGAAATATTTGATTGAAATTTTGATTGTCCCACAAAGTCGACTCAATTATCGCACTTCCTACTACTTATATAACTGTAGTTATGAGATTTCAGTCAAAATTCAGCCATCATTGTTGTTTTGATATATTGTATTGTATGATGCCTTTTAACTGTTGACAGGACTGTCTGTTAGCATTTTGAACAACTGATCATGTGCCGTCGTTGTATTTTATGGGTTCACTTTCTTGACTCTTTTCTTTTCACTTGTTGAATGTCTTCAAGTAATTAATAAGTCTTTCTTCTAGACTTGTTGACACTAAGTTCCTGACACTCGTGAATGTCTTTAAGAGTTTATTTGGAGTTCACAACTCAAGTGTTGTCTCAGCAGGGTCAATATTTGTCAAAATTGGTATTTCATTTGTTGTGTTCAGCGTCGTGGCTTAAATGTTCATATTGTACAGAAATATTAACGCCATGCTTTGATAGCTGAACCTGTTTGTTGATGACTTTATTCAAAAATTGCAAATGGCGTCCAAGGTGACATTCCTTGTTCTTTGTTTGAATGTTACCGAATTTTCTTGAAGATAACTCTTATTTTGGTGCTCCTGCTTTATTATATTCGAGCTCCCCACTTGCCATGTAGCTGATTCCCGGCTCGTCTATTCAGCCACAAGGACAGATGTAAGCAGGAACATGTAACAACGGAGAATATCAAACAAACCAATGTCCATGCCATTGTCGTCAGTGTTTATTATTGAAAGTCATCGCCGCCGTTTATACAATCAATTACCAACAGGTGCGAGCTGACATGCGATGATTCAAAAATCAATTTACACAAAATTCAACACTGAAAAATATCTCCTACACAATAGTTATCTCTAATCACCAACTTACGGCTGGCTTGACCTTGACATCGGGCATGTGCTGTGTTCCACTGCCGTTCACTCGGCGTACAGATTATCGAGCGTGACTGGCTTGTGTAATTAGCCGCTCAACTTGGGCGACGCACTTTTGCCTCAGGTTGAAGTACCTTTTCAACCTTGGAGTAATGTCAACTTCATGTCGCTTGACTTCTGTACTCGTTTCACAACCGTCCTTGACGAAGACCCTGGCAAGACTGATTCTGTCTCACCCTCTCTCCTCCGTGTACCACACACTCGTGTCACGTGATACGCAACTTCTCGGAGTCACTTCCCTTTGCCCCTTATCATCATCTGTTGCTCACCGACTTCCATCAACTTAACCGTGTGTTCTTTGTTCATAGTGATCATGTGAACGGTTCTCACTATGCTAATTCTCCTTCTCTTGTAAACATGTTCTTACTCTATCAGTTTACCGCTGTCTACCTCATATCGGTCCATGGCACTCATCTACCCCTTTGCCAAAATGGTTTTCACATAACTACGTTATATTACTAAAAATGTTGTGATAACTGTCTCTTCGACTCTTTTCCTTTGGAGATAAATCTTTGATACTCATTTCACAAGGCTGAATCGATCCTAACGCCACTGGGTCAGAAAAATATCGCTATTAAATGTTATCCACTATTCTGGCAGCATTTCACTTCTAGTAAACAATGTACAGGTGTCTCATTGCATTGTATAAGACCACTGGAAAAGGCAAAAGATTTTTAAAATTTAATATCAGTGTTTTTAAACTAGCATGCTTGGGTGTACATCCTGAGATTCATTTAGCTGCACATTAACTTCTGACAATAGTATTTTAGGTTAGGCTTCGGTGGTTATATGAATTTGCAAATTAGTTGTTTGGCGTACATTTTAGTTATATAAGGGGTATTCATTTGAAATAATTCGTGCCGCACCGAGCTTAATTGCGTATTTGATCATGATCATTTCATAGTCATATGATAAGTACTGACCAAGAATAAAAGAGCAAGTGCTTATCGTCCCATGATGCATAGGTTCTGTTTCTGACCGTTGATAAAAGGGCTGGTTGATCCAAAATCCGTCCAAAGAAGCTCAAAGAGGGTGATTCAGTTTCTTTTTTGAAGGATGTCGACCAGTGGACATTCATCGAAGAATGCAGGCAGCGTACGGCAACAATGTATGTCGAAGACAACATGACAGACTGGGCACGAATTTTTCGGAAAGGACGTCAGTTCACGACAGATCTTCGACGGTCGGGTCAAACGCATATTGTTGCAACAGAACAAACCATTGCCAAAATTGATGCAGCAGTACAGATGAACCGTTGTCGAAGCATGCGTTCGCTAGCGAAAAATTTGATGTGTAAATTTGGGACAATTCAAAAGGTCGTTCGTAAGAAACTGCAAAATCGGAAGGTGTGTTCATAGTGGGTGCCATGGATGTTAACCGACCCCCAAAAAAGAGGAACGGTGGGATGGTTTTCGAACCATTGCTGCTTACAGAGTGGAGGGTGATGCATTTCTCTTTCCCCAAAGTGGCAGGCGATGAATCATGGGTCGCCACTTTGAGCCAGCAGCAAAAAAGAGAGATCACCAAAAAAACCCAAAAAAAACAAGTTACAGGGTTTTCCCCTGGTAAGGTTTTACTGAGCGTATATTTTTACCATGAAGGGGTATTGTTGGCCGACTTTAAAGAACCTGGTGTCACATCAACTCTACCACTACTTACAAACCTAGACAAGCTGCAAAAAGCCCTCAAGAATAAACGACCCGGTATGCTTTCTCGCGGTGTGATTTTGTTGCACGATAATGCTCGTCCGCATGTCACAAAGATTGTGCAGGAAGCATTAGCAAGGAAGAAGTGGGAAATTCTGCAACTCCGCCTATAGCCCGATTTGTCACCATGTGATTTTTATATGTTCGAACCCCTGAAAAAAACTTTCAGGTGGCAACGACTTCACACAGATGCAGAGTAAAAAACGCGATAAACAATAATCATGTTTTCAAAGAATTGTGATAATCATGTTCTGCTATCTGTCTTCACTTCTCTGAGTTTATTTACAGATTTTCAATCATCATCATCAAGTGTCCTGCCAGCTGGCGTAGGCGTTATGGATCTCTACAGATCTCTGTCTTTGGTTTTCTGGATCAACTCTGCTACTGATATTCCTCCATGCCACCGTCTCAATCCATCCAGCATCATTTCTCTTGATGGACATAGCACTTCTACATAGCATTTCAGCACTCTTTTTCTTACTTTCAGTGATAGTGACTTATTGCATAAGACACTCTTCTTTTTCTGAAATGCGATTTTGCTTGCCCTATTTTGCTTTTAATTTTGATGTACATCTTCCTTTGATTTATAAATGTCCCTAAGTATCTAAAATTATCCAATTGTTAAGAATTTTTCCTTCATTTCTATGTCACATTTTGTTGTCACCATTTGCTTTGTTATCACCAAAATTTTCAATAAGTAACTTAAATTTTCATATGTTACTTTAGCAATATTGATCCTCTATAAGGTTGCTAACTTAGAGTTAAACTGCTCATGATATTTTTTTATGAGCTCATAAATAGATCAACACTAGTGTGTTTTTTACACAAATTACTCACTTTCAAGTGCTAATATGAAAATGTTAATAAGAGTTTGATAAAAGCATACTATCAAACTGTTTTCAAGTATTTTATTATGTTATATTATATTTTATTAATTATATTATATTATATTATATTATATTATATTTATTATATTATATTATATTTTTTATATTATATTATATTATATTTTGAATGGATTAACGAGATTCCCACTGTCCCTATCTACTATCTAGCGAAACCCCAGCCAAGGGAGGGGCTTGGTAGAAACAGCGGGGAAAAAACCCTGTTTTAGCTTGACTCTAGTCCGACTTTGTAAAGACACAGAAGGGTGTAGCATAGGTGGGGGCGCAAGCGCAATTGAAATACCACTACTTTTATAGTTTTTTTACTTATTCAGTCTCTCGGTAGAGATTTGTTCGCAGCAGACGAGCATAATCTCCGGCGGGCCTATTCTCGCCGGTCGCGAGATCCGCACAGTGGAAGGGCGGGGGATTTGCTCGCAATAGACAAGCAATATCCCCTGCGGTAGCTCTGGCGGGCCCTATTCCCGCTGGTCGCGGGGTCCGCTAAAGTCAGGTGGAGAGTCTGACGATAGTGCACGTTTTACAAGGTCCTAACACTTGTGATTGACAGATGTGCGCGCCCCTACGGTCCGGGCTCGTACGAGGCCCCATTTGGGGGACTTGGTGAACGCCTCAAGCCGGGTCCCGTGGGTGTCAGGGTCTGGCCATCACTGCCATCTGCTCGTGGTGGCGAGGTCTCGGAGGTTGACGCTGTGCCGCTAGTGTCTGCAGCCTCCCTTGTGCCAGACGTATTGGTTACCCTTTCCTCTGGATAACACAAGATAGGTCGAGCGAGCGATCATGTCGTTTTGGCGCCACATGTTTCTATGAAGCTCTGCGCAGGCATTGTGATGGAATATTGGCCACATTCCAACCCAATACTTTGTCTGTCAAGACTGCAAGGTCCCAACAATATTATTTATATTATATTATATTATATTATATTATATTAACTAGTTGTTATTTTTTTCATCATATGCTAAGCTGAATGGCTGGAGTATTTCCCAAGGAGTTCCCTCAGACCCACCACTGGAGGCTTGATTATCCCCGTGGAGGAGATTGTGATTAACCTAGACCCACTTTATCTGGAGAAACTTGGAACTGTTCTCGGCAACATACAAAACGGTGAGGGTCTCAAAGTTTTCATTGCTTTCACGGCTGGTAAGTTTTGCTTAAAGAGCTTTCAGCTATTACAAATGCAGTATTCATCCATTCCTATCAAACCCCACAACTATAAATCACGCATAATAAACAAAGTAAAAATGGCCCGGGAAGCCATTTCCTTTAGGATCTTTAATTGAAAGCGCCATCACAGGTAGATCTCCGTGCGGTGATTTTTCAGTATGAGCAATCTTCGAAATGCCGCCCCGTAATGATGAAGTCTTCGTAATGCCCCCCCTCCTTGGCTCAACGTGTTGTATTATCAGGAGGGCCCCTGTTCGATCATTTTTTGTGGGGTGAGAGCAAGGCGTAAAGGGGGCCCAGCCCTTTCCCTCATTTTGGCAAGAGACGAGCCCGGGCGACGCCAGATGAAGCAAACCCCTAGGTTAACACAAGATAGATTTAGGCTTTTGGGAAATTTGCAAGAAATTTTTTTATAAACCACACGACTCTGTTTTTTAATTTGTTTTGGTAATCAAGTATTATAAGGAAGAAAAACATTAAAATATTAATTAAAAAAACATTTCAAATGTATGCAAACCCGTACAGTTGTTCCAATTCAAAAGAATCATATAAGCCCACGCTGTCAGCCATTTCGAGCAGACCGCCATGCTTTGGTTCAAGAAATGAAAGGGTATAGGGCGTTCAGATAAAAATGGCAAAGTACTGAGTGTAAACTTGCCAAGAGACCTCAACAGCAAAAAATGAGGGTGTTGAATGCGACGTCCTGTAAAGGAATGAAACAAAATAACTTTAATATATTTAAATCTGTCTTTTTTTTATTTTCTTCAATTTCATATGTCTTTATATTTTAATTGCAGGTTTTTTACTATGTTTATTTTTTTATTTTTTTTAATTATACATATTTTGGAACTTCATTTTTAAGCTGGAATAAAGCACGTTCGTTACAAATTTTAAAAAAATAACCCCGAAGAATATCCAGCTCATTTTAAATCACAAAAAAATGAATTGTAAGTGCACTGCAATTATTTTTCAAAGTGTGTCATTCGGCTTTGAAGACGGCTGCAATAAATCTCTAACATCCGTACCTGCGCCCTCTCAGTGCACTAACCATTGATCACCAGTTTTTCTTTTAATAAGTCCACCCCCCCGGACATTGTCTTCCTTTTTTTCCCCTTCCCACCAAAAGAAAACGTTTTCCTATCAATCCAAAGAAGCAGCAAGTTTTTTATCTTGCAAAATTTTTTTTTAATTGTGTCCATTGATGTCTTTTCTTCTTTTTCTTCGTTTGAAATAATCTAAAACTGCAATGTTGCCTTTGTATGAATCAACAGTTTTTTTTAGTTCACTCAGCGGCCCATAGAGATCTTCCATTTTGTCTCCTAGGCCAAAAGGGTTTGGGGGATAGTTGCATTATGTCAATTGTATGTTTTCTTAACCCCATTTTTTCTACTATTTTCTGTTTTTTTTCTTGTGCAGCCTATATTTTTCAATTTCTTCCATAAAACCCATATTTCGAAAGTTCAGTTTTCCCTAACGTGTGTTTTTTCCCCTATTTTTTTTTGTCCACCATAGAATAGTGTTGGGGAAATGTAATTTTGATGGCCAAGCTTTAAATGATACTTACGCTTTTTAGAGGCGAAAAATTTTATAGTTAAATTTTTGTGACCTTTCCCAAATTCTTTTTTTTTAAATTTCTACCGCACCCCTGGAGAGCAGTAACCCCAGCATTTTTTTTTTTTTTGGTGCTTTCGATTCCTGGGGAAAATTTTCATTTAGTAGTTTGCCTTTCTTTTGACCGACCGGCTCCCATACCCTTTTATAAAAAAAACCAAAGGGAAGGGGGTCTGCTGCCAAATCGCCCACAGCTGTGATTCGAACCCGGGATACGTTATTACGAACTGCCTCTGTAAACCCCTTTGTACTTAACCGATTTCCCAGTATAAGTTTGTTATAAATTTCTGTCTTTTCCATGGATACTGTTTTATCCAGGATTTAATTTAAAATTTTTATGGATAGTGGACGAATGCCCTTTTTTTAACCTGTGAAACACAGATAAATACTTTTTTTTCACCTGTAATTTTTCCCGCCCGTGTTCTCAAAAAAATATTGCTTCACGCTTTCCATTTTTCTTTCGAGAAACCAAACTATTCTTCCGCACTTGAGTATTATTTTATTTTGTATTTACTCATGTATGCAATGAGTAGAAAATGATAAGAACTGTTTTAAAAAAACACACAAAAACTTAATTAAACACCCGTAATTACAACAAACAGAAATAGATGGCAAAGATATTGGTTTCCAATGGGGGTGTAAACAGCTTAAGTTTACTGCTGCTTTTTTGCTTTTTTTTCAGTTTAAATAACAGAAATAGCACACAGGGTCACCCCTCATACATAAATGAATTCTCAATGTGTAAATGTTGCTTTCCAGATACAAGGGGTTTTACACATGCGGGTTTGTCCCTCGTTGTCCCCCCTTGTTAGAACCACAGCAAAACCAAACTCAAGCATCCTGAATCAAAATGTCGAGAGAATTGCAGAATTTTAAAAGGTCTAATAAGTGAGCACCTTGTGGCGAAAAACATTCAGGGAAAAGGGGG